>JAWWEU010000068.1:4702034-4740025 GCA_035583155.1 Acropternis orthonyx | reverse complement strand
AAAAGGGAGGGGGGTGGGGGGGGGGAAGAAAGAAAGGAAGAAGGAAAGGGGGGAGGCAAAGCGAAGGGAGAGCGGCGAGGCAGAGCCCCCGGCGGGCTGCGGCGGTCCCGTGGCTCCGCTGGGGCGGCGGGGCTCTGGGCAGCCCCCGCCCGCTCCCTGCCCTGCCCTGCCCTGCCCGGCGCTCAGGCTGCGGTGCGGGGCCCGCTGCGGGGCCCGGAGCGCCGCTCCATGGCCCGGCCGGCCGCGGGGCGGGGGGCGCGGGTGCCCGGGGTGGGCTGCGGGGCTCGGCGCTCGCACACGGCGCTCGCAGGGCTCGCACACAGGGCAGCACACACACTCACACACACGCACTCGCACACGGCTCGCACACACGCACACACCGCGGGCGGAGCCTTATCCCGCGTGATGTCAGCGCTCGGCGGAAGGAGGGCGCTGCGTTAACCCTTTGCCCGCCCCGGGGATGCGGGCATGCAGGGATGCAGAGGGATACGGGGTTGCAGAGGGATACGGGGATGCGGAGGCATGCGGGGATGCGGGGGGATACGGGGATGCAGGGATGCGGCGGGATGCGGGGATGCAGGGATGCGGCGGGATGCGGGGATGCGCGGATACAGGGGGATGCGGGGGGATGCAGGGCCCCCGGCGGCTGCCGCCCCTCCAGCTGTTGGCAGCTGTTGGACGCTGGTGGCAGCTGGGCTTTGTTCGCCGTGTCCGGCGCGCTCGCAGAAGGGGCGGCATCTCGCAGCCCAGGGGCGCCTCTCTGTGGGTTTCCCGAGGTGCCTCAGCGCTCCGCGGTTTTGTGGACTTGAGGCTTGTTCCTGAATTCCCTCCGGACGGCGGAACGCCCGGGCAGTGCCTCTGCCAGTGCTGGATACCCATCTACCGATACAACATACAAAACCGCACAAATAGGCACAACCATCGCGTGGCACCCAAATTTACACTCTCAGTGCCCGGGGTGTAGATGCTACGGCGTTTTCGTGGGGCCTGCTGAAAGAAGGAGCTTGTTCTGGACACCCTCTGAGCGCGCTGATAAGCGAGGGGATTCAGAACCACAAGGGCTGGTGAGCTGGAGGAGGGAAGCAGCGTTTGCTGTGCTTTGTAACAGCCTTCATTATGTGGACACAGACACAGCCTTTGTGCATCTCTTGCTAAGGAGGTGTTTAGCCTGCTAAGGCCGGCTTGAGCTGCCCTGGCCTCTGCAAGGATGCTGAACCCCAAACAAAGATGTGAACAACAATGACAACAACCAACAACAAAGTCATGTTGATTTCAAGCTCCATTAGAACAACACAGGAACAAATCAATGCCTGGCAAGCAGAAAAGCACAGAACCAGTGGGGAAGGATACCACACATAGTGGGAAAGGGAGAGGTGGGGGCAGCCAGCAGCTATAAAAAGATACCCCTATGGACCCCTTCAGCAGTCTCCTCCTCCTTTTAATTCCTTTAGAAGTTAATTCCTGTTCCAGGGAAGGACGGACAGCTCTGTAACAAAGAGGATTAGCCAGATACAAGGTTTGTTCCGAAATAACGAAAGTTATTACGTAGTAATGGGGTTTAGTTAATAGATTCACAGACTGTAAGGCCACTGGGATTCCTTTGGACATCCAGCTTGTGGAGCTGAGGCTGCTGAGCTTATCCTGATGATTTCTGCTTCCTGCCTCTTCTCTAAAGCTGCAGGCCTGAGCTTAGGAGTGCAACCCCCTGTCCTTACAGACAGGCTGGCTGTGGAGTGTGCCCAGCATCCTTGTTGTTTCAGTGGTTGGTTTTCCTGTCCGTGGAGCGTTCATCTGTTTCATTTCAGTTTTAATCCATAAAATCTCATTATTTCTTTTCCCAACTCCATTAAAGAGATACCTCCAATGAGATATTGCTCCCCTGGGCAGGACTCTGTAAGTTACCACAGAGTCCCCCACGTTATCAGTGTTCCAGCTTACATTATTCCCAGTGTTACACTCTCCCATTTAATGTATATCACTGCACCTGAACTGGCCTCTGCTGAGCTGTGTGGGGCTTTCTGCATTCCAAGTGACACTTCAGTGCTACATCCAAGCTACAATTCAGATTTCCCTCCAACAATATGGGGAGATTTGGGCCTTGGCCTTGAGATAGAGCCTTGAGCCTTGGCCTCCCAAATCACAGACCTCAAACACGTGAGAAAAAAATGTAAATCCATTTAGCAGCAGCAGCAGTAGGCCATTAGCCCTGGTGCATCAGGCCTGCCTTATTGAGCCAGAATGTATTATTTTCATGATCCTGCACAAAGCAGAACCCATCACATTTGGCACAGTTCTGGCTGTTAACTTCTAAGATTTATTACACAGTGCCATGGGGCCCCTGTTCTGCAGCATTTTGTGAGTCCAAAATTTCTGTGAAGCCCAAGGGGACTTCTGCATGAGCAGGAAAGGCAGGAGCAGAATACTTTGGTTTGGCAGTTTTTTGTTATTTCTAGGGGAGGAAGATCATAATATGTAACATATTTAATTGCATCATACTTATTTTTTTGATTTGGGGAGGTCTCTGTGTGCATGTCCTCTGCGGGGCTGCAGGGACTGCATTCTGCTTTGCTAAATCAGCTGGTTTGGCCAATTTTTTCGTTCCTTGTTCTAACCCTCACAGCAGTGGGTTTCCTCAAGCTCATCCCAGCCAGAGATGTGGAAGAGGAGCCCTAACTCTTTTATATACCATGGTGCCTGCAATAACAGGGCAGGGGTTTTAAAGGTTCCCCATCCTTTGCACTCTTAGTCTAGGGACACATGAACCCCTCTGAGGCTCAGAAATCCCTTTCATAAATCTGTAAACATATTCCACTAGAAACAAAGAGAGAATAAAACAGCCTGCCCCGTGCCTCAGGTAGTCTGAAGAACTGGACTGTGAGGAATCCCATGTTCTCCAGGGAAAATAATTTCTAATATGATGATATTTACCCTCCCCTTGATTTTTAGAGATGGTAGAAGTCTCATTTTAGATGGCAAGTAGCCATCAGAACAGAGAGCCAAGCCCCTTCCTCTGCACCCCTGTGAAATCTGCTTCAGGCACAGATATAGAAGTGGTGTTGGAACTTGGCCACCACTTACATAGGTTGTCACGCTAATATCCTTCTTGAAAATTGCCATTAAAGCATGAAACAACATTTGGCTGAAAAAAACAACAACCCAGGCTTGCAGTGTTTTGTCTGCCCAGCATTTTGGCTGTTCCACAGCACGGGAGTTTTCTGCTGATGCTGCCATGTGAGGTAACGTCTCCTCAGCAACCTGCTGCTGCAGGACGTTTCACCAGCACCTCCCAAAATCCTTCCCACTGCTGAACGTGGCTCAGCGTGGCCTTTTGGCAGGAGGACACGGGATGGTGTTGGGAAGGGCTCTGCAATGGCACAACTCCTGCTGGATGGGGTCTTCCCTGGCAAGCTGACACACATCCTTCCCCTGGGCGGAACAGTTGTTGGGCTGGAGTCAAGGCAGAATGGTTTGTCCAAATCGTCATAAAACAGCTCCTGTCTGCTCTGGGATGAGCACAGCAACAACAGGGCTGGGCTGGAAAGCCCTCAGGGGACCCAGGAATTCTCCCAGTGTCTTCCCAAACAGTGCCCCCTTCCCAGTGGCTCCCTGCAACTTGAAAGGCTCAGTGGGAATGGACATCTTATATTAGTTGTTTATAGTTATGATTAGCAGAGAGGCTTGGAAGGAGGCAAGAAGGGGAGGGAAGGAATTGCTCTTTAAAACACTCCTCAGTGGGGTTTTTCAGCTGCTTTTGTTTGATGCAGAGCCCACAGCAGAGACCTGTCATTCTGAGCTGGGAGCGCGTTTGACACTCCTGTCTCCGCCGTGTACCTGGTGTGTATTTGCTGCAGTGCTGATTACATTAACTCCTGTGTTTATAAACATTTTGAGTCAGTGCAGAAGGCTGTGCTGAACAGAATTTTAAAGCCGGCATCAGTTTTATTTTTGCCTTTTCATCTGTAAACACACACAATGTGTCTGCAGCGCAGTCAACAATGAGGGATCAGAGGTGCAAAGGGCTCCCTGAGCTGATTGTCTGCTTGGCTTCGCTTCTGAGCTCTCCTGGTACAGCCTCCTACCTGCACAGACACACAGACACACATGCACACTGTACAGACAGCAGACACTCCTTCAGACCTAAAAAGCACCATCTTATTTTATAAGGCAATTTGGTACTGATAGTCCCTCCTATCCTGCTGTTCTCTGGATAGGGCCAGCAGTTGGAGAAGGTATTAAGTCTGAACTGGTGAGAAAATTACCTCCCAGTTAACGAGAGCTGAGGCGAGTTGTAAGCAGTCTGCAAACAGCAGCGGGGGTTTTGTGGCCCCCTCTGTTGAAGGGTTTGTAATAGCCTCGCTGCAATGCTATCTGAGTGCCTTAGCCCTCGCAATCCCCACAGCACCCCCTTGTGAGGCTGGAATTAAACCGTAATCCTCATTATACATGGAGAAAAGAAGCCCAGGGAGATTAGGAATCCCAGCCTTGCAGGAAGCAGGATGAGTTCTGCTCTGGGCTTTCAGTGGAAAGCGGCTGGAATTGCAAGGCTGGTGGGCTTGGGAAAACCCATGTCTTGGGAATGCCCTTCAAGGGCTGGACTGAGTGGCTTTTAATCCAACCAGACACAAACTGGGGGGGAATTTGGGGGGAATTTGGGCTCTTGCATGGGTAAAACTGCTGTGAACAGCAACCAGGTCTAGCTCAAACTAGAGGTGGGCACATGGGCAGGGGGCTGCCAGTCTGGACACCGGGTACCTGCCTTATGTGGGGTCTGTGTGTGTGTCAGTCTGTTCCAACCAGCAGAGCATAATTCCTTCGCCCAAGCTGCCTGAGAGACGGAGCTGTCGTCTTCCCAGATGGAGCTGACATGGAAGAAGGAATTAAAAGGTCTGTCTTACATGCACACAGACACGCTGGGATAGTCTGTGCATGTCCATGGAGGGCCAGTGGCAGGCAGGAGACGAGGCACAGCATCCACAGAGACCCGATGGCACAGGAGGAAGAAAAAGCCGAGGAGAAACAAAAAAATGAAAGCAGCAGAAACACTTCAAAGGGCATTGCTGATGAGGTCCGGCAAGGGGATTCTCCCTCCACTCCTCAGACTTGTCTCTGAGCTCCAACATCTGAACGCTGTGCTCTCCAGCACCAGCACAGCCCCTTCAGATCAGGCAGTTATTGTATTAGGAAATGGCATGTATTATTGAACAGCACTGTACCCTGCCTTCCTCAGGGCCTTGGCAGTGCCCATGCGTGGCAAGGAAGGCAGGACGCAGAGTCCCAACCCGACAACCTTCTGACGGAGGGGGTTGGAAGCTGCTGTGCAGCCATCCATGAGGGGAAAGCCACGGAGAGGATTTCTGCTGTGCTGCAAATTCACTGCCACGCTCTGCTTTGGGTCTGAATCAGGATCAGGACATGCTGCAAATGCGCAAGTGGAAATAAGCCTTTTGCTTCCAGTAGTCGGACAAATAGGCTTCTTTTCTTGCCTAAGCCCTTTTGGGACCTGATCTGGGGATCACAGGGCGAGAAGGTTTGCAGGCCTGTCTCATTTGCAGGCTGTCAGGTCAACAGCACGAAGGTGTAAATTTGACGGTGTGGCAGCAGAGCTGCTGTTGTGAAAGGGGAGCGATGCTCCTGCAGCCATCACAAGCGTGGAGCAGCACAGCGACTTCAGCAGGTAAAGCCACTGTCACCCTCTGGAATGCATGAAGTTGGGCCAGATCCACTCCCTCACGTCAAGGTGTATCTCTGGAGCAACTCTGGTGTGTTAAATTCAGCAAATCCAGCCCAGACGTGGGAATTTCTGGTGTAAATCTGGAGTGAGCTGATCCCAATCCCTGCTGTGAACACGGAGCAGCCCCACTCCCTGTCGGAGGAGGGAGTGGGTTTTCCCCTTTCATTCTATGCCATTTGTTTCTAAGGCACATCCAGCGAAGATTATTCTCTCCATCCCTCGTTTCCAGCCATGCCATTAATTCCTGGCTGTCCCAAACAAGCTGCTCCCCTACGAGCAGGACCCTCTGCCCCCATCCCCCAGGCCAGGTGGGCATCAGCCTTGGCAGCTTCCAAATGGGCCACAGGAACACATCCAGGGGATGCTGATTTATCACCCTCGAGGTTGTCAGCATAGATCCCTGATAAATAGAGATATGAATAATAAAGGCAGAGTTTACCTTGCCAGCATTAAAGACTCTCCAGTTGGGGAGCAGGGGGAGGCTGTTGCCAGGCTGGGCAGGCAGTGGAGGTTTCCTGTGCACGATCCTCCGCCATCCCAGGAAGGGACGGGGTTTTGCTCCAAACAATGCTGGGTGAGCCCAGAGTAATCCCCCTCACAGCCTGCTTTGTCAGTGCCAACTGGGCCTGGCTGATGTCTATTGAGAGGGTTTTTGCTGCAGTCTGAGGGGTTAGCAATGTGAGTGTGGAGGGGCTCCAAGGGAAATGTTTCTGTCAGCCTGGAATGACTGCAGAGGGGACAGTGGGATGATGTTACTGCTCTCTCCCAGGGGGCAAACCTCTCCTCATGGGCCAGTTCCCTCCTTCTGTCTTGCTGTGGGAGCAATCATTTCCCTCCACTCCTGAGTTTCTGCTTTCTTCTGCAGATGCTGGAGGGAGGAGGTCACCTTCCTCATGCTGAGCTCCTAGGAAATCATGGGACCTTTCCAAAGGCACTGCAGAGCTTTGCCCCTCTCCCTGGGAGGGCTGCTAGCCTGGCACTGAGGAGGAGCCCTTCTCTCTATGGCAAGTCTATCCAAACTTCCAACCAGCTGAAGAGCCAGGCTCTGTCTACTAATTCCTGGTAGCTGTTTAACTGGGGGGTTTTGTGTGATGGAAAAAGATAGTAGGATAAAACTAGTAGATCTGTGGTGCTTTACAGCCTTCCCAGGAGGAGAAAGGATTCAGGCAGGCTTTGGGCTTGGGGGAACTAAGTTTAGTTGCCCTCCTTCCTCTGTCTCCAAGTGCTGTGAGCCCCTGCCACCCTGGGCACCCACTAAGAGTTGTAAAGTGACTTAATGAGTCACCTCTTGCCAAGCGGGGAGAAAAAAATGTCACATTACATTTTTGTTTGCAAATTTCTCAAAATGCGTGGCTTGAGCTCCAGACAGAAAGCAGCTCACGGTGGAAATTGTCTGCAGGGTGTATTTTCCATGGCCACGTTTCTTGTGGAGATGTGGTGATGTTGCTGGGTTGCAAACCCCTCTCTCCTGGAGACACAGCTAAGGCAGCATCTACATAGAGTTTCATGGTAGTAAAATTCAATGTGTCTTCTGCAGACCCGTGGGAAGGAGACAGAAAACTTTCAGCAGCAGAAACAGAATCCTGAGCTCAACCTGCGTTTCTGACACCTTTTTTATATTCCCGTGCAATTTTCTGTGTTCAGGGTCAGCTTGGGCTCTGTTTTGCCCTGATACAAACCATTGGGATGAGAATTCACTTTGCAGCAGGTCTCCCAATGCCTGTTCATGATACCTGTTCTACCAGTGTACTGAGATCCGGGGCTGAGTCTCCATCATCTCATGCCTCCGTTCACCACCCAACATGTCACAGCCAACAGGACAACTTGGATGCCAAAAGCCCTTAGTGGCTGGAACAGGCTCAGCCAGAGCTGGGATAAATGAGTAGCTGGTTTCCATCTGGAACATTATGGGAAACTGGATCTCCTTGGAAGTGATGTGTTGTGAGATGGATAATAGCAGGGACAAGCTGTTAAGGGCTCTGTGGGCACCAAAGGTCTCTTTTCTCTCTTAAGATAACCTGAAAGGAGCAGGACTATGGGCTCACTCCATTTGTCAAGTGATTCTTTTAAATGTATTTAAATACTTTTACAGCCTCTGTTAATGAAACTTTGGTGACCCTGGGGCTCCTGAGGGAATCCATCTACATCTAAGTGATGGAAAATGAACTCGTTAATGGCTGGGCCCTGCTTAGTCAATATGGGATATCGATCCCTGGTGATGAAGGGCTGGATGGGAAGGGGCTTGGCTAAATGGGCTTCATCCTCGGGATGAGTAGGGATGGGTGGGCAGTGCAGAGCAGTGATTGATGAGGAGGATCAGATGGTGGCTGGGAAAATGCCTTGTTTTTACTGCTAACTGCAGAGATTTAGAAGGGCTTGCCAAGCTGAGGTACTCGTGCCTGAAGGACACGTGGGAAGCCTGTGGAAGAGCTGATTGCACTCTCTCTGCTTCTGTCTGCCCTGCCTGTACATCACCTACCTCCACTCAGGTCTTCTTTCCCTTTGGACATCCCAGTTTCCCTCTGGGAAGAAGAGATGTCTCTCCAAAACCACCCATCCCTGCTCCCATCAAACCTAATTTCCTCTTCTCACAGCAGATTGAGCGTGGGAAGGGAGATTAGAACTCCTGGATGTGCTCACACTACGGATAATGCAGAGGATAAAGGCAGGCATGTCCAGAAAGCCATTGGAAAGTCATGCTCCAGGTGTCTGGGAACTGCTCTGACGCGGTTTGGAACATTTCTCATGCATCCAATGGGATTTATTTTGGGGAAGGGCTTGCCCTGCTCTTACCAGCAAGACTTTGCTAGCCCTTCCCTTGGGCTAGAAAACTCCCATGAACTCCTTTTCCAGTGACTTTGGAACATTTGCCCATCATTGAGGGAAAGAGGTAAAGGGAGAAGCTCATACCTAGCAATTTGGGAATCTGCTGCAGGAAATGGGAATTACCTGGGCTGCTGCTCAAAGGGTGTGAAGGTGGGGAGGAGGATGACAGGTTGGAAGAGGGGAAATAGGGAACAGGAAGCATATTTTTCAGCGTGTTTGGGTGCAACCCTCCTGTGCACACCATCTGTGCCACTGGGAAACCCGGGCTGGGTCTTTTAAGGGCACTGATCCACCCTTTCATGTCTCATGCAGGGCAAATCACATTCCATGGAGCTGGGAGCAGAGCCTCCCACAGTAAACTGGTCGTGTTCTGCTGGTATCCATGGGGTGATGCTGAGTTTTGTTACAGAGGAGGAGGGCCCAGATAGATCAGAATGTCAGGGCTGATTCTGCTCTTGCTCAGGGTCCCATTATACCCCTGTCCTCTGCTTCAAGGGGATCACCCTCATTTAAAGCAGCTGAACTTTCAGGGATTGTATGGGGGGAAAAAAGCATGTTTGGAAAAGTGAGCAAAACCTTTATGGCTCTGGAGCAGCTTTGGATGTCTGCAAAAGGCTTTGAGACCTGCAGTAGCCAAAGGTGAGCAGTTTTATTATGATGTGAGGGTGCTGTGGCCTTCAGTGATTCCCACATCCCCTGGGTCAGATCCTCAGCTGATAAAAGCTGGGAGAACTGGACTGATTTATGTCCACCAAGGATCAGCTGCAGCGAGTCCACATTATACCATTTGATGAACAGCCTGCTCTCTCTCTCTCTCTTCTCTCTCCACTTGCCTTTAGTCACTAAAATCTGCTTCATTAACAAACTCTCCCTAATCACTGCTCCTGAGCAGTGGAGCACTCTGCCCAGTGGGGCTCTGCGTGGAACTTCTTCCCAAGGATTTTTCCAGCCAATATAACACACACTTTAATGACTTTGCTTCTCCTTAGCCCGTCGTTGGAGGACGTGGAGCAGAGATTCTGCACAGCTTGCCATGGTGGGAGTCTCTCATGGGTGGCTGGATGATAGCTATGAACCTGCTCATGTCCTGAACAACCAAGCATATTCCTGCTCTAAAAAGGGGATGGTCTTTTAGCCCAAGGCATTTTAGTCACCAAGTGGAGTCTCGGGGCATGGTGGAGGTGATGCTTCAGCTTTTAGGCGTGTCAGGGAAAGCGCAGAGGGGTCGTTAAGGATTTCATTTTTGCCCCAGGATTTGTCTTCAGAAGAAAAGCTCTTTCAGGAAACACAGTTTCCCGATCTGGAAGTGATTATACTGTGGCTGTGCCACGAGGGAGGGAAGGATGGGCATCGAAAAGAGCAGGTTCAGCCGTGGCAGCACGATCAGGATTTGTGCTCAGCAGCGTCTGTCGACGCTCTTCTCCCCGTGGGCTGCGCTTTCACCCCTCTCTCTCATCGTGGCTGGTGCAGACCCACACCCAGCAACGTGGAGAGGATAATTCGAGCTGTTCTATTCCCATCCTGGCGTGGAGCCATTTGTGTGAGACGTCAGAGTCTCCCCCACACAGCCCCTTTGCAGCAGCAGCAGCAGCAGCAGCGGCAGCAGCAGCAGCGTGTTTGCCGTGGGGAGCCACGAGGAGCCGGGGGAGCAGCCCAGCCACTGTTATCCCGTGGGAGGCTTGTTTTCCATCCTTCCCACCCCCTCGGTGATGATGAGGCCTATTTTTCTCCCCTTCCATGTGCAGAAATAGCTTGCATTTGTCGTAAATCACCTCGGCTGCAGATGGTGAGTCACCAGTTGATCAAAGGCAAGACCCTTTTCTAGGTCTGGGTGGAAGAGGAGGTGCTTCAATAAATCATTAGGAATCAGCAGCAGTTTCCCTTGGGTTTAAGGAGAAAACCTCACACCACCCCCCTTTGTCCCCATGCCCCCCGGCTTGCTGTGGTGTAAATTGCAAATCTCAGTGACATGGATGGGGATTCCTGATTTAGGATCCCTGTCACGGCTGTTCCTGGGCATTGGGCAGCAGTTTTCTGCCCTAACCACCCAGTGTGGGCAGCAGCAGGGGGAAAGGCATTGTGGCTGAGCGGGACAGACGTGGCGGGAGCAGGGAATGAGAACGGACAGAGTGTTGGCATGTGCCATTCACCAGCAGGCAGTGAGGGAAGAACGTGGAGTCCAAGGGCATCAGCATCAGCTGGGCATGAGCGTGACATGAGTTGGCGTGGTGGTGACAGGAGCTGGGATGCAGGGGGAGGGAAACTGCCGGCCTGTGACATAACTGCAGCAGGATCCAGGAATCCACAGCGGGCACCTATTGCAGGGTGGCATCAGGTGGCACTGGACAGGACTGCGCAGATGAGACGAGGAGAAACATGGCAGTGCCTCTGCCAGCCTCATGACTGCAGTGCCCTGCCTGGGATGGGGGCAGGGATGGTGTGAGAGCTGGCAGGGAAAAGGGAAAGACCTGGAATTGTTCCTGTACACTCCTTTTGTCTCCGCACCTCCAGCCAGGCTCTCTGGGAAGGGAGAGATCAATGGCTCTTGAGTCAGAAGACTGCTGAAAGCTGAGCAGATGAAGGGTTTGCCATCTGTGAACAAGTTGTTCTGATTGAATTAGAGAACATTTAACATTTACAGATAATTAGAAACAGCCACCCATTGCAAAGGCAGAGAGAGGGGAAGCTTTCGAAAGACGATTGGAAGCTCCTTGACACATCAGCCAGGGGAGCTTTTCAGACACAACTTCTGAGCATTCCAAATGCTTTGTGCTCCTCTCCATCCCCAGATCTTGGGAGCCAAGGTCTGTCTCTCTCTCTGTCTTCTGTCCTCTCCATTACTTTTTATCTGCCTTTTCCAGCCAGCTCCTTCCTGGGAGATTTTACCAGGGTTTTACCTTTGGTCCCACACTGAGGTGTCAGCTGGGAGGGAGAGGGAAGGAAATTGCTTTCCTGCTCCATGACTGTCACAGTCCCTTTGGCCTGGAGTTGGGCTGTGCAGCCATGGGGAGGGACATCTCTGAATGCAGAGGCTCCTGTGCTATCCTGACCTCTGCAGGAGAGACCTGCACCTAAAGCTGCTTAGTGTTCTTTCTAACTTTATTACATAGCGAGATAAATATACTTGTCACACAAAATACCCTAAAATTTTCGGTTATAGATTAAAAAAAATAGTAAAATATGTAAAATGCTCTCTTTTCTGCTGAAAAATATTCTTCTCTTTTCATCCTTGTGTTTCCTTAATATGTTTTTACATCAACAGTATTTAAAAAAACATGTTTCCTATCCTTTTCTTTTTGAGCAAAAAGAGAAGCTAGTGGAAACTTCAAATTCCCCAAAGCACAAAAAGAGATGATTTCCTTCCCAAATTTCCTCTGAAAAATAACTGGCATTTCTCAAGCAGCTCGAGCAGTAATTGCCTTTCAGCATGATGATAATTGTGTTGCATCTGCTGCAGAGAGATACCCAAGAGGTGAAACCACAAAGCTGCTGCTGCCCCTTGGCTGGAAGAAGCCTCACTGATGGCTTTTGGGCAGCAGATCCATCACTTGGCCTCTGCTCCAGCCCCGTGGGTGACTCCATGGGCAGAGCCACTGCCCCGTCCCAGTGGGATTGCTGTGCCTTGCAGGAAAGGGAAGCCAACTGGGGAATAAATGAATTTGTATGTTTGCATGGAGGTGGCTCTCCACTCTCCCAGGGAAGGTGTGGATGCCTCATCCGTGGGAGCGTCCAAGGCCAGGTTGGATGGAGCTTGGAGCAACCTGGGCTGGTGGGAGGTGTCCCTGCCCATGGCAGAAGGCTGGAACTGGATGATCTTTAAGGTCCCTTCCACTCCAAACCGTTCCGTGATTCCATGAAACGGCAAACGGAGATTTTTCCCCAGGTCCAAAAAACCCCCAGAAATCCTGCCTGGGATGCCGGGACTGACCCCAAGGCACAGCTTGCACCCCAGCCCTGTCCCCAGCAGCCGATGTGCAGGACCCTGACAGACATCTAGTGGCATTTCCTATAACTACAGGCACGTGTGGCCGAGCAGGGGCTGCCCCGGGGAGCGGCGAGGGCACGGTGGTAACACAGAAATAAATCACCCGCCGGCCACCGGGAGCTCTCAGCCCCCCATCCATCCCACGGGAGAGGGGAGGGAGGGATGCGTGATCTCGCAACGCTGTTTCGTGGAAGAAACTGCTCACCCCGCCCCGTCCGGGGTCGGAGCCGGGACGGAGCGGGGACGGAGCGGGGATGGGGGGCAGCCCCTGCCCCCCGACCCAGCCGGGCTTGGGGGGGTCCGCACGTGCCCACAGCCCGGCTGGGAGCATGAGAAAATGCCCCCAAGGGGGTGTCAGACACGGTTACAGTGAAACATGATATTTATAACAACGTGTGGGGGAAGGTGTCACATCACATTACGCTGATGCTCCGGCGCCGGAGACGCGGGGACGATGCTGCGGAGCGGGATGTGGGGAGGGCCAGCAGGCAGGAGGATGGGTTTGCTCTGCAAATGCTGGTCCTTTGCAGGAGTCCTGGCAGCATCCGCACCGAGCAGGGTTTTCCTCGAGGCAGGAGAGGAGGGCAGGGTGCTGGCATCAGCTGGTGGTGTCACTTAGCTCTTGTTGGTGTCACTGTGCCCGGCCTTGCTCTGCTTTCCAGCAGCCGTGCCGGCGTGTGTGGTGATAAAATAGGGGAAATAAAATCCAGATATCTCAAACACTGCTTCGTTGTATCTTCTCTGGATGGACATATCCCACTTGCTTTTGCGTCAGTGTGAGGACGTTGGCTTGGGAGCATAACCTTGCTGATAAATGTCTCCTCACCAAGCTAACACTAAATGCTGTAATCTCTGGAATAAACAGTTCTTTGGAGACAGCTAGGCTGTGTCCCAGCACGCAGCTGGGATTGCACAACTGCTTCCTGAAGAATGAGCCTCTGAAAGTATCCAGCTCTTCCCAGTTGCTGCAATGAGAGCCAGAGCCAAGGGCCGGGTCTCAGAGCTGCAGTTTCCCTGGATCCTGTGTGGAAATTCCCTTGCATTTTTAAAGAGAGCAGTGGGAGCTCCTACACACACACACACCCAGGCATATTTCTGTGCATTCAGCTCCTGCTCCTTCCCCCTGCCCTGGCAATGGCGCAGTAGAACAAGGATGCAACAACCACAGCCACAGCCCTGCCGGCCTCTCGGGGCTAATTGCCTGGGAATAGCTTTTGTCAGCTGCTGCTTCACCCTCGCTGCAAACACAGGAGCATCTCCTGAGAGAGCTGGAGCCTGCTGCTGCTCCCCCCTTCTCTGGGGAAGGTGTTCAGGGCAGGGAAGGTCTGTCCCCACAGTGAATGGACACTGGTCTCCACGTGGCCAGACCCAGGGGAATGTGCAGGTGGACACCGCACACCTTGCAGTGGGCTGGGAGCCCTTCCATCCCTCTCTGCTCTGCCCTCTGGTCCTCTGTGACTCAGCCACGCTGCCCCACAGTCCCTCAGGGGCCACCTCAGCCCCTGCCCCTCCACATCAGCCGCATTTTCCCCTCTGTTTCTCCCCCTCCATGCAGTTTCCTTTCTGGGGACTCAGCTGCTCAGTGCCTGCAGGGATTGATGTTCTTTCCCAGGGTGGTTTGAGGTCACTTGGAGCATCACAGCTCTGTCCAGAAGTGGAGACCTCATCACTACTGGCGTGTTGGTGCCAGCTTTTATTCTCCTGGGATTGCCTCTGAGTGTTCTCACTCGAGTGCCAGCGTGGGTTTGGGTGACCTTGTCCCCGTTGCCTGCCCTCATGAGGCTGCTTCCAAGTGCCTGCAGCGCTGAGGCCTCAGTCCCTGAGTGGAGATGGCAGCAGTGGCTGCACAAGGGAGGTTGGGGCTCTCCCACAGCTGCCTGCGAGGGAGCATTCCCTGGGAAAGGCACCGGCCCCTGCCTGCTTTGCCAGGCACGTGCCTGCCGTGGGAGAGAGCAAATACTAATTTTCCAAGGGAAATGCACGCTTGAGCTCAGCCCTAGACCAAGCCCACCCTGAACTCTGTCGGGTTCATCAGCAGGTAGATTGAGATGCCCTCGTTAGGTCATTGCTCGGACTCCTTCACTCTAGACATGAAATTCCCCTTGCCCCACAGTGTAAAGGAGGTCGTCCTCCTCCCTCTGGATCCAGTGACTAAGGCAGCCTGGCATTTACCCAGGATTTATTTGGGCACTCCAGAGCCAGCTGCACACATTTTTTTTTCATTTGCTTTTTGTCTGACTTCATGCCCTTTTGGTGATTGCTTATAACCCCAGTGCAGAGAAGGGACCAATGCTCTCCACTTTCAGGAGAAGGAGACTCGTGCGGCATCCACCAGATGCAGACAGACCAAAAAGCAAGCGAGCTGAGAGAGGGGGGAAAAAAAGCCTCATGCATTATCTGTCCTGGAAATGGCATGTTCTTTCTACAATTCCCTTTGACTGTTTAAGGAAAGATTTATTCTCTCTCTGACAGCAGAGTTTGCAGCGTTCCTGTTAAGTTTGGGCCAGCCTGGATTAACTGTGCATCCTCAGTGTCTGATTAGCTCTATTTGCCGTGTTTTTATTGACCTATGCAGGAGGAAAAACTAGGTCAAGCCAGGCTGATGAGGCTAGAACTGGCTCTGTAATATAAATCAGTACAAACGAGGCCATCCAGTCGCTGAGGCATCAAATCATGCTCTGGGGTGGGTCGCCTCCAAAGTGTCCAGGGGACATAATTAGGAACTTTCCCAAGCTGTCAATCAGACTGGAAGTGTGGTTTGGAGGTGGAGGGTGGGTAGGTTTATTTTTTTAGGAGCTGTTCTTTGTTTCTGTGGTGAGGGGCATTTTATCAGCAAGCGGCGGAAGCACAGGCTGCAAATAGAAACAGCCCCTGCCTGGCTGTGAGTCCGTGTTTCTCTCCACAGAGGAGGGATGGAGACAGCTAAAAGAGGCCTGCAGGGCTGAAATGAGTTTTCCTACGGAAGCAGGAGGGGAGGGCAGAAGCTTTGACCCAGCTTCCTTGCTAGCAGACCTTATTGATGGCTTTTGCCATGCACAGCCGAGGGCAGTACAGCCAGCTTCCAGCATGGGCAAGCAGTGGGGACTGTCTGCTCCTGGCAGTGCTGAGTCTCCTCTAACATTGCCACTCCCGGTTTGGTTGGATCCCAGCAGGAATCAGCCCAGAGTGCTGTCTCTGCTGAGTTAGTCACCCTGCTCTGGGGAGGGACAGGAGGCAGCAATGCCTGTGACAGGCTGGTTTCAGCAGCATTAAAATATCCCTTCCACCACTGGAAAAGCTTTTTGCAGGGAAGCAAAGGTGTCTGGTGCTGGAAGTTTCCAGGATAGGAAGCGGGGAGCAGCCTCAGCTGGTCTGTGAGCGGGGTGTGATGTGCTGGGAGCGCCGTGCCACGCAGCATTAGCTTCACTCTCGGCGGGGCCGCGCCAGCTCAGGGGGTCACAAAGCCATCCTGGACGGGGACAGGCGAAGCAGGGGGGGGCCACATCCCGAACAGGTTGTGCTGGAGCAGCGGGGACTCGAAGAGGGGGTGCTGGGGAGGCAGGGGCAAGGAGTGCTGCCGGCACAGAGCCTCTCCCTGCTCGCCCTCATCCCCCCGGGGCTCTCAGCGAGGCGCTGCTGGATTGGCCCCGGCTCTGCAGAGCTCAGCCCGGGCGGGAGGGGAGCCCAGGTCAGCGTCACGTTGTGCTGCCAAGAGCCACACATGCCATGGCCAGGCAGGGACGTGGCGAGGGAGAAGGTCACCTGGATGGGGGATGCTTTTTGGAGAAGCAAGTGGCCTGGGCAGAGCCGTGCAGGGTGAATTCAGCCGTGGCAATGGAGCAGGATGTTTTCAGTGTGCGGAGGGAGGCAGAGCTCCCATCGTCTTTCAGAGTCTTCGGGCATCTCACAGAGATGTCAGGCCACAAAGGCCTCATTCACCCCTGAGAATATGTGCACTTAGTGGGATCTGAAGGGATTCTGTGTGTTGCCATATACAGAGCAGGAGCACCTTCAGTGGGAGCATCAGGATGCTGCTGGGGCAGGAACTCACCTGTTAGGCGCGGGATCAATCCACTCTCTTTTAACAGCTCCACACCCAGCTCTGCACAGCCGTAAACACTGTTCCTCTGGGGGGAAATTAGCCAGGAAAACAAGAGGAATATCAGCTTTCATGTACGAGGCAGAGCTGATGAGACCAGGCTGCTAAAAGCCTGCCAGAGATGCAAGGTATCCTCCACTGAACCCATCCAGCTGAGTCAGGAGATTCATCCCACAGGCTGGATGCAGGATGGGTGAAGCTGGTGGGACTCAGGGTTCTGGCACAGGCACCTCTGCATCCTCCTGTCGTGCCTGAGCTCACAGGCCCCCACTGTGAGTGATGGCCCCGGCTTCCCGGAGCCATTTACATTCCCTGCCTGTGCTGCTGTTGCTTCCCCTTCTTTATGGCTGTGATTTACTGACGTCACAGGCGCAGCATCACGGAATTGAATTTACGGGAGGCTGAATTTATGATTAGAGAAATGAACCCTTCACCACTTCGTGCTGCTTCCCCCCCATCCCCCTCCTCCTCTGTACACACGTGTGTGCACCTCGCTCTGCTCCCCAGCACGGTGACAGAGGGGGAAGAAAGGCCATGAAAGACCCTAGTTCCTGGTGGATATCTTCTCCCCTGGCTGCAAGCAGGAATGAAGGGATGAGGGAAAGGGTTCAGTGGCAGTCTGGGCACCCAAAGTTCTTGGGCTGTGCCCATAGACCTGCAGGCTGGCACTGCAGCCACTCAGTCAGCAGGCAGAGCTCCTGTCTGCTTGTTTCATGTTAACAGTCCTCTTCGTAATGATGTATTCCTGGTTCTGGGTGACTTCCAAAGCATTCCCAGCAGGTATTTCTCAGCCTCGCCATCCCCTGCCCCTCCCCTCCAAATTGTGCCCTCTCTCCAGCTGAATTATTGGACAAACTGCAAGATCCATAAGCCAAACAGAGAAGGAAGGGGCGCAGAAATGAGGCACAATTTACAGCCCATAAGCCAAACTCGCCATAGGGCACAGCTCCATCCAGCTTGAAGCACGGCTTGGTTTGTGTCTGGAGGTGTTGGAATAACTCCATCCTCGGGAGCTAATTTACGACGTCCCCTGCTCTGCCTGGGGAGGAAATGGCCTCTGTACAGAAGGCACTTGTCTGTGGCAGATCTCCTGTAAACAGCATAATAGCTCCATGTCAGACACGCCGAAGACATCTTTATCAGGTGCTCTGCCAAAGCCCCAGGGGAAGCTGCAGGACAGACCTTGGTCAGCAGAGATTTCTCAGGCACAGGCTGGCTGATTTTCAGGCTGCACAGAGCCCTGGCTAACTCTTGTCAGGCTTGGGCAGGCCACCAGCTATTAATGAAACAGGAGGTGTGTGTGATGCCCCGCTGCATCACACACCCTCTGCCTCTCAGCAGAGGAGCTTTGCTCAGGTGTTCCAGGCAGAGGCACTAAAGAAAAGATGCTATCAGAAATGGAGCAGGTAGGAGAGCAGGATGGATAAAGGATTTCCTGCTCTGGGGGAAGGTCAAAGCTTTTTTTTAAATCCAAAATGAAAATCCTGGTGGTTTTCATCAATCATCAAAACCCATTTTTATCCAGGCTTAATCACAGTGATTCATGTGAGCCTTTTTATATTTTGTTCCCTGCTTCTGTACATGTATTAACTACCTTCCCAATGAAATGTCCTTTCACACCAACAGTCCCCAAAATCTTAGTTCGAAAACTGGAGCTAAAATGGTTCTGTGTTTCTTTTTCTCTGGGACTGATATGAAGTGAGGAGAATCCATCTTGCTTTTCATGAATAGTTTGGGGTTTGCTGTTTGCAGGAAGCTGAAAGCAGAACAATTTTAGCGGGGCATCAGTGTTTCTCTGGTGATGTGCTTGTTTCTTTCCAGCCTAGAAAACCACATCCCTGTGCCTGCTAGAGCCTATCCACTCATTCATCCATCTCTCCATTCCCATCTTTCCCTGCACACCAGAGTACCCTCTGGCTACACTGAAACATCCCCAGATGCAGAAATCATCTTGAGGTGGAGAAACTGCAGAAGCACAAGGAACCTTTACAGCAAACAGTCTATTTATTGATATTTTATTATGCTGTTTAGCAGGACCCTGGTGCCTGTAATAAAGCATTAAGGAAGTGTAGCAGCACATTCTCATTGATCCCTTTCAGTGCTGTGATATTAGTGTGAGGGCCAGTGACAAAGGAAAGGAATAATTCTGTTCCCCTCCCCTGTGCTGAATTGCTGATGGCAAAATGCCCTGTAAGCCTGAAGATTAGTTAGTTGTACTGTGACCCCCAACTGAATAATCAGAAACCACATGCTAAAAGGGAAAGAGAAGTGGGTTGTTTGATCTATAGAGCTACACAGTGAGAGATCTGGAGAAATCCGTGATGACTCAGGAGAGCTCAGATCTATCAAGCCTGATATTTCCTGACTGAAGGTGGAAATGGTCTGGGCTGGTCCTGAAGAGTGGCCAGGGAAGGGCATGAGCTGAAAGGTCCTCTGTGTGACAGAATTATTTGCACTTTTGCCTGCTCTGGGTGTTCCAGTTTCAGGACAGAGCAGCTTGGCTGGGCTGCAGCACAGGAATAAACCCCCTCAGCTCTGTACGTGATCCTTGGGGTGACTCCACAGCCACAGGAATACCAGCACAGAGGGAGGGATGTGAGCCCACCTGTAAGAGCCCACAGAGAAGGTGCCACAAACAGCCCTTCAGGAGACATCTCCCACCTTCAAGAGTTTATACCAAAAGTACAGAACAGGTGAGAACAGCAGAAAATGGTGAAAGAGCCCTCAGTGTGGCAGAATGGACACAAACTGACGGGTCACAAGCCAGGCACTCCAAATGCTGCCCACCAACTTTGCTTCTCCTTCACTGGGCCTTCCCAGGTGTCCAGTGGCTCGGGAATGGCCAGGCTGGGGCATCCTCCTGCCCCTTGCCCTGCCCAAGGTGTGTGTCTTGGAGCTGTACCCTCAGTGCCACACCTGGGGGCGGTTTTGCCCCTCCCTGTGGTGCCAGGAGGCCCCTGGAGACGGGATGTTGTGCTCCTGCTTTCTGCTGTTCTCCTCCCAGGCAGGTCCCAGCAGGTCCCACCGGGTGTTTCACAGCTCCTGGTTGCTCGCTCTCCACCTGGCACGGGCGGCTCTGCATCAGATTAACCTGCCAAAGTGGCATTAGCCAAATGGCCTTTCCAGAGGGAGGAGGAGCCTGGGTGTTTGAGGAGGGATTTAGCTCTATTATCACTCGGACAGCTGGTGTTCCAGACCCAGCTAAATATTTACAGTCAGGCAGGGAGGGGAATCTGGCACATGGAGGGAGTGTCCTGTGCCCAGCCAGTGTACAACTTCAGCCGCTCTCCCATCTCACCAGCACAGGAATGCTTCCTACCCCTGCTCCTCTAGGAAATTCCTACATGGTCCCTTCATCTTCTGTTGCTCCTTTCTTCCCCAGTGAAAATCAGGGTGATAATAATAATAGCCCTGAGGATCGCTGGAATCATGAGTGAAATGGTGTTCCCAAGGGTCTGAAACTCTCCTTTTGTGCATCCTGGGCTTCCCATCAGCCCCAACGTGCTCCTTCCCGTTTGAGCCATCTCTGCACCCCCGCACCGAGACCGGGGGGACAATTAGGAGCTGTAATCTTCTGAGCAGCGTGTAAGGAGGGAGAGAATCCAGTAATACCTGGCTGGGATTTTGTGTGGATTAATTAGCTACCGTTTGCACAGCTCTTTGAAGCTTCAAACCTATTCAAGTGCTAAGTATTATTATTAAATAGTGATCCATTAGTTCTGATCATTGGCTACGGCTTCCCTGAAGCCTCCCCGGCGTCATTTTCTACACTATCATATATTTTTCTTTGCTGTTCCAAACACATTATTTTTAAGGAGATGTGACAGGAAAAGAGTCCATCTGAAGCTTTGGTGGGTCATAGTTATGATAGCTGGGTTAAATCTGTGCTTAAAAGTCACGAGAGTATTAAACCCTGCACTGTCCTGGGTCACCTGAGCGCCAGGTGAGCCAAACACCAACATTCACAGGCAGTGTTTGCCCTTCAGGGTCACAACACAACACCTCAAACCCTCTTTCTAGTCTGGCAACTGGAATATTATCTGGCACCACAACCAGGAAAGAAACGTGTTACAGCTCAGCCTGCTGGGTGTGTGATCCCTGAGCTCACAGATCCCTTGGGATGAGGGATCCTCCCTCCCTCTCACCCAGGTCTGGGCTGAGCCCTGCAGGGACAGGGCTGTGGAGCTCCTGGTACTCACCACTGGGAAGAGCTCAGAGCCTCTGGCACTGACACACATGCATATTTCTATCTGGAACTGAGGTTTTATTCTTGTAAACATTGTATTTATTATTAAAATATATATATATAGGCTGCTGAATTCATATTGCACAAAAAAGAGTCGTAAACCTCCCACTAAAGAGCCAGGAAAATGCTATGAGGAGAACAAAGCAGGCATATATCACTGTGTTTGGGCAATCTTAAAGCCAGGCACGGCTCTGTAAGTAAAATACACAGTGCTCTTTTCACCACAAATGTATCCTCAATCAGGAAAAAAAAAAACCCATATAATTTGAGATCTGATACACTCTCAATCAAGAAGTGACTTATAGTCAGGAATCAAAAAGATAAAAAATCGAGGCAATTTCTAAATCATTCAGGTCTCCAAATGCTATTTCTTCAACTGCTGTTTAAGGGAGAAACTTTGGGAACAAGCAAAGATTGTCAAGTGGGAGACAAGGAATTCAGAATGCCTCAAATTCTGAGACTTACCCCCAGCTTTTTATTCCGGTGTCACACCAGCGAAGCCAGTCAATATTGCTCATCGCAATATTGACAATTTTGAACAGTTTAAAGTGGTTCCCCACACATAAAAATTTCTCTGTATGAGATGATTTAACTCCTTCTCTGCTTGATGCAGGCTGAAAATTTCCACAGTGGGTTTAAGCCAAGAATTTCACATCTGAGGCCCTTTTAAAGGATGTGTTAGAGGGATTAAGGAAAGCAAAGCTCACTATTGTCAGGCTTTCATTTGCTGCACTGGATCCACACTTCTGCTGGTGAATTTGTAGGGTCTGCAAATGAAGGTGAAAGCTAAAATCACTATGGCAGTGAGTTGTAGAGCTCTGGACAGCATCTGGAATAACAGAGAACTGTCTGGCATGGGGAATTTAATCCCTCTCTTAATATAAAGACAAAACAGAACCTGGACCTCTGTGCCAGAACCTCCAAATGATGCTGCAATGCAGAATTATTTTGTGCTTTAATGTGTCTGATACTGTTTTGGAGCTATTTAAGTCCAGCTTAACTCCATCTTGATCCCTTAATTATATCATTTGGATCATTTCCAAATCAGTTCTCTGAAATATCTGACTCCCAAGTCTGAAGAGAGCTGTTATCCAAGCTTTGATCCATTTCCCTGATAAGGCTTATGAGATGGGCTTTAATGTGACTTTGTCTTGATGCTGGAGAGGCCAGAGAGAGTCTGTGCCTTTGGGTGATGACATTGGGCTGTGGTGGGTGTTTTGGACCCTACAGGGGTGTTTTGATGGCTGTACCAATGTGGTGGATGGAACTCAGAATGTGGCCGTTTCGTGTGTACAATATTGGGGGTGTTACATCAATTGCAAGCTGGGTTTCGTCGTGGGAGGTGCCTGGGGTACCTCAGAGGAGCCGGCAGGTGAAAGATGTGCAGGAGGAGTGTCATTCCGCCTGTTGTACAGCTGGGGGCTCCGAGGCACAGCAGGAGCAAGGGCTCTGCCCACAGCACTGCCCAGTGCTTTGCTCCTTCCCCAGGCTGGGAGGAGCCCTGTGGGTTTTCCTTGTCCTGCTCAGGTGGCGGATTAAATCACCAATTGCACCCACTGTGGTCCTTTGCCCTTTCCCCCTTAGCACGGGTTGGTGTTCACTGGTAACACCCATGGGAGCCTTTCCTTCCCAGGGTCATCCATTTCTTGGTGCAGGGTCATTTGTTAAACACACAGCTGGAAAGGAGCCTGCACCTTCTGCCCTTAGTCTTGGAGACCTCACTACATGTTATAATACAAGTACAGAGAGCCAAAAAGCTCTTTTCTTATTTGAGGAGCAGGTGTAAACCTTGGCAGGATAAACATACCTCCATCAGGAAGGGAGAATGGCTTCACTCCTGCCTCACAATCACTGCTCCTGGGAGCTTTAATCATCCTGCTCTTTGTACTGAGCGAAGCCCTTCGGATCAATCAGCACTTTGAAGTTTTGTTATAAAAACCTAAATGAAATGCACTGCTAAATGAAGCTTTTCTTCTGCCTTGTGCTCCTCTCCATTCTTCCACACTCAGTGGTGATAACAGCACCAATGGCCTCTCTGGGCCACCTCAGCACTGAGCTGCACATTTGCCTCTCACTCCCTTCACTGCTTTCCCTTGCAAAAACAAAAAAAAAAAAAGGAAGAAAAGAGGAGCAGAGCTGCCCCCTGTTCATTTCTAGACAAGCTGATCCAACTGGGAGACAAAATGTTCTCCTGATTACAGCTCTAAAAATAAAGAAGGGGGCACGAGCTGTGTGGGGAGGAGACCTGCAGCCCCCTGGGGATTTAGGGAGTGAGGGGAGGAGGTGGCACTCAGAGGGTGAAGGAATCCCTCCTGTAATTGCTGCTGTGAAGCCACACGGTCATGCACAAGCCTGAGAGCTGGGTTGGTCAGTTCTCCCCTCCAAACCACCCAGTGCACTCCCACAGTCCTGATGGGGGCTCTGCTCCTTTTTTGGGGGGATTCCCTTCCTGCTGTCCCTCTCTCCAGCCAAGCCAGAACACCTTCAGAC
This sequence comes from Acropternis orthonyx, assembly GCA_035583155.1. Classification (NCBI taxonomy): domain Eukaryota; kingdom Metazoa; phylum Chordata; class Aves; order Passeriformes; family Rhinocryptidae; genus Acropternis; species Acropternis orthonyx. The sequence continues at coordinate 4,716,669 of JAWWEU010000068.1, read as the reverse complement.
AGCCCAGGGTGATCGCAGTTGTTGCGGGAAGGGGAAGAGCAATGCCGGGTAGTTTTTCCCTTGCTGTAGCACTTTGCCTGGGAGCTAATGTGATTTTGAGCATCTGCATGAGTGGTTGGAGCCTTTTTTTTAATGCACACAGCATCCCTCATCCCATCACGGGGAGCAGGGGCTGCCTGCCCTGTCCACAGACTAATTGCACACCTAAAAGTGCTGACAGGGCAAACCTCTGTGCCTTCCCTGGTAATTGGTGCTGCCGTGGGTCTCCCCAGCCCTGGGGTGCCCCAGAGCCAAACACAGCTCACAGGGCTTCGACCTGGCAAGGCTGGTGCAGATTTTCAGGAGTATCACTGAGGACAACCCTTTTTGATAGTCACCTATTCTATTTGTTCTTTACCGTGGTCAAACTCAGGGGTGTTTTTCAGCCCAGCTCCCGCTGCCTGTCTCTCCGCTTGTCTGTCAGTCCTGTCCTTCCTTCATCAGATCCCCAGTGAGGTTTGGTGGGACCAAAAGCACTTCCCCAGCTAAAGGCAGAGCTGTGGGGTGAGCCCAGCACCGTGATGGGCACCAGAGAATCCACCAGGGATGTGCTGATTGCTGAGCCCTGGCAAGAGCCCCAGCCAGAACCTGACCTGAGCTGACCATTTCTGGTTATTTGGTTAAAAAACAAATTTGCTACACAAGGTTTTGCTATTCCATGAGAAAATTCTAAGGATTCAGCAATCAGGAAATTAAAAAAGAAGAATAGGAAAGGGCTCTTCCAGGCTGATATGTGGGGGTTTTTTTTAGGGTGCATTGTGGGTTTAGTTTGGATCCAGTGTAGATCTGTTGATTCTAATTCCAGGTAACAAATTCCAGGCTGGAGAAAGTCTCCAGGTGCTGGTTGGTGGACTGTCCAAATTGAGAGCGTGGCATCCTTTGTCTGCAAGAGGATTTTCCTCTTAGATTTATGCCACTTACTACTTTAAAGCAGCCCCTGAGCTCTGTGTTCTCCTCATGGGGAATGGACTGGTTTAGTGGTGTCTGGCTTTGATTGCTTAGAGGGAGGTTTGCTTTAGATTGGGGAGATTCTGTGCTAAATTACACAGTCCCTGCTTTTCTGAGCTGAGCAGGGTATGGGTGGAGCAGGTGAGGGGTTGTCTGTGTTGACTGGTGGCTTCGGTCTCTCAGGATGAGCGGCTGAGGTCAGTTCAAGTTCATTACTCTGCCAGGAGGTTATGATTTCTTTGTTATGGAGGTTCAATATGAATCGATTTTAAAATAAACTTTTGTTTTTGGGACCAATTTAATAAATTCACTTTATTGTTCAGGCTTTGATGTTATTTTCCATGTGATCAGCATAAAGCATTTCCCTTGCTGCCCCCACCAGTGAGTGCTATTTAGACTTTGCATCTCTTTCCCTCACTCCAAAGCTTGGCCAAAAGCTGGCCTTGGACCGAAGCTCACCTCAGGCTCAGGTCTGGAGGCCAATCTTGCAGCTCAGGAATTCAGCCTGTCCAACTCACAGTGGGAGAGCCACTTTTTGCTCAAGCCAATATTTTCCCCACGTATTTTTGATGGAATTGAGGGATTTCAGGTCTTTTCAATGAGTATTAACAGATGGGGAATTTCAAGCTCACGATCATCATTTGCATCACTGTGCAATTTTGCTAATAATTGTGGTTATTCCCTTGGGATGGCTGAGAATCAGCTTGGCATAGGGGGATCTTTTCCACTCATCCAAGCAAGGAACAAGAGCAAGGAAGCCTGATCCATTTTACAGAACAAAATACATTATTAAATAAGTCCTTCTTCTCCCAGCCCCAAATCCAACAGTATTTCACTCGCGCACTGTTTTGTTTCCTGTAAAGGGAGTGAAACTGGACAGGGATTTGGGAATTCTGCAGGACGAACATCAAACTGGCAGGAACACAGACTGCATGATTGTTTCATGGAGATCCAGGTGAAAGCAATGTGAGCAGTGCTAAGCCTCACTTGGGCACACAGCTGATTCCATTAATTGGGACAATTAAGTTTTAAATTATCTCCTCAGACTTTCCTGGGGAAATATTTTCTCCCATTTTCAGTATAAGTTTATTCAATCAATTAAAAATCACCCAAAGGTGCTACCTGCCCTCAAGGTCTGTGTGTGGCCTCGGAGAGAGTGGGTATGGTTGTAACCAAAGCCTGTTTTAGGCACTTTTTACCCAGGTGTGTCAGGTAAAGCCCTGATGCCCCAATCAGCATCATCACAATCACCTGGGGCACCTTTGCAGGACAAGGATTTACTGAGCAGCACAAGTCCCTTCTCCCTTTCAGGATGGTTTGCTTAGCTACACCTTTTGCCTGCTTTTATTTTTATGTGAGTTTATGCAGTTTGGTTTTTTTTGTAGTTACACCTCAGTGTGGTTGTAGGTACAAGGAGATTTTTCCATCTGCTCTGCCTCCCTCGACCTCGGAGCTGCGTGGTAAAGTAAGAAAACTTTTTATTACTTCTGCTTTTTGTTCCCGTGCATCTTCCTCCAGCCCGAAGTGCTGGGGGAGGGAGGGAGGGGAAAATGCTGTGGATGGCTCAGGGATGTGAGTGTGTGTTAAGGAGCAGTGGGATCTGTCAGTGAGGCAGCAGCTGCACAGCAAAGCGTTTCCATCTCTGCCTCCTGTCTTGCCCCAGAAATGTTGATGCAGCACTTTTTTCTCTCGGGTTGTTTCTTGAGTTATGGTTTGTTTGTTTTTTTTTCCTGATTTCAGTGCAGTGAGGAAAGGGCAAAGAAAATTAGGGAAGGCTCTGAGTGTGTGTAGCTCAGCCCCAAACCCTTCCCTGGGTGTTTCTCCTCGGTGGTGGATGAGTTAAGCTTGCCCAGGCTGTGCCATGGGAGGCCTCACGCTGCTGTGAAGAGTATCAAGGGGAACAACTAAAAATTCATCCAGAAATGCCCATCTGTTGGCTTGGCATTTACAGTCTGTCCCTCTGCTCCTCCTCCTCTGCCTTGCAGGGAGGTCAGATGGCTGCAGGGCACTGAGTGTGTCCCACAGTGGGGCTCAGCATCTTATTTTGGGGGGTGTTGGAAGCTCCAGGAGCAGCCAGGCTGTCCCAGGGAAGGGCTGACGGAGGCAGGGGATAAGTCAGTGATTTTTTTGTTGGCTGTAAAGCATAAAAGGGGAGTTCTGGTATTGGCTGTGATCACTGAATTACCTGAGTCTCATTCTGAATGCTTTACCCAAATCCCAAGGTCCTGCCTTTTTGTACCTGCTGCCCTCCAACCTTGCTAGTGCCAGAGATCTCTGTCAGCACCTCCTGTCCTATGAGCTCCCCCACATTTTTGTACAGCACAGAGAAACTTGGGCAGTGTCCCCAAACAGCCCTCTGAAATGGGGCTGGTTTTACTAAAAACAGGAACTTTGGGTGAAGCTGTTTGCAATTCTGTGCAAGACTAATAACGGGAGTTCTGGCTTTGGTGGGTGAATGAGCTGCTGAGGAGGAGCCCTTTGCACCTCTGGATACACCCTGGGCTGTGCTGAGGGAAGCAGGATGGGTATTGGAGGTGTCTGTACCAACAAAAGAGGGGGGGAAACTGCAGCACATGAAGTGGTGCAGGAGGCAGTGATGGAGAGCTGAGTATCCGCTTGGAAGCGGAATGTTCTGAGTTACCTGCCCTCTTCTGCCGGTGCTCCCAGCGATCGAAGGCTCATTGTTGTGCTTCTCTGCTAAAAAAGATTTAAAGAGCTTTTTTTTTTTTTTTGCCTGGCCTGATGGGTTGTGTGGGGAGGGAATAACTTCAGAATATACCTTTGTATTGGAAATTCACTGTTTCTGCCGACGTTGGGAAGCCTTTTCCTTAAGCAGCTGCCCTTGGGTGTGTGCTGCTCCTGTGTGCAGTCTCACAGCGCAAACAGCAGCTCTGGTGTGGCCGGGCAGGTTAAGGCAGTGCTTTGTTACCTGTTCCAAATCATTTGCAGTGTGCAGGAATAGCTGTGATACCCGTGAATATGCTGAAGGGTTTAAGTGTGACTCGTGTGGGTTTACCCAGGTGCTCTGCTGGGCTGATTAAATAAGTTTTTTGGCTTTAAGTTAGGAATGTGTCCCCTGGAATTCTTGTGGTCACCTGGTGTAAGACAGGAGAGCCTTTCTGGAGTTGCATTTGGGCTTCAAAGGCTGTTGTTTCGGTGGAACTGTGATTTATGCCAGCTGAAGATCTGTTTCTAAAACTGCTTTAAAGCTTAGCATTCCTCTCTCAGCATCCCTGTGAGATAAGGATTTACTGCAGCTGTTGGAAAAATGCAAATTTTTTTTTTCAGGAAATATGTTTTCTCATAAAAATGCTTCTTTTGGTGTGTGAAAATATTTCATGAGCATCTTTAAGGTTTTGATGGGAGATAGAATTTCCAGAAAGCAAAACATTTGGTGCTTTCTTTTTTAGAACACACTGGGTTTGCTCGTGGTCTCAATTATTTACATGTTTCCTTATGATAAAAAGTGTGATAAATGAAAGCAGGCAAGTTTCTCATGCACACAGAAAATGGTATTTTGGGGGAGAGCTGCTTTTCAGTGAAAGAATTGCATTGTATTAGTGTTCCAGCAGCTCTGCAAGTGACAAGCTTAAGCTTAAAATGAGAAAATCCTGGGTTCAATTTTTATTTGGCAGATTTCTTTTTCCTTTTATCAACTCCTGCAAAGAAGTCTGTGGTTCCCCTCCCAGTTAAAGAGCAGAATCAATACCCAGGAAGGGTCAACCAGCTTACAGTTCATTACATGTATGTGTTTCTGTCTGACAATGCAATTCTTGTTTCTCATTTTTCATGTCAACTGTTTCTCAGGGGAAAAAACAAAAAAAACAATAAAAGAAAGGAAGAAAAGCAGGAATAGACAAAGAGACAGAGAGATTTACCCCAGTCATCAAGTGAAATGAAAGCTGACAGGTTTCCTAATGTTACATGCCCAGAACAAAAAGGATTCCTCACTCTGCTCCTCGCTAAATGCTTGAGATTCCTTTGTGTGGATCCTGTGCTATTCACGGGGAGCCTCAGCTCCAGGATTCCCCACTAACTCCTTTCAAAATGTGCCCAAGATGCTCCTTGCCCTTGCAAGGATTATTCAGCAGATCAAAGGCAAGCGGCAGTGAGTTGTTGGGATCTCTTCCCGTTTTTGTCACTGGATGTGCCCAACTTCCCCCAGGCATGTCAGTTCTTTCTTTCTTTTTTTTTGCCAAGATTTTTCCTTCTGTGGCAAAAATAGAGGCGGCTTTGGGAAGAGTCAGGACTCAAAAGTTACGGAAAAATCCCTGTTGGGGAGAAACTTCTCTGGTGGTACAATTAGGCTGAGCATTGACCACAACTTTTAATCTAAATCCAAAGTTTTCCCAAGTTGAGATGCTTGCAAATGCCCTGGAAGGTCACAACTCAAACAAGTGTGGTTAGAAGGTGTAAATTTGGGGCAGATTTGGTTTGTGGTTCCCACTTCACGAGATGGAGACAGTTGTCCTGGTGATGAGGGTGCAGAGACTCTGAGATTGGTGGTGTCACTTCAGCCCTGGGGCAATGTGTTGAAGGGGGAATAGCAAAGCAAAGTCAAAATACACCAGGAGAGGTCCTGGGTTGTCTCCCCTAGTGCTCTGCTTTCACTGCCAAAGCTTCCAGGGATATGGTGGCTGGAATCTCCCAATGGAAAGCTCATTGATTAGGGAGAGAAGTTGGGTCTGGGTCTGCTCCAGAGCTGATTTTGGAGCTGCTTGATCACAGCAAGTGTCTAGGAGGGCTTGGGCACAGAACCTTCAACCCTTGTCAAGGGCAGACAGATGGTTTTGCACAGTATCATCCTGAAGGTTGTTTTGAGCCAGACCTAATTTACCTGCTGAGACTGAAGGGGAAAACGTGACAAGCTTATTTTTGCTTCTTGTGGTTATCAGAGATTGGTCACAGCTACAGAAAGGGCAGCAGGTGGGATGTCCAGGCTTTCCCAGAGAAACTCCTCTGGTCTCTGGTGACTTGGGACATGGATAAAATCCTCAGTTTCTCCTTCTTGGTTCATTCTTTGCAACACATTTAACTCTTGGACTGTATGCAAAAGAGATGTATAGTCATGGGAAATGGGGTTAGTGGGACTTGGAGGTCATCCGATCCATCCCCTTATCCCTCCCACAACTGGCTGTATCACACCAAAATCCACCTCCAACAAGGAATCAGTGCACTGAGTAGTCTGTTATTTATCCTCAGCATTAAAAGTTTATCCTCACAAGAAACTTAAATCTTTTTCTATTTCCTCTCCTGCACATTCACCCTATTTCCCCCTGTCCTGCCTCCCATGGCCTGAAGGATAATTGCTCTCTTCTCTTTTCAGAACAACCTTTTACATAAGAGAAATCTGCTCTATCTCCAGCTCAGAAAACTCTTACCTGGGCTGAGCAAGCCAATTTCATTTGACCTTTCTTTGAGGCTTGTGTTTCCTGAGCCTCCCATCCATCTCCTGGGCGAGCTCAGTGTGCAGGGTGTTGATACAGAGCCTGGGGTGAGCTTTTGTTCACCAGAATTCCACTAAACAATTTACTTCCCACGCCCCTCTGGGTAAAAATCACAAGTATGTCCAACCCTAAAAGTCAGGGCTGTTCATCCACATGTCTCAGAAGAGCCACAAACCCACCTGTTTGCGTGGCAGGGCAGTTTGCTTTGGCTGAGGGAGGGACCAGCCATTGTCCCCTGCTTTTTCTCATCGGGCTTTGGACCCAGAAGGTGTTTCCCAGTGGGATCTGCTCACACAGCTCGTGCCCTCTGCAGTTGGCACATGCACAACCAATGCAGCTCAGTCTCTCTGCCAGCCACGTGGAAATCCATCCCCCAAAGCCCTGGGTCTGGGCTTATGCCTTGATCTTTCCCCAAGTTTCCTGCAGTGAGATGCAATCCCTGTTGCTGCTGACAGATACAGCTTCCATATTAGCTGGGAAAACATGCAGAAATAAACTGCTCATGCATCTCCTTCCCTCAGCCTGGCGTGACTTTGCTGTCATGTTTTCCCCCAGTACTTGATGTTTGCAAGTCTCATTCTCTTTAAGTCATGTTGGCTACAGGACCAGAACATGCCAGAGAGACTATTTCCTTACTCTCTCTCCCCCCCCCCGCCCCCCTCTCTCTCTCTCTCTCTCTCTCTCTCCCTCCCCCCTCAGCTCGAGTGTCTAATTTGCTCCTGACTCTGCTTGAGCAATTTTTGGAGAGTAGGGTTTATATTTGTGTATGCAAATCAGCTGAGCAAATATGCTAAGGAGCTCCAAAGATAGCTCAGGACGTTTAAGTACATGCCAGCCCACAGGAAAAATGATCCCAGGCCATCCTGGTCTCCCTTAACCCTTTTGTTCTCACCAGTTTGGAGGGTGTTTTTGGTGAGGAGATGCTCTCCCACCTCTTGTGGTGTCACCATTCCATGGGCTGGGCACGGGGCACATCCCTAGTTGTGTATTCAGGTATTAGTTGCCTTTTGTGTCCTTTTATTGTGGAACAAGCAGTTCCAGGAGCTGCAGAAGCAACACAGCCAGCTTTCCTTCAGCCTTGTGATTTATGCTGGAGTCTCTGGTGTCTAATAAAATGTTCGCTTCTGAAGCTTTGTGCATGGTTGGAGAGTTCATAAAAACCCTCTTCCCCGTGGGTGCTCTGATAACTAATAACATAGCTGAGCCTAGCTGGTGACTTTTCTTCAGGGGCGGGGGAAGAATTTGACCTTTCTCCCTGAATTCCTGCCAGTGGTTATAAAACTGGCAAAAAAATAAAATAAAACATAAAATTTTCCTTTAAACTGGTGGATTGTTGAAATTGGTTCAAACATCTCCTAAAGAACACCAGTTTCCTAATTTGATTTCTCTCCCCATAAGAGGGGAAATGAGATGATTGTCATTCCCTGGGACTGACAAATAGCTCCTGCAGAATAAGCTGTTCAGCCGGAAACGTTCCAGAATAGCTGCCTGCATGGACACACTCTTCTGGAACATAAGTGACTTGACTGGTAGAGTAATTACTCCACTTTGGAAGGATGCTAATTACTTTGGAGTGGGTTTTATTCTGGAATAAAAACCTGCTGTCATAGTGTCCTTTGGGAGGCATGATGGAATAGTTTCTCCAGCAGTCACTACTCCAGACATTCTCCTCTTGGAGATGATGTAAATAGTCTGAAAAGTCACTGACTGTTCTGGTGCTGAACCTGGGGAAGGTCTGAGGGAAGAGGATCTAAGCAGATTTCTGTGATGTTTATAGCACAGGGTTGATTTAACCTTAGAGGATGTGGAAGACAACACAGCTTTTTATTGCTGTTTTTAGCTTAGTTTCTTAAAGAAATGAGCCTTACAAAATCAGTGTCTGTATCCATAATTTCTGCACCATTAGCTCACTTCAGCCACATTTAGCAGAGGACAGGAGGGTTCAAGTGTTGGATTTGCACGTTTGGGTGCTCAGAGAGATCCTGTGGCATCTGCACGGAGGGAGAGGCTGCAGAATATCGTTATCCTGATAAAACGTGGAATGGCCCTTGGAGGGAAAGCTCTCCACTGGAGGCCAACACCTTCCCAAAGGCAGTGTCAGATCCACAGAACTGATTTTGTGATCATTACTTTAATTATTGATGCTTTAAACCTTCAGCGACTCCCCAAGCTTCACAAACTGTTCTCTCAGACCGACAGGCACCCAGCTCTGGGGAGGAAGAGGTGCTACTCATTCCCTATTATTCCTCTTTTGCTGTCCCATCCTGACTCAGAGCCAAAACTGCATTTTCCTTGCAGTCCTCCCACTTTGGATTGTTTTCTTGTCTATCTGCAGGAAGGGAGCTGAATTCCACAGCTGACCCCCTCACTGGAGTCAGGTGGCATCTCAGGGTGCTCGAGTGATTTTGCAAATGTGTTGCTGTGCTTGCAGCCAAAAGCAATCTCACTTGAAGACTTTGCTAGGCAGTGTAATCTAAATCCTTTCTCTGCAGATCTGCACAGCTTGGGGGGGGGGGTGGGGGAGGGTGGGGAAGGAATCCTTTTTTCTTGGGACCTGATTCCTGCTGTCAAAATGAGCATTTTTGGTTGAGATTAATTTTGTTGCCACCACTGTGCTGAGAAAGGCAGCACCAATGATTACAACTGACCTGCTCCACCTGTATTACTTTAGTCAAGGAAGAGGAAAAGAGATATGAGGGAGGTTCTCCTGCCTTACAGGAATCCATTTTGGGATGTGGGTGCTCCTGAGAAGCATCTCTTTCTCTTGGGTAACTGTCTGAGGAGTCATTCTGCATCAGGTGCTCAAATAAACACTTTGTGCTGGGTTTTGAATGCTCCCAGTGAGTTTTCCCTGAGCAGAATATGGGCCCTTAGGCAGTGGCTGAGGGAGCACTGGGTTAACTGGGACAATAGACTGTGCCAGGAATACAGCAGGTGGAGAGAATCTGGTGGATTGCTGGGACATGGGGGGACACTTCATGGCATCATGTGGCCCCAGAGAGGAGGTGTGGGGAGAAGGACCTGCCTGTTGTGTCCCTTTATTCTTTGAGAAACCAGTCCAGCTCAGGCAGTGCTGGGAGAGGTGGGAGGCAGTGATGGAGGAGGTCTGCTGTCACTGGCAGGTGTCTGTCCTCCTGGGAAGAGGGAGAGCAGCTCCTTCTGCTCCCGAGTTGTGCCACAGCAGAGTCCAACTTGGTGCAGAGGGACCTGGTTGTCCGAGGGCACAGCAGGGGAACCCTGTCCCCAGCCAAGAGCAGGGCAGGTGACCCCCCCCTTGCCCCGTTCCAGCCTGTCCTGCTGCCAGGGAGGCTGTGGGAAGGGGCTGTGTGAGGTGCCCAAAGCTGAATGTGACCCTGCAGAGCCCTCTGCCTTGTCCCCGCCGTGTGCCCTGCTGGTGGCTGCTGACAGGCAAGCGCCTGCTGGAAGGGCTGGCACCTTCCCTGGGCTCTGGGATGTGTTCCCAGATCCAGGCACAGCAGGGATTTTTTTTTTCTTTGCATGTGTCAACATTAGAAAGCAAAAAGCCAGACACATGGAAATATTGAAGAATCTCTTGCCCGGCCCAGCTCTTGTGCTTTTATTTGTCAACACTTATTTTTGTTTCCTGACACGAAGTGGAAACATTTGGTCAGTGTTTTGGCTCCTGTTCCTGCTCAGCCTGTGGTGTCACTTGAAAGGATGTTCCAGGCTGTTTTAGTCGTTTGTGTCAGCCACTGGCACCTAATGAAGTTGTTAAATGTTTGCAGGGGGGGTGGGTAACAGTGTTCTGCTTCCAGAAGGTGCTTTGCTGGCTCCAGAACTGCCCTTTGGTAGAGGGAATGTTATCAAAACCTTCTGCAGAGCTGCTAAACTTCTGATCATTTACCTTAGCAAATGAGCTGATAGCACACAGAGCTGGGCAGGAGTAAAAATCATTTGGCTAAGCTTATGCTCAATGGTCCAAGTCTTAGTTTGAGTCTTAATAATTTTAATGCAATTACCCTCACTATTATGGTCAAATAAATCAGTGCTGAGAGTAGAGATTTGGATACGTTTGCTCTGTTCTTTGTTCCCATCTCTGCATTTGGCCACTGGATAAAACAGGGTAGAGGCTTACAGGGAATATGGATCTGATCCACCACAGCCTGTTAAACCTGAAATTAAGACCTTGAATTAACCTTTTCTATCACTTATTGAATTGATAAGCCAAAGTGTCTTTAGTCCACAAGAGAGAATTGATTACATAATAATTTCAGTGTATAGCACCAAAGATTGGTCCCATATGTTGTGATTTCCATCCCCTCTATTTCTGCTTCCAACAGACATCTTTTGACTTCCCTGAGCTTCAGTTTTCTCCACCCCTGAATGGCAAGTCTGGATCCCTCTGCACTTGTCAGAGCAGGGGGTTCAGGTGGATTTACTAAACCTCATGGCTTGTTGGAGCGCCTGGGCTGAAGCAGATAAACATGAGCTGGAGAACATGACACTCACTTCTCAGAGAAAAACATTGAGGCAACAGCCAGAGCTCCAAGAGGTGCTTTAAATAACACGAGTTACTGCTGCTTGTGCCTGTTCCTTACATCTTTAAGCACCTACAATTTGCTGTGCCAGACCTGTGCCCCCCTCGTGTGCAGGAGCTGATGGTGGGAGCAGCAGGGCCGTCCTTAAGCACCTTTTTCTCTCATCACAAGCCACCTGTTTGCATTATTTATGATTCATTCTCCAACGCCTGCGATGAGTGCAGCACACACTGAGCTCGTCTCATTTATGAAGTTAAATGGTCAGAAGTTGAGTAGCTCTCTACAGAAGGTTTTGTCACCATTCCCTCCCCCAAAGGGCTGCTGGAACAAACCAAAGAGCTCCTCGAAGCAGAGCCCTGTTACCCCCTACTCAGAGTAGGGGCTGCAACAAACATTTTACAGCTTCATCAGTGCCTGACGTGAATGACTGCAGGAACCACAAGAGCTTTGCTATGACACAGCTGTCAAAATACTTGAGTTCTTTGCAAACTTTAATGTATTTCTACTTGCAGAGCCCTGTATCTATTCTTTAATTACTTTTCTTTAATGGATTCCCATTTTCTAATTAGTCTCTAAGTATTAACATGAAGACCATGAATTCAGACAAAATAGTCTTTATTTCTTAATATATGTAAGGTAGGTGTGTTTTCCTCTAAAAATAAAAATCTAGCTTTCTTATAAGCAGCAAACAAATCCCAAAAGAATCTTCCTGTGCACAGGTACCTGACACAGAGACTTTTAGCTGGACAGATGAACATGTGGCAAAGCCATAACTGAGGACAGGGGCATAAAGCAGAGTCCTGGGCAACTCACCTGGCCTGCCTGTGGTAAATCTCCCAGCAGAAGGAACCAGCTCTGGCCTGATGAGCCCAAGGTGAGAAATAAAGATTGGAAGGGAAGCCTCTCCGAGGTCTGTGGTCAATGGCCAGAACATTCTGAAGCAGCAGAGCACATGTTTGTACATCAACATGTGTTTAAGGAATTGATTCCTCCTGGCAGACCCTTGTAAAAGGCGGCAGCAGCAGCACATGGGAGCTGATGCTGTCAAGGGAAATTGGAAGCTCAGTGTTGTTTGACAGGTGTATTATTCCAGCTGCCCTTGACTTATTTACAGCACAAGGCTCTAAGATCCCTGATGAAATGCAAGTCAGTGCTCTGGAGCTGCAGGAACCCTGGTTTTGGAGCCCCTCAGAGCTGGCCTCGATTTGTTTGACGTTTGAAACGGATGGAGGAGGAGGGAGTAAGAAAAATTCTTTGCTTGACAGCCTGTTCTGTCAAGGAGTCTGACTTAGAGTGCTAGGAGTGAAAATTAGGTTGGTTTTTTTCCCCCCCACCTGTGCCAGTAGAGATGGGGATGTGACAATCTTCATGTTCCACACCTCCATGGTGGCACTGGGATGTGTGCTCTGGGCAGAATGGGAAGGAAAACCGCCCTGTCTTGGAATCCCTGATGCCAGCTGTGAGGGGGGGGGGGGGGGGGGGAAATACAGGCTTGGGCTCTTTGGGGAAGCCAAGCAGGGCTGGGAATGACTCTGGCCAGGTCAGTCACCGGTGTCCTGCTGTTCCCTGAGTCACTGGGCTGCACAGCTGCCACATCCTTTGGGGGGAGCCTGGATTTATGGATTTAGCCTCATCCTTGTCAGCTCAAGGGCATTCATTTCCATTTTTAAGCTCTCCAATGTCAGCTCCCAATATCCCTTATTTGCTTTATGTCGCTTATTTCTAGCCCTTTCTCTATCTGACAGGGTTTGTAAATCAGCCCTGCAGAGGGTTTCTCTTCCCTGAGCACCCAGGGAGGCTGGGCCCAGGAGTCTGCAGCAGTGATGTGAATACCTCTGTTTGTTCCTGCTTCCAAGCTGTTCTTCCATGCTTGTTTTCAGACAGTTGAGGCTTAAGGAATTGGTTTTGAACAGTGGCTTGGAGCCTGCCTGCTTGAGGGAACTTCACTGTACCCTTGAAGAACTACCTAATGTAGTGAGATAGAGTCGTCTGGTTACCTAAGTGGTTCTTTCTTGTGTTTCCAGAGAGGAACTGCTGACTTCTATCAATGTGTGATGTGAAATCCTCTTTCCTGAAAGCTGCATCCCTTTCCACGTGCCAGGACTCCACCAGAGCAGAGGGGGGGGTTATAAAAAGGCACCTCAGTCAATGTTTTCTTACCTACAGAGTTGGTAAAAATCCCATTCTTGCCCCAAAACTTCCTCTATGACATCTGTCATTCCATTCTATATGCAAAACAAATGCGATTATTTTTTTCTTCTGTCTGCTTATTTAAAGCAGCAGTATATGGATATTTACTCCAGCCAGTGCAGCCAGGCTTTTCTTATAGGTAGGCAATGTAGGTCCTACAATAATAGCAATAATGAGGCTCTTCACATTTTCTTTTCTGGCCTGGATGTGTATCCCTCTCGTCTCCTTCCTGAAAGATAAAGAACAGGATTTTAGTATTCTAAGGGTGGGTTTTTTTGTACCCAGCAAGCTCCCTGCAGGGCCAAGGTATTTGGATTCACCAAGTCTGTGCAGTGGAATTGTCTCCTGGGGTGAGGATCTTGAGGATGCTGCAGCAAGACAGTGAGTTGTTGTGTCTGTGCAAACTTTTTCCATGAGAACCCTGGGGGCTTCTCTTTTGTTCAGGATGCTTTGAACCTGGTTGTTCATGATATGAATGAGGCTTTGTGTATTTATATGTGTATATGTGTGTGTGTGTGTCTTTGTGGTAGGAGACATGCCCTGGCGTATGTTTAACTGTGTGCTTTTACTGAGGGGGATTTTCTTAAGTAAAGTGTGTTTGTGTGCACAGGAACCCTCCTCAGGCAGTGGTGAGAGGGGCAGAATGAGAAGATTAAGTGAAACATTCCCTTGTTCCTGGAGAACTGAAATGGGAATGAGCTCTGGCTCTGTAGCACATTCAGTTCATTCCTCCTGTCAAACTCCAAAGCAAAATTCAACAGGCATCAGGCATAGAAAACTCCTGAGATATTCTGGGAAGTGCAGGGATCTTGTCCTGTCCTGAGAGGTGAGGCATGAAGAGACCTGGGAAAAAAAATGTCTAGAAATGAGGTGTCACTTTGTGATATCAGTTGGCCGGGCCAGAGTTGCTGTGACAACCCCTGAGTGCTTCTCCACCCATCCTCATTTTGGGAGCATGGCTGCATTTCTCAAGCTGGGCAGCGATTTTGCCGTGGGGTTTGGGATCTTTTGTGATGCCCTTGGGGCAGGGAGGCATTACGTGTAGCCCTTCACAGGTGAGAAGGCACGGAATGGCTCAGAATTCCTGCAGGATTCTGGCTGGAGCCCATGGCAATGCAATCCCCTGCCCTTGAAAGCAAGGGGAGATGAAGAGATTAGTGTTTGCCTGGCCAAGAGAAGGAGTGCTTTCATTAGAGCGTGTGAAAAGCCTTGTTGTTTTTCAGCAGTGATTAAATGAAAATACATATACACGCCAGAGACCTGATGTCAGCCCTGTGGGCAACACAGCCTGAGATGAGAGACTGAAGAAATAAGAAATTGTCACTGTTGTTATGAATCTGCTGTGCCCTCAGGTTTGAGGGTTTTCCTTGATGGCAATTTTTTTAATATAGTGTATTGAAATCACTTTGAAGCCAAGAATTCGGGCAGGAGATGGCAAAAGAGGGGATTTGCCATGAGGGAGCCTGGCAAATGGGGGGGATTCCTTTTAGAAAAGTATACAAAGGAAACTGG
>JAWWEU010000068.1:4666356-4698386 GCA_035583155.1 Acropternis orthonyx | reverse complement strand
GGGGAATATAATATATTCACAGTTTAGATGACAGTGAATATAAAGACAGACTGAGCTTAAGTGGAAGTTGCAAAATATCCCTGAGAAGTCTTATTCCCTCCAGATTGCTACCAGATACACTGGGAAGTATGTATTTGTACCAGGAGAAAAGCAAAACCTTATGGATCCATCAGTAACAGCATCTCTGTTGCCATTTAGTTCCCTGAGTGTGCAGAAGGGCTCAACATTTGCCATTTTTCTCGGCAGCCTCCTTGTTGTGCCGACCTTGAGCTGGTCCCTGGCTCCGTGGGGTGGGTGAGCACACACATCTCCTGGATCCTCCCCACCTGGATGGCCAGGGCAGGGGGCTTGTTTGCCTTTTACTTGTGTGAAAAACTTGGCTTTTGGGGGGTTTTTTTACCCCCTTGCCATGCTGTGGTGGGATCTGCTCTGAGCTGGAACCTGCTGACAATAAAAGCATCTTGAGAGACCAGGGATATGCAGACTTCGGGCAGGAGGGATAAATAATGCTTTTCCTTCACTACTTGTTCCCTTTTTGTACCAAATAACTCCTTTCGTGACTTGGGAAGAAAGATAATTGGGAAATAACCACCTGCTCTGGTTATCTAAAAGCTAAATATGCCTTCACCACAATGCTGCTCATTTCAATGCGCTTCAGTGAAAAAGATAAATGCAGGGTCATTATCCCTAATTGCCTCATTTTTGTAGCCCAGTCTTGGGTTATTTGTTTGGCTACCAAGGACCCAGTTTCTGTTTGGGGTTCTTTGCTATTACAGCAATTTCCATGGTAGAAACGTCTCTGAAATGCAAGGTTTGACCCAGGTTTGCAAAGATGCTGTGGTTATCAGATTTCTACAGGAATTTGATGCTCAAGTGCCTTGAAGTAAATGGTTCTTACTGTAGGCCTGCCAATTAGTCTGGAGGCTTCAAGGGCCAGCGAGGGAAAGAGGTGATAAAAACAATGCAGCTGATAATGTTTAGGTTTCAAAATGATCTTCAATTAGTTGGTGAGGCACCAGATGTTCTAAACCAGCTGAATGAAAAACTATGTACAAATGGAAGGCAGGTGATAAAGTCAGAGGGCATTTTTTTTCCTGGTTTTCTATGTTTGGAGCTTTGCCTTAAAGCACATTCCCAGTGAGGAGTTAAACTGGGCTGGGTGTTTTCATGGAAGGATTCATAGCAGGGATTTCTCTTCATGAATGCACCAGACCAGTATTTTTTTTCCTGTTTTACTTACTGTATAGTAAGTTAATCCCTGGAAAGGTTGCATTTCACGCATCCCCGGGTGACAGAAGACACTATCCTACATTTTCCTCTTAGAAAGGAACACTTTTCTGCAGATTTCAGCAAGATGCTTGAATCACCTTCTACGAGACTTGCCTCCTGCTGTGGGTCTTGGAATTTGCTGCTCTGCAGAAGTTACAGATCCTCTGTGGGGTTTGACTGGTGATGTAGAAACCCTGTGCCACAAAACCATCACCTACCACTGTCCTGGCTCCTGGGACTCAAAGTATCTCCAGGGCTTGCTGGGAAGTCTTAGTGTAGGTGGAGTGAGAAGAGGGGAAACAAACACCTTGTAGCTCATTTATTCTGGTTTTTATGAAACCAAACTGGGTCACAACATGCTCTCTGGAGCTATTCCCTTCACCTCTGGTCTCGCTGCTGTGGAGGAAGAGATGAACATACTGGTAATCACAGGGCTCACCAGAGTGCATTTGTTGCCACCAGTTGCTCTTCTTGTCTGTGGCCAGACACTAAACAAATCCCAGCTCCTGGTTTTTAATGGTGGGATGTGCAGCTGCCTCTCCACTGGAGAGAAGGGGACTGGCTGCTTTGGCCTTTGATCCAAGTGCTCTTGACACACGCTTGAAGAACAGTGGGTACCTCCTGCTGCAGGGTGCTGAGGAGCTCCCTGCCCTCGGGGCTGGTGGGAGGGAAAGGAGAGAGACCTGGTCCCTGTTTCATGTATGGAACAAAAGATCCTGCTGTCCTGGGGCCACAAACCAGAAAACAATGCAAATAGATCTTGGCAAATGTGCCTGAGAGAATGGGAAGGTATTTCAGGTGGAGTCAGTCATTAACAGGGGTATGTGGAGGAAGGGAAAAGAGAAGAATTCTAGATGGATTGTTTCTCTTCCAGGAGTCAGGTTGTTCTCCTCTCCTCAGCAATCCCAGCCTGCACATAGTGGAAGGGTCTTAGTGCAGTAATAAAACAGCTGGACTGTTCCAGCCACCTTTGAAATCCCAGTCCCTACAGCACAAACCATTTTCACTGATGTTCTGATTAAAGTGTGGATAGTCAAATTCAGGGGTGGCTCTTTTCCTGGCTACAACCCACCTGTTTTCCTCCTCCTAGATAGTTCAATTATCCCTTTATCACCAATCTAATCTTCCTCTGTGTCAGATGGACATAAGAACAAGTGCTTGAGGGCTCCTTAGCCCATCTGAGGACAAAGCAAAGAGCAGGCAGGGCTGTAATTTCCATGTCAGTCTGACCAGAGTTGCTTACAGAGCCCAGTGACCTGCTCGGCATTTCTGTAGCCAAATAGCTGCTTTCACAGCCCCTTGAGCAGAACACAGCACTGGCTGTCTAATCAGTGAACTCTCCCTCTTCCAGCCAAGGAGGCTGCTGAAGGGATGGATTTGGCTTCTTTTAGTGCACTGTGTGAGTGGCTGCTCTGTCCCCTCACCTCAGAGCTGGGTGAGGGCTCTGGTGGGCTCAGCTGCCCCCCCCTCCCCTGGGAGAGGTGCTGTGGCATCCCTGTGCTGGATCCCTGAGGGATCCCCCTGGAGCAGTGGGATGGTCTCTGCCCTCCCCTCACACTAACCTGGTGCAGGTGACTGTTGACTTCCAGGGTGAGGGCTGGGGATTTCTTGGGAGAGAGCAGGTGGTTAATCTGGGGAAAGCTCAGCCTGACAAAGACAGCCCTGGCTGAGTCTGTGACCTCCCTCCTTCTCAGAGAAGCTTTCTGCACTACCCAGCCAGATGCTGAGAAATTAGTCTGCTAAAAGCAGCCATGAAGATGCTGTTTAAACTAAAAGCATCATCCATAATTCCATTTGAGGCCTTTCCAGGGCATGCTTTGTTTGCAGCATGCTATGAAATTAATTTTTATTTGGAGGCTTGGGGGGGGGCGGAAGCAATAAAAAGCAAATAGAGGGAAGTGCAGACAGAAACTGCATTACAAATCTGTGTAGAAGGAAGTGCAGGGTCTGCCAGGCTGGACAGGGACTGAAATCTTCTAGATAGTCCCACACAGTGAGAGCTCTGGGGAATAGTATGTTTTGGAAGAAAGCAATCAGTTAGAATGAATAGGAAATTTATTTTACAAGCATTTAATATTCTATTAAGGACACATAAGCCAGGGGAGGAGCTAACTATCCCTATTAATGATGATTAATCCACTCATGTTACAGCTGTATCCTTAGCTGCCTGTTTGAACCAGACACTGGATGTGCATCTTCACGCTCAGAATTTAACACAACTAGCCCTTATCGCTGTTATTTTGTTGTTCTTTGACAAATACTGTCAATACTTTTCTATTGCTTTGTGAGTGTTTCTCTGTCCTTCCCTGCTCAGGTGGGATGTCACAGGCCAAACACTGCTTAGTGCTTTGCCAGGTGCTTGTGTTTTTGGCGTGATGTGGAATTTAAGGAGCTTTGGGAAGCCCAAAAGGGCAGTGTCAGGGAGGCAGCACTGACATGTTCTGTTCTGGAAAGCAAACTATTAGCAGAGGCCTCTTAAACTGTGCTGTGAGCAGAACATGCTCAGGCTGATTGCTTCCTCAGAGAACACTGAATTTCTTCTCAGAGAGGAGGGACTTGGATTCCTGGGGCATCCAGGAGCTGCCAGGACAATCCACCAGCAGAGGTGAGGACAGTGAATGTTCCCCCAGCCCAGAGGGGAAATGTTCTTCTTAGGAGTGAGTCTTCCTTGCTGCCAGTGTCCCCTACTAGTAATTATTAATAGAAAAACTCTCACAAGGCAACATGTTTGGAGTCAGATCTGATACAAGGCTGCCTTCTAAAAATGCCCCTAGATTGAGTCCCTCTCTAGGCCCAAAATTGCCATGTAAATGCCTTCTCCCCCTCCCTCGGCACCCGCTGCATCCGAGATGTGATTCAGAAGTGCCAGAGATGGAGATCCGTGGGTTATTTTGGCAGCAGCACAGCGAGAAGGGATCCAGCTCTAGTTCTCAGTCCAGAGTCCTTGAAATAGCAAGGGATCATGGATTTGGGAAAGGCTGCTGCTGGAGCCAGGCACTTGGAATGCTGTTGATTATGTACTGACATGTTATCAGCTCGGAATTTTGAGCAGGCTTGCAGTGCACTTGGGTTTGACTTCACTCCTTTCCTCCCATTCCTTGTAATTCTTCCTGTGGGATATATTGATTCCATTTGCTGGAGTATTTGTTCCTTAAATATTTTTTACATAATGTGGGTTGGACACGTTTCTAATGGCTTTTGCAATCCTTGTCTTGCAGTGGCACCAATAAAGTAATTTGGCTTAAATTGAATTGAACTCGGTGAAACAGAGAAGGGAAATTGAGAAAGGGAACAGAGAAGTGTGGGATTGTATTAGAGGGGAACAAAAGCCAAGGGGTGAGTACAAACCAGGGAGGGACTATTTTTCCTGAAGCAGAGAAAAGGATGGAGGAAAAAAATGCAAGAGGAGATGACAAAAAACTAAAAGTAGGGAAATCTTCGTGGTGACTCAGCTTTGGGGACTCCAGCGTGCTGGGATCAGCGTTCAGTGCCAAAGTCAGGGGCACTTTTCCTTTGGAGTTTCACCATAAAAGGATGGAATTTCCCAGTATGGACATGGAGCACCAGCTGGCTGGTTTTTCAGCCTTGGGCGGGAGGGGATGTGGTGACAGATGAAAACCATCCCATGTCCTGAGTGAACAGTGGAATGAGAGCACCTTGTTGTGTGTCCCCAGGTATTCAGGCATCTCTCTTGACCTGCTAAAGATGAAGCTTTTACCATGCAATATGTAATATTTTAATGTACAATATCCTTTCTGCAGGGCCCTGTGTGAGGTGCTTGAGGTCTTTGGGATCACAGAAGTGATCCCAAGGCAGAGCAAACTGATGGCTGTGTTCCCATTGCTTATCCAAAAACACAGTAGGATCCACCCGAGTCAGGCTGAAAGTCTTTTAGACAGTTCTGTACATCTTATTTGCTTTCATTGCCTCTTCATTTTAATTTTTTTTTAATATATTTTTAGTGAGATCTTATTGTAGCTTTGATCTGATTTTTCTGTCTCATTGACAGGGATTCAATTATCCCCCTGAATGCGACTGTCACACACTCAGCAACACAAGCTGGCAGGTGTCTCTTCTGGGGGGGAAATGGATGTCACCTTTCCATCCTCCCCTTCCCCAACTCTCGTGGGTTGGTTTCTACTCTTGGGTTTGTTTTATTGTGGATTTCATTTGAGAACAGTGAAATTAAAGAAGGAAACCTCAGATAATGAGAAAGCAGGGAAGGGTGAAGCTCATTTTAATGGGTTCTCTTTAGGAAGGGCTGTTGCCTGTCAGAGCTGCACCCTGAGCTCTCAAATTGGGGCCATTTCATTCTCTTTTGGGTCTTTTTTTTTGTGAGATCACTCGAAGATGATGTCACCAGCAGTGAAGGAGCTCTTTGAGGCCTTTGCAGTGCATCTGGAGCATCCAAACCAGCCAGAAGCTGCCTGTGTCTTGGCCTTAGCTAATATGCAGCTTGTTTTGGGATGAAATGCACTTTGAGATATATAATGGCAAGAAAACATCCTTCATCCAGCCCCTCCTTCTCCAGTGCACCTGTGCCTGCCTGCTTTGTGGAGTGGGGATCCTGGAGAGCAGTGTCTTTATCCCCACGGGAATCTGGAGAGAGAAGGAAGATGAGATGCAGCCACAGAGAGCCCAGGAATTGCTATTGTTGCCTCTATTTGCTTCCTGGAGGGCGATGAGCACAGCTAATGGCATCTTGATATTTAAAACCAGGCAGGAGTTGAAGCATCTCCATTTTTCCCGGGTCCCTGACATTTCAGGGAGCTGTTCTGGGATAAATGCTCAGGCAGTGAGGTGTGAGGATCACTGCCCAGGCTAACAGGTCTAAGACATGTCTGAGCTGCTTGGCAAGGCAGAGCTGCTGATCTCCTTGGGCTGGGGATCAGCTGTCCCAAGGAAATCCTCTGTTCCTTGCCCTGCAGGAGTGGGAATGCTTTGCTGGCTGCTGCTTCCACACAAACCCAGAGCAGCTCACCAAGAGAACCTTTCTGAATGCGAAGATGCTGTTTTAGGAGCTGAGCCTTTAAAAAAGGAGAGAGGGGTGGCTTGAAGACAAAAGGCTGAGCATTGAAATGTGTGCAAGGGCTTTGGCTTCAGTGCTCTCAATGTTTCCATATGCCTGGTAATTAAATAGTGAGTAAAAGTGAGGAGCCGACCGCTTCTCTAATGGCACTGAAAGGAGGCAATCATGGGACTTCCATCTGTCTGCAGATATAGTTTATGGTGGAGCTCCATTAGCAACCTGGAGCTGTGTGCCAGGCCCAATTAGACTAAACAGGATCAAAGGGCACCCTGGGTAATAAATATCCTTGCAGAATCAAGCTGGGGTCTTCCTATTTATTGCTGGAAGAGATAATAATCATTAGTGAGCTGGAGTGAAATGCAGCAAGCAAAGCAAGCTCAGCTTGGGAAGGGGGTGACATTATATTAGAGGGTAAGAAAACATGTCCCCTTTCCCCAGGATTGCAAGCAGGCTGGTGTTATTACCTAGATTGCTTTTTATATTCCACTGGGGTTTGGGAAAGGACTGTATAGCCCCTGTATTGATTGTGGGACTGTAACAGGAGAGAGGTGGCCGAGGTAATTGGGGAAGTGTTTAAAATGTACACGAGGTAATTGAAAGCTAATAGAAACCCCCAGTTCAGGCCCAGAACCACCTCTCTTCTAATGAGGCATAAGGTGCAAGGAGATTGACTCTGACTTGCTTTGCTACTCCCAGAGAATTGCTTTGCTCTCCTGTTTTTGGAGCCTGTGTGGACACACACTTTGAGTGCACTCAGGAAATGTTACAGCACCAGCAGCAAAACTTTTGTGACACACTGCCTATAGAAACATAACACCAGCTGTCTGCTCGTGGCATTGGAAAAAAATTGCTGCGTTAAATCCTCTTTTACTTCAACAGCAAAGAGAGAGAGAACCAAAATATTTTTACTATCAAGGCTTACTTTCCATCAAAGTTTCTCCTGCTCTTGCAAAGTGACACAACAAAAACCACCCAAAGGAAAGGTGGGTTTTCTGAAGATGAGCCTGTTTTGCTGAGCGTAGATTCAGACACTGTTGTTTTGCTGTTGTAATAATTACTAAGGGAAGCACATTGCTGTGACATTTCCCCACCTAGTCTAGTTCCATTCTTCCCCAGGACTGAGTTTTTGGAGGAGCTCAGTGACCACAAAGGCCTTTTTCTCTCTCAAGTGCAGGGTGAGGCTTTTCCAGGACTGCCCCAGCGATGACAGGGCACAGTCTGTCTTGCCCCAAGAAGTCACACGGCAGCAAAGCTCTTGCAGTGGGGAATCCCTGTGTTCATCCAGTGCCACGGTCAGTATTTCAGACAAGCCTGACGGGGTCCCAGCTCTGCTCTCTGCACAGCTTCCTGCATCACCTGGCTGAAGAGCCACAACAGTTACTGGCAGTGCCAGCACGGAAAAATAATATCTAGTGAGAATTTCCTTGGAGGTAACATTGTTGGTTGCCCTGAAATAATTTATTTTCTAGTGAGAATCTGTATTTCTGTCAGAAAACCTTTGCCTTCCCTCGTGCCATCTTGTGGGAAGTGCCCTGTGTTGAAGGTGTCACTGTGACTTTTGGGAGCATCTGATTGTTGACCACAAGATATTTTCCACTGCTGTATCTCTTCTTATTTTCTCTGGTTTTGGGTGAGTCACCCACCCTGCTGCACGTGCCAGCCAGGAGATTTTGCCACTTCCCTTCTTTCCTCTCTGTTTGCTGCTTCCAAAGCCAAGAGTTTAAAGGCAATAAAGCAAAGCACAAGCTCTGCAGTCTGTAAGTGAGCACCAAACTGTTCCTCCTCGATTTGCTTTGCTGCAGCATCTCCCCCCTCTGCCCATCTGGCAGCTGATGCCATTTGGCTGGGGCTGATCTTTGCTGTGTTAGCAAAGTGCTGGGAGAACAACCCCCAGCCTTGGTTGGGAAGTGACCACAACCCTGGAGTGCTGATGGATCCAAACTCCTGCTTAAAGGGCGAGCAGAGTGCCTCAGAGTGCACCAAGCAGCACAATTCATTGGCTCAACGCGCTTCTGTCTCACAGTCTGTTGTCTAAACTTTCCATTTTTAACCTTTTTTGAGCGATTGCTGTATTTATTTGCGCAGTGCCTTTTTTACACCCTGCTCCATGCAAATAATTACATTGAAAGTAACACTGAGAAGGCTTCAAATGTATACAATTTATACCCTATGAAAATATTTACCTGGCGTTTCTGCTTTCTGTAAATATTGTTCTTCTTGCTTTTCCCCCACTGGTGTTATCGCTGTATTGGAGCTCTGCCTGTCAAGTTGGATCACATTTGCATAGTTATTTGCTAATTGACAGATTTTAAGCTGCGAAGGAACAAGGAAATAACATATTTCTCCCCGTGCTGCCACCAGCACACTGTGTATTCTCTTACGTATAGTTTGAAATATTCTTTTTAGTTTTAAAAATACAGGTCAGCAATTCACTTCTTTGGAGGGAACATTGTTGGTTGTTCTGAAATCATTTATTTTCTAGTGAGAATCTGTATTCCTCTGTCAGAAAACCCCTGTGTGTTTGGCACAGCCCATGTTTATAGGGACACAGAGGTGACTCAGGCAGGAGAAAGGCTGGGGTTCAATTATCCTGCAGCTCCACACTCTACTTGGAAACCAATTTTAGGTCCTGTTTGGAGGAATTGAGACTCTAAAGCAGCTGTGAGGTGACCAGCAGTGACAGCCCTGGGGAGCGGGGTGGCAGATGAGCTTCTGGCTCCCCTCGGGACGTTCTTACTGTGACCTTTTGTGTCACCTCCGTGGCATCATTTGCCGCGGTGCTGCCAGCCCTGCCTCCGAAGGACGTGCGATGCTGATGCTCCTGCTTCCCCTGCTGGCAGGAAAGCTGGGTGTGTGTGTGAAACCTGAGCCTGGGAATCAGCTGGAAACTTGTCAGCTCCTAGTGGGCAAATCCTGCCATCCTCCTGTGCTGCTCCTGGTGAAGCAGCAGGTCCCAACCTCTGCTTACCCTCCCCTATTGCCATCTATTTTTGGAGGATCTCAGAGCAAATCCCTTCCCCATCACTTAAGGATTTTAGATTTTTGCCAGGGGCTACTATAAAATAGCAATGATGCCATGGGGGGAGCGAGACTTTGCAGGGGGAGGTACTGGGGAGCAAACAGGGAATTAGAGCTGGAAAATCATGTCTCCTGAGACAGATCAGTGTTGCTTGGCAGCTCTGTCACTGAGCCCCAGCCACTGGGGTGCTATTTATGAAGCCTGAGATGAGCTTAGACTGCTCAGGGAATTGCTGAGCCATGGATTCCTGACAGGCACACAGCAAAAGGGAAATTAGTGATGGATAAAGTGAATTAAACATTAAAATAAGTGTCCAGCCAGACTCTTCACCTATTATACCACAGCTTTTCGGTTTGGGGAATATCCTGGATGGAGAGATGGTGCATAGTGCAGGAGGCAGGTCCTGGCTTGGGGAGGAGAGATCTTGGGATTGTCTGTAGCGTTGGTGCTCAATAAATTTGGCCCAGTGACAGCACAGAGATCAGGGGCTGCTCTGGGGACCAGGCTTGGATGTTCCACCTCTTACCCCTTTATTTGGGAAGTCAAGATTGTGTTGGTGAAAAGCAAAGAGAACAATTTTGAGGTGACAGTGAGGAATGCTGCCCCCACTGCTGGGATCTGACTGGATGCTGCTTGCCCATAAAACCAGGAAAGCAGAGAGGAAGGCAGAATGCCTGTGGTTATTCAGAGAGCTGAGAGAGGGGCTGGGAGTTGGGTGAGGCTGCAGGAGGGAGCTTTGGCACATCCCAGCAAAGCCTTTCAGGTTGTTTCAGTGTTCCTTTCACCTCTCCCCCAAAGCTGTGCCTGTTGCAAAACATGGTGGTTGCCTCCCCCCCATTTACACCTAAGCAGGACCTGCTTCAATTTCTCCTTGTTCTTCTTTCTGTAGATGGCACAGCGCAAGTTGCAGAGTCCCTGGGTCTGTCCCGCTCCTGCCACTGGCTCAGACACTGCTCTTTACCAAGGATGCTTTGTCTTTAGTGGCAGGGTCCTCTTTGGAGATGGATCCACAGATTCTCCAGATTTGCTGGTGTTCCTTTAACAAAGCCTGACCTTTTGAGATGTGCATTTGAGGAGACAAGCCCTGTATAGCCTGGCCACTCGAATTATACAAGCCACAGTTCTCCCCAGTGATGGCTGTTCTGAAGGGAATTGTCCTTCCCTGCTACATAAGTGTGTGCTCTCAAACCACCTGCTTGTAGCCTGTGATTCTGTACCTATCTCAGCTGTGCTTTGGCTGAGATTTATAGCACAGTATCAGTTTATTTTGGATAGCATCTTTCACACAAACACTGCTGCCTGATCACTTTCCAGAGGCAAATAAAAGCAAGGCAGTTCAGAGTACAAATCAGGGAGAGCACTGACTGGGAGGTGTTGGCCTGTGGTTGCATTTGAGGCTGGAAAATGAAGGAGAGAGGGAAATCTGAAGCATGGGAGAAACAGTACATTTAGTTTTGAGGATGAGGTTTTTGAAATGAGCAGCTGTGGAGGCCTGATGGGGTGTGAGAGTGACTGGGGGTGAAGGTGTGTGTGCCTGTGGGCTGGTGGAAGGGCTTTCAGGACAGAAGACAGTTTCCTCTGAGAGAGGGAGCAACCTGAGAAACCTGGACTAGATAAAACCAGGATCTGAAAAAGGTGCACTTTGACCAGCTGCATGTCTGGTGATGGAGCCACAGGAGTGCTGAACCTGTCCAAGTGTGGTGTCTGATTCTCAGTGACATCTGACTTGTGATTTCCCCCTAAAAGGGACTGTGAATGTCCCTCCTGTCTCAAAGCAGGACTGTTGGAATAATTGCCATGAGCCTTGTCCCTCTGGCTGCTCCTGTGCCTTGCTGAGGTCTCACCTGACTCAAACATCTCTGAGCTTGTCCCTCTGAAAGCGTTTCAGTGAAGCCCCGCCACGTGTCCTGTAAAACCACTGCCTTGCAGAGCGGGTGCTTTGTTTTCCAGGCTGTTGCAGCTCTGTCCTGGCTGGAGCCCAAGGTGTCCTGGTGCCAAGGCTTTGATCTCCTGCAAACATGCTGTCTCTGTAGCAGAAATGTGGGGAAATGTGTGAAAGGCCATGCTGGATTCACAGCAAAGCCGGTGGCATTGCCCCAGGGATGAATCTGTCCTCCTGAGGATGCTCTGTGTGTCTGAGCCAGGCTCAGCCAAGCAGGGTACAAATGTAAAATAATGAGGTAGCAGCTGAGAGTGTCTGGAGCAAGCAGGGAGGAATGAAGATGGATGACTGTAGCTAAGAGACAATTTGAAAAGGGATAAATACAGGCAACAAGTTATTCACCACAGCAATTTGTAAAGAGTGTTAAAAACCTTCAGACAGGATTGTTTCACATCACCTCTTTTTCTATCTGCAGCCTGACAGCTCTCATGTAAATGGTGCTGATTGATGAGTGCAAACTAGTCCTCTTAATCTGGTCCTCTGGTGTTGATAAGCTTAACTCTTGTCACTCCTGGTGCTGCTGGGGTGTGAGAAGCAGCATCCCCAAAGGTACAGAAAGCTGGGTGGCCCGGTGGGAAGAACTTGATCCTGGATGCAAAGGAACAGTGGGAAGAGCCAGTGACAGAGTAAGTTCCCAGGGCAAGGGGAGAGTTACTGCAAGGGAAGGGACCAGCTGTGGTGAGGAATTAATGGCCTGAAACACAGGGGAAGCTGAGAGGGAGATGGAATGTTTTCCCAGGAAGCAAAAGGGCTGTGAGTAGTTTCCCTGGGAAGATGGCTGCAGTTCCAGGGAATGAATCCCTAGCCTGAAAAACCCTTAGGAAGAAGCAATAGGAAGCACAACTGTTCTGCAGGCTCTGCATGATTCTCACCCAAGACCCCCAGCTGAGTGTGGGATGCCCTGAGTTTCATTCTTGGATGTGCATAAAGTCTTGCATCACTTGATTTTTTTCACATGCCTTAATTCCTCCTGTTGGCTATGGAATCAGCCTGTGCTTCCTCTCCACCTTCCACCAGCACTTCCCTGAGTTTTGTGGTGTGTATTGACTCAAAATGGAACATTGATTCACTGTGCTTTGTGTCTGTTGCCTGCAAAGTAAGAGCTGGTGTGTTTTGCCAGACTGAGCCCCTGAACAGTGCCTGGGTATGAATAGGATTCTCCCAGACTGGCTCTGCTGTGCAATATTCTCCCTGTTTGAGAAGGGACTGGCAATTATCTGTGTTGAAAGACTGGAGGCATATTGGCCAAACAGGGGTGACAACCTTTCTCCCTCTGTTTGGAGTGTAGCCATTTTCCATCAGCAGCCCTGAATTCCCTCCAGCAGAAGAGGTTCTTTGGCTGGGAACAATAAACCAGACTATGCCATCCTCTGTGAAACTGCACAATTGTTTCCCAAGTGCTTCGTTGACCTTGGTCCCTGGAACCACACACAGAATGGGTTATTACACTGCTGAAGGAGCAGATCCAGCTTTCTGCTGTCCCAGGATTTGCTTTCAGTGTGTGCACCCAGCAGGATGAGATGACTTGGGGCACACAAGTCACTGTCACTCAGGTCAGGTTGCCCCTTGCCAGAGCTGGGGCTCCCTAAGGAAGCATCAGCCTGTGATTCAGCATTCCAGGTACATCTGGCCCTTCCCTCTCCCCTGCAGCATCTGACACTTGCAGGAGAGCAGCCAGATATCCAAATTGCAGATCAAACCTCCTCAGCAGTTGCCTTCTCTTCTCCCTCAAAACAAAATCCAGGGAGCTGTTGAACAGCCTCTAAGCAGATTTAGAGGCCCTGCCATGCCTTAAATCTCATCCTGGGGCAGCTTCAACACAACTGCATGTTCCATAGGAGAGTCTTCCACTTGGAAAATCAGCAATTCTTGTAAAGAATCAGCAGCACTGCAGAGTTTTCTGACTGGAAACTGGTCAGACGTGTCTGCAGCAAAGAATGGCTTTAGAAACCTGCAAATTTTATGTCCATCTTGTAACTTGAGATGATGTGGACCAGGCATGGTTCTAGAAAGGACTGTCTTCTCACCTAAACTCACCCACTTGTGTGTGTTCAGGTCCTTACTTTGCCTGAACTCTTCTGTTTCTTCAGTTAATGCTGATTTCTAGACCCAATTCTGCCTCTTGCTCTCAGACAACCAATCTTCAGACATCCTCTTTCAAGTAGTATTAGGGCTTGGATTGTAATTCATGTGATGTTTTACTGCATCAGACACTTTGTCCCAGCTGTATTTTCTGCCTGTGCAAGGAAGAGCCATGGGGTTTGTGGGTCCAGGGGAGTTATTCCTGGGAGATCTCTGCAATGTGGCACAGCACATGGAAACTACAGTTCTGAAGGTCATTTTATTTCTACCAAATAAAAATAGGCTTTTAAACAGCATTTTGCTTTAGGAATGGAAGGGTTTTAGTTGCCCTGCTGGGATCACTCATGAATATTAAATTAAATAAAGACTGAGCGAGCATCAGCCCTCAAGTTCTCTCTGGTTCCTCTGACTTTGGATGCTTCTGATGTTGTTACCCCGTGGATGACGCCTTTTAGAAACCATGGGCTGTCCTGATGCTTGGAAAGGCATCTGGAAGGGTCCAAGTCCATGCTGGCTCTGCCCCTTCTGCAAGTGTGGAATTACCAGCATGGACAAAGAGCAGGGGGGATGAGAAGCTGGGAGGAATATCCTTCTCATGAGCAGCTGAGACGCTGTACTTGATGCTTCCTCCCCAAGAAGTTTAGATTGCAGTTCTTGAGGTCTTTGGGGATGAGAACTTCAAGTTTGATCTGCTTTCTCCGAACCACCTTTTGACTTTACCTATTTGACTGTTCTTTGGAAACTACATTTTCCTTTGTTTTAGCTCCACTGTTTGGTCTTCTTGATATCGTTCCTATTAACTGCATGATCTTGTTAAAAAACTTTTAAGCCTCAAGCAAAGAAAATGAGTTTGTTCCTATAAGGACTCCTTAGTGCCAGGTGACAGGAGCCTTCACTGCTGCCCTTGCCTGGCAAGTCTCTCACAAATGTCCTTCAATGTATCTGATACTCACATCATTTGACTATTAATCTCATTTCTATTTTTCTCCTTTTCCCCTTCTAGCTCTGCATCCTAATCCAGGAAAAATGCTAGGATACAACTCGTATGCTAGGATGCACCTCTTTGAGCCTGAAGCCAAAAACCTGGGTAGTCCTGGATTTTCCTGGAGAGGGATTTTCTGATGACTTATATGGAAAAGCTGCACAGTCCCTCCTTTTTTTGTGTGTGTGTTTTGGCTCTTACCAGAGATCTCTGCCAGCCTGTTAGAGGAGAGGGGTAACAGCAGAGAGAAGAGCAGACAGAGGGGGGAGAAGTTCTCTCTCTGGAAGAGAACATTGTGGAAATAAGTAGTCATGGAGTGTTGTGGTCTGTGTTCAGCAGGCAAATTGACCTTGTGTTTAAATGGTTGTTGTGGTGATTGTGAGGGGGATATTGACTGCAAATGTATTACTGTATAATTAAAATGTAGTGACTGCCTGCTTGGTTTTTTCCAGAGTGGCACAGATTTGCAGCAGAGTGGCAGGCTCAGAGCTGGGGAGTGGGAGGAAGCTATAGCTTCTCCTTGCCTTAGTCTTTACCACTACTATTAATTTTCATTACAGAGGAAATGAAATTCAGCCCAGGAGACCCGCTTTGATTCCCAAGGAGGAAAGTGCCTTGCTTTTATGGCAGGAAAATGCACTTTAAAATGCTTTTAGGTTCCCTTGCAGACTGGTTTACAGTTCAAGCCATAGACTGTCAGTTGGCAGGTAGCTGCTGCTTCCCCTGGGCAACCTTTTGTCTGCCTTTAGTTTCTTCCTCTAGTGTTCATCTCCATGCTTCAGGGCATCAGGCAGCTTCTAATTAATCAGGGTCAGGAAGAAAATTTCCCCAGGGAAAGGTTGTTTTCTATCCACCTGCTGCAAGGCTTTTCTGAGCCTTCCAGCAGAGCTGCTGGTACTGGCTTTGGGCAGGGAGAGTATATGAGACTAAATGGGGCTCGTGTCTAAACCAGCCTGAAAATGTCAGCACTTGAACACTTCCCAATATCTCATGGACATTTGCGGCTTTCCCTGCTTCTTCTGAACTAACTGCAAATGCATTAGAGTCAGCTCTGATCATCTTTGAAATATTGGCTTTTGGGGAATTAACTTGCCAGTGAAGCTTTGGAGGAGTCTCTGTGCAGAGTCCTTTCCTGTGGAGGGTGAGGGCTGGTGATTGAGCTGGTTTGGTGCTGAACTCAGCTTTAAGTGCAGCCTTAGCATGTACTTTCCAATTGTAGCACTCCAGATGCAGGCAGGGTCATGGGGGGAAACTCAGGGGTGGGTCTGGTTTTAGTCTGCACATGGGTGATGGTCACAGCTTGTTTTTCATCCCAGAGAAGGGATCAGCCAATATGCTGGTCCTCCCCACTTTGCAGGGAACCCCATGTTCAATTTACCCATCTCTTGGAGGGTTTAGCAACATTTCGCTCCTGTCTGGGGCAGAAGGTCCTCAGAATCTGGAGCTTGTTCTCCCTCTGATGGCAACAGCCTCTAAATTTTAGGTGACATCTACATATTGGCAGAAGATGGACATTTTCTGTGCTCAGCCATCTCAGTGAGGTGGGCAAACAGTGCCCAAGAAAAGGGTTATTCTGCTTGTTTTACCAATGAAGTGACTTGCCACTGAGGGAGTTTGAGAGAGGCACAAGCACAGATCTCTGGTGTCCCCATACAGTGCTTCAGCCCTATAGTCAGCGAAGAAAATTGTTATTCTTCATCACCTGATGGCAGGTGAGTTCCCTCAGCCTGTCCCCTCTCATCTCCAGGGAAAGTCAAGGTTTCCACTCTCACGTTCCAAACCAGGGAGCTCAGGTTTGCAAAGAGTTGCTCTCATGCCCTACTCACCCCTCCAGTACCAAGGACAGGGTGTTTCAAGGGCTCTTTCAGCTTCCTGGAATTAATCCCAAGACAGACTTATCCTTCAAAGGCTTACCAAGGAGCAGCTTATTTGGAGTTGGGGTCCGGTAGAAGCTTGAAAAGGAATTTTAATGGAAGCTGCTGTTTCCTGCTCAAACAGCAAGTGCCCAAAGTTCTGTGTTGGTGAAGTGACAGTCAGGGATGAATCCAGCCTTCTCCATGTCCACCTCTGCCCAATCCACTGCTTTCTCTCCTTTCCCTATGGATTCCCGCAGCTCCAGCCAGCTGCTGCTGCTGTCTTTGGGGGGGTCAAGCACTGCTTTTCCTGTTTGTTCTCTCATTCTCATTGGCACACACTCCTGGATAAGGCACAGTGTCCTGGTGGAATTGCTTTTCTTATTGCCTTGGACAGGCTCACATGGCGTCAGTGATGCAGCAGGACTGAGGCTGCAGCAATTCAGGATGCAAAGGCAAGTGCATTGAGACTGTGTGAATAGCTGAGTGATTTCCAGCAGGGAGTAGGCTGGGCAGAGGTGTTGGAGGTGAGCTGGACGAACTAGTGGAGAGCTTATTTGCTGTTACAAAACATGAAGTGCTTTTTAAATCCAGCAAATGCAGTGCAAGCCAACAATCCAAAATGAGCCGATGCATCTGTCTTTTATCCCTGAGTGAAGAAAACTTTCAATTCCCTCTTACTTGGGGTCCTTTGCCAGTTCATAGAATCCTAAAATGGGTTGGTTGGAAGGAAACTTAAAGCCCATCTCATTCCACCCCCCTGCCATGGGCAGGGACACCTTCCACTAGAGCAGGTTGTCCATCCTGGCGTTGAACACTCCCAGGGATGTGGTGTCCACAACCAGTCCTTGTCTTGTGGATCCTGCCCTGAATCCTGGCAAGGGAAAAATCACTGAGGGTTTTCTTGTAACTTCTTCCCTGGCCCAGGTTTGACTGACAGCTCCAGCGAGGTGAAATCTTATCTCCCTGATATTAAACTTAACCTTTATGGATTTCACTTTAAACAGCTGTGGAATTACACTGCCCGTCTTTTAATCATAGGAGGTTTTTAAGGTAACATTTCTTTGTTTAATGCTTCAGTCCACTCAGACTTACTGGTGATGGGAGGCAGGTGGAAGAAGAGCCCACCTCCAGCTCTGCAGAGAAAGCTGGTGAGGCAGCACTCCGTGACAACAGCAGGGCATTTTGGCAGCATCCTGGTGCATATCTGCATTAATTTGGGCTAGGAGAATACTGGAACATTCTTTCTGGGAATTTCTATCTGCTTTGGGAAAAGAACTGTCCACTGCTTGGCTGCAGTGACCTGTATTTTTCCCAGCCTAGCGAGGGGAGCCTAAGATAATCAGTTTGCTGCTCCAGGCATATGAAATGCCTCAGGGAAGCCAAGCAGGACTGACACAGGTCAGTACAGAATAATGTGCAACAGTTGTGCCTTCTGTCCTTCCAGCTGAGGTCCAAATACTCACGTCTCCCCTCAGAGTTGTCTCTGGTGCCCCGGTGCATGAACCTGCCCCATAGTGACTCTCCCATCAGCTGCACCACAAACACAGAGGGGTAGGCAAAGCATTGGGCAAATCCTCCCCCAGTTTTGCAACCTCAGGGCAAACACCAAGCCAGGAGCATTAGTGCCCTCTGAGTATCATTGCAATGTCCCCACTTCCTGCATTGGAGCCCGTTATCTTTAATTAACACTCCTACATTCCCTTTCTCTGGTTTCCAGACTTGTTAATATTTCTTGGATCTCATTAATGTTTTTATTTTTTTCCTCGGCAAATTCACATTTTCTTTCCAAGTCAGACTTTTTAACAAATAATGAGTCTAATTTATTCCTGTAAAAAAAGAGCTGACCTTCTAAGCTTTACATTGCAATTTAAAATAAAAAAGTGGGGGAAGGGATGCTGTAAAGCAACTCCAGAAGTAGCTGTAAGAACTGAAGCATGAGGAACTCATCTGCCTCATCAGTTCTTGGATTTTAGTATAAATTGGCTGATTCTGGCCCCTCTGGGGTGGGAACAAACTGTGTCCCTGCAGCAGCAGCAGCCCCACCGTGAGTCAGCAGCATCTGCCACTGCATCCTCCCCTGGCCAAATTCCCCACTCTGCCTTCTGAGGACAAGGGAGAAGCTGACAGGATTTAGCACAGAAATAAGTGAGGTATTATTAGGGACTTAAAACTTTAAATACCTCACCTATAAATGGCTGCAAGGTAAGCCTGTGGGAGGGCAGAGAGAGGGATTTGGCCACTTGTTCCAGTTGTGTCCTGTCCTCAGCCAGCCCTTGGGGTTTTGGAGGTGAGGGGGCTCTGGTGGGTGAGTGCCTGCATCATGTGGAACATGGAGCTGAAGGAGATGGAAGTGATTTTGCTGGAGATAACAGTGCAAGGAATGAGCTCTCTGGGCTCAGTGTAAGGCTGAGTGTCGTCGTTGTGTGCTCTGGATCAGGAGGGAGCTCCTCGGCACTGGAGGGGACACAAACCCGCTGGGATAACTGGCTGGGCGCTGCAAAAGCAGCTGATCCCAAAAGGGGGTTGCAAGAGCACCAGTCCCACCTCTGGTGACCTGCTGGGCTCAGGCATTGGGGCACACAGAGCTGCTGGCGGGGAAAACTCATCCCAGATTCTGCTGGGATCTCTGCTGAGAGGGAATGCTGACATCCTGCTGCTTCCCTTGAGCCATCAGGGTGATGTTTATGGCTCCTGTTTGTTCCCCCCTTCAGCTGTAGATTTAGTGCTCCCAAGAGCAATGGCTGGAATTTATTGCCAGCTTCAGTTCTACATCTGAGCAGATGCATCAGGCCACCAAGTCATCACCACATGACTGAGAGCAGAACTGGGCTTGGCTCTTCTGCTGCTCAAACCTTTGAAAGGCAAGCAAACAAATGGAGCGGTGAAAAGAAGCTGCAATTTGGGGTGCTGGGAGAGGAGAGTCAGATAAAAGTTCTTTGGAGGAGATTTTCAGAATTCAGAAAGGCTGATGGATTCTATTGTTTAGTCCAAGGTTGCTGAAGAGAGGTTTTATCTCCAAAACAGGGATCTGTCGTGGCTGAAATTGAGATGGTTCACAAAGAACCATTCAGGGGGATGGGGCCAGACATAAAGCAGAGAGCTCAGAGCTGGGGGTGTGTCTGTATAAGCTCCCTGGGCCTGGGTCTAATGATGGTCACTGACCTAGCATTTCTTCCTGTGGCTCTTATTAATCCTCTGAAACCCTGCACAAATCCATGGGCAGTGAGGGCTGGAGTCAGGCCGGTCTCCCTGTGCTGATCGGCACCAGGCTGAGTTCACAGTGGGGTCTCTTGTTCCTGCTGTTTTCCTCAGGATAATTTCACCTCTTCCTCATTGCCCTGTCACTAATGCAGGTGCCAGAGCAAGAAACACCATGTCAAGGTGTTTCTGAGGACCTGCAGAATCTCTTTGGGGCTCTCAGACGTTTTGGGGTGTCCTTGCCTTTAGGCATTGCTGGCAGAGCTGTGAGCTGCCCCACTGTGCTCTTGGTGCATTACACCGAAGCTAAATGACCTGGGGAAGGTGCTGCTCCTCCACACAGAGGATGCTGCCTTGTCAGCCTGTGACTTGCTGCATTCCCCTGGCAGGGAATGTGCTGTCCCTGGGAGCTGGTGACCTGCGGTGCCACCCCCCTGTGCAGGGAACTGCTCAAGCAGTGGGAAAACTGAGCTCTCCCACACTTGGTGCCTCAGCCCTTCCCGGTCTGCCCCTCGCACACATCAGACCCAGCCCTTGAGGTGGCAGTGCCCTTCAGCTCTGCTCATGGAACACCTAAACCCTGCAGGCACCATCCTGCTGGGAGCTCACAGCTCAGTCCTGAGCACATGATGTGCCCTGGGAGCAGTTTGCAGTGAGCCTGAGCCGTGCAGGATATCAGGATGCCAGCAAGGAGCAGTGCCCAAGGGAGCAGGCAGCTGTGGTAGGTCTGACATGAATGGCTCTGTAAGAGCATAAAGAAGAAAAGAATTTAATGCTTTACACCATGACATTATCCTGTTGCTGGCTGGTGCCACCCCAGAGTAGATTCCTGCAAAGGAATCCTGGCAGGGAGAGGCTGGTGAAGGAGCCACCACCAAGCTGGTACAAACCCCCAAACTCATTTCACTATGTGGCAAAAACTGAGTGAGTCCAGAAGTAATAAGAAAGAAAATCAAAGCTAAATCTGCCTGGCCAGATAAGGGGTGTGTGACTGAGCTGACAGGAAACAAGCTGAGGTGTTAGGCTGGAATCAATAGCCATGGCAGCCCAGGGGGATGGAGATGGGATTCATTATGGGAAGGCTAAAGCAGATATTCCCCACCCCAGCCTATAGTGTGTGTTGGAGAATTAAGGACTTTAACTTTGCAAGAGCTGACAACAGAAAGAAGGATTTGCAGTAGATAAAGTCAACTTGCATAACTCTGTGAAGGCTTAGGGAAAAGGGGAGAAAACATTTTCTTTTTTTAACAGGCAGCTTTCTCCACAATTCCTGTTCTGTCCTCTGTAATGTGAGGAGCCATCTTTCCCAGTGTTGGGAAGTAGCTTAGCTGCCTTTTATTTCCACCTTGCCTTTTGGTGCAGTATCTCACCAGAATTTCAGCTCTTGCTGTGCCTTTGTTCTCCTGTGCCTGTCTCAGGGGTGTGATCCTTTCCTGGTCCTGCTGTGACCCCCCTTCTGAGTTCTGGATAATCAAAATACCCTTTAGCACAGAAGAATGTCTTGTCCTGGACTCTGTACCTGCTTCATTCACCCTCATCTCAACTGTAAGCTCTTGGAACAGCATAATATAGCTGAGAACGTAGGGAGAAGGTGGTCCAGGATGTACAGGTCTTGAGGTCCAGCAAAAGCCAGGAAGTTTTTAATGGCTTTGGTTTCAGGAACTTCCCATCACCCAGTCAAGTTTCATCTTGCCTTTTGGGACTTTTTTTCCTCCAAAATGCCAGTTAGTACATCTCATGCAAATGTTTTAACAACAAATATAATCTATGTTCACCAGGTTTAGCAGGCTCTGGTTCTGGCCTCAGGAATGGGGTGCTGGCTGGAGAAGAGCTTGTGCTGATGGCAGGGAGGGAGAGGTGGGAATGGGAATGGGAGGAGGCAGGAGTGCTGAGCAGAGGAGGCAGGTGCTGCAGGGACCCCTCTGCTCTTGGCTGTTACATGCAATGGAGAGGGCTTCTTGTTATTATTGTTGTTAGTGGGGTTGTCAGAGGGCTTTGCTGTGATCCCTGGTGAGCCACCCTCGCTGGCTGCACCCCAGGGCTGGGTTATGAGCAGGAAACATTCTGTAGCTGAGATAAAAGCTGACACTTGAACAAAAGTAATTCAGTCTCTGCACTGCGGTGTGTGTGCTCTGGCTGGAAACTGGGCTGATGGCGATTCCCTGAACTGGGATGGGATCTGTGCCCTCAGCTGGGCATCCTGGGGCACTGAGATGAGGGATGTGAGGTCCCCTTGGCTTGGGGGGACTCCAGGGGGCAGAGCTGGTTTCACTGGGGCACAGGCTCACAAGGAAACACTGTGAAAAGTGATGCTGTCTTAGAAAGTGCATTCCTTTGTCTCATGCCCAGGTGAACCAGCTCACACCCTCAACCCCTGGTCAGAAGGGAGGGTCTTACTCTGCTCAGCTGAGTCTCTGAGAATTAGGGTCATGGAATCAGGCTGGTTTGGGTTGGGAGGGACCCTAAAGTTCATCTTGTCCCACCCCTGCCATGGGCAGGGACACCTTCCACTAGCCCAGGGTGCTCCAAGCCCTGTCCAGCCTGGCCTTGGGCACTCCCAGGGATGGGAGCAAGGGCTAAGGAGTCTGTTCTTCTCTGAGCAGGAGTGGTTTTGGTGTGCTCTGAGTTCCACAGGTAAATCTGCTGAGCAGTGTGAAGGCTTCTTTAGCATCTGTGTTTAATCTCCTAATAGCCTCCCATTTGGGTGAAAAAAGCCATTTATCTCTGAAGAGGTGGGAGAGCACAGGTGACAAAGAATGAGGCGGAGCAGAGGAGAGGTAATGAATGTGGCAGTGTAGCTGGATGGGTAATAGAGTGCACTTTAAAAGACAGGGGGAAGAAAAGGAGACATTAATCTGCTGCCTGGGCTCAGAGGTATGAACAGGCTTATTGGCTGAAAGCAGAGCCCAGCCTCTTGTCTAATCGCTGGAGGTCTCTGTGTCTCTATCCCAAAGGGATGGGGGGAGAAATCATCTCTCCTCCTTAAATAATAATCCCCCTAAGGTGGTGGGTGCCCAGACCCCCCAGCCTGCAGAGCAGGGCAGCTCAGAGCCAGGAAGATGGATGGTGACTTTATGCAGAGGCTTTAGCTAAGGGCTGTGTCACAATGATGAATATTCCCAAGACTTTTTCAACTGACTTGGAAAAAATCGGTGGAGAAACTTCCCCAGGCATGGCCATGGGTCAAGGAGAGGAGAAGACCGTGCAGGAACACTTAGACAAAGATTAACTTCAGCGTGGGGAGGGACGTAACCAAAGATGGGGAGGGGAGGGGGATGGCTCACTAAAGAGCTGGATTTTGTCTCCTCCTTCCAAAGGCATATTTGTCACATTGGAGGGAATGCACATGATCCTAAAGCAGGGAGATGTGCTGCTGAGCCATCCAGTACAACACCTTAGTTCTCCCACCCCACATCAGTTTGATAACAAGGATAACCTGGGAACAGCTGAAACCTAAAAACCTCTAGCTGGCCACAGTAATACTTGGCATCCACCACTGTTTTTCAGCTTGTGGCATGAAATGCCACCTTTCATCCTGGACCCTGAGCTTTGGGAGGGTGCCAGGTGTGACTGCAGGGTGACTGACACAGGCTCTGTGCCATGCCTGCTGTGTCCATACAGAGCAGGATGCTGCACTCACAGGGATCAAAATGCCTGTTCCTTCCCCTGGCTGTGCAGGGACCAGCTCAAGCTCAGCTCCAAAGGACTCTTCCTGCCTTCACTGACTTGGCAAGGAAATTGAGGCACATTCTCAAATGCTGCCCTGTTTGGGGCTGTTCAGGAGGCTCAGGCAGGGACAGAACTGGGGTGTTACAGGAATGAGGGGAGGCTTTGGGGCTCCAAGGACAGAGCCCAGCCAGGCAGAGACAGACTAATAAGCTCTTGTGCAAGGGAGACAGATTTTTTCAACTCAGCAGCACCCAGGATGTTTTTTCCTCTGCCACTTTATTCATACAATTTCTTCTTCACTCTTGTGTGGCGAGTCTTCCCTTTCCCAGGCACAGGGAGGATGGAGCAGCCTCTGCTAATCCCCTGATTAAATATTTCATGCTTCTGAGCGAGCAGAGTGGAACAGGGCATATGTGTCTTTGGGCAGAACACAGAAATCCTCCTATTTTCCTCTGAAGGAGGAGGAATGAATGGATGAGTGGACAGGAGAACCCTGTAAGAGACTTATTGCTCCTGTGGGACAGATTATACTACTCCTCTTAGGGCAATATCCTCTGTGAGCACTGGCAGCAACAACTCCCTTTGCTCTTGTTGAGCCTCAGGCTTCATGAAATTCTCCTTTGGCCTTTTCATTTCACAGTGGCTGAGGATGACATTTCCAAAGCAGCCTATGGAAATCAGGTGGCTGCATCCCATGGGGAGGTGGACCTCAGCTCAGTGATAACACTTTAATGAGCTTTCCATGCCTCTCCCTGTGTATAATTACATCTGTTGAGAATCTGGCCTGATTTTGGTGCTCTTCTCCCCGGCCTTTATGCCCTCCACCCTTTGGGATATGGGGATCTGTTGTCCCATGCCATGAGAGTGCCGGACTCTCATACCACTGTTTGCAGGACCCAGGGAACACTGGAGGTGGAACCTTACAGGCTCTTGCTCTGCCTCGATCCCCCCTCCCTGGGCAGTAATGATGAATTTCCTTCTGCATGGATCCCGTTTGGGTGTGTTAAGGTTTCTGGATGAACTGCATCACGTCATGCTCAGCCACTGGGAGGCTGTGAGCGTGTTGGCTTAGCAGCACATGTTTGTTCTGGGAGTGTTAAGCCTCTAACACAAGGTCTGGGAGCAGGATTTTGTACCCCTGTGATATAAATGCCAAACAGAATTAATAATGAACAAACCTGGCCCTGCTGGTGCTGCGAAGGAGAAGGAAGCAGCTGTTGTTTGTTTGTTTTAATGGCTCACAGGAACAGGAGGCCATAAACAGTTAAATTTCTCTTGACAGCTGGGGAATGCTGTGGCTGCTGAGCAGCCACTCCGTGCTGGGGGTTCTCCAGCACCTCTGCATATTTCCCCTGCAGAAGTTGATGTTTTTCTGTCCAGTGATTTCCCTGCTTTGATCAGAGGAAGAATACAAATGACACCTTGATGATTACTCACATTTTCAAATGCTGTCCAACAGCAATAGCTGTCACCTTTCATAACACCACTCTGGGCTCCCTTTGCATTGCTTCATGTTCTCCTCTAATGATCCAGCCCCTACTTGAGATTTCTTACAGCTTTGGCTCCTTGGGAGATTTGGGTGAGGGGGGTTTTTTTGGTAGCTGGTCAAGTAATTTCTGATCAGTGAATGTAGCTGTACAATAAAAATAAGAGCTGCTTGAGAAGTCGGGAAAAAGCTTGGGATCAATGGGATGTGAAGTATCTTTTCCCTCAGGGGTGCTGAGTGCTGCCATATGATGGTTATCAGTGAATAAATGAGTTGAGGAGGTCAGCTCAGCCTTGCTATGAGAATGGCTCTTTCCAAATCATGCCATGATTTAATTAGACCCCTGAAACTGCAACAAGACAGTCCTTAGTGGATGAATATTTGACAAATAAATATTATGAAGACCAGTTTCGAGTTGACTGAAATGATTCATAAATTAGCACTAAGTTGGGCAAATTGCTTCAGCTGGGGCAGAGCCAGGGAGGGAATTTGGTGTGTGGATTCAGGCTTTGCAAATAATCCAGCAGTTTCAATACCCAGCAGGCGTGGGGTGGGGTTGGCTCTTTGCTCCTTTATGCCACAGTAAAATTTAGGGTGCAGCAGAAGGCAGTCTCTGAAACTGTGACTGTATTGTAGATCACAATCCAGAAGCGAGACCTGCTTAAAGTAAGATTAATTCATATCCAAAAATTGCTGTTGTGATTGCAGGTCACACCTCTGTATGTTTTCAGACCAGAGTTAAGTGGTGGGTCAGGGAAATATTTCAGCCTCATTGTGTGTCTTCTCCAGCCAGGCTGTGTGCTCTCCACGTGGCAGCTCACTGCTAATTAAGCACCTAAAGGAGTGGAATCCTCCCTGTGCCTTCCCCTGCCTTTGGAAATGCTGGATAAGATGGTTCAGGCTTCATGGCCACTTCCAGAAAATAGAGGATTAGGTACATGCTGCAGTGTGGTTTCCAAATGCCACCTGGAAATGGGGATTGCCTGCCTGCAAACCCTCAGACTCCACAGACTGTCCCAAACAGGCTCCTTTCCCTTCTGAAAGTCTCTGCTGCGCTTCCATCGCCTCTCTTCCTTCCTCTCCTGCTTTTCTGAGTGTGGCCACCCAATTTCTCACTCCTGTGAGCAGCTGGGGCTTCTGGAGACCAATTGAAGAGCGTTCATTTTGCAGGGAAGTGATGCATTGCAGTGTCCAGCTGCCCTTCCTCAGCTGCTCCCTCCATTACCTGCCCGTGCTCACACCCCTCTGTGCACACACACCTTGACAGATGGGGATGCTCTGAGGAACTGCTTCAATTTTTACTCCTTTTCTATAATCCATGGCTGGAGTGGCAAATACTTTAAAGCTGCTACTGCTCTATAGATCAGCCCAAAGTGTTAAAGTCCAGGGCAGTTAATAACTCCTGGAAATGCCATCCATCAGCAGAGGAAAAACATCTAACAGCAAACTCCTTAGTGCCCACTGTACCTGCTCATGTCAGAGACAGATGGGGCTGCAGTGCTTTGTGGGGTGGGTTTTTTTCCTCTTCCATTCTCCCTAAACCCTTTATCAGGGTTTTTCTGATCCAGGCAGATTCCAGGCTTGCTGTCGGCCTTCCTTTCCCCCACTCTGGATTTGCCTTCTCTACTCTAAGCCAGTCTATGCCATTGCATTTGTCCAGAGGCTGTTTCTGTCCCCAGATAATGTACAATTTCACATTTGTAGAAGCTTCCAGGCACTCTTACTCAGCACTGCTGCCTTATTGCCTTGCTCCTGCTTTCAAACCCCTCCTGTCCTGACACCGTTTCTCAGCTGGGTGCCCGTATTTCCTTTCCCCTGGCACAGCCCCCGTGGTCTCAGGCACTGAATGCCACGATACATCATCTCCCAGGTTTGTGACAATTGTGTCACACCTGGTAGGTGATGTTTCCCCCCTCCCTGTGCAACCTTTTCCCAGTGCATCACCCCTGTGAGGAAGCTCCTGTTGCTGCAGCCCGGGCTGCAATGGCACAGTGGAAGGGGAATTCGTGGCCCTGCCACAATTCCTGTGGATTTGTATTCCAGCAGCACTGCCAGGCCCTGCCAGGGGTCAGGGTGCCACTGTGCCAGGCACTGCACTCAGCCCCAGTGACGAGAGATTGCAGTGTGAGAGCAAGGCAAAGGCAGAACAAGGGAAAGAATCTTGTTCAGGACAAAATGAGAAGCAGGAATTGTCTAGTCCTTGTTTTCCTGTGAGAGGATAATACCCAGAGTCTCGTTCCTTATCAGTTCTTCTCCCTGAGGCAGAACAACAGTGGTTTCTTGGGAAAGAAAAGGACTTTCTTGAGAAAGTCAGGATAGTCACTTAATGAATGACATGACAGAAGAAGTTTATTTTGAATTCAGACTAAAGCCCCCTAACCTTCCTAGTTAGATGCACTGGAGGATCAATGCCAAGAGCTATCCATCTAATAATCACATTGCATAGGTTTGGTTGGCTTTTTTTCCTCTGAGAAGAGACCCCTTTGCAAACACACACCTTCTTTCCCTCCCTCATGTCACAGCCCGGTTCCCATGCCCTCCCTGTGCCTTCCCACGTGCTGCTGGAGGATGTTTCCCTGCTCTCCCCAAAGCTGTGTCAGGCCAGATGGGGTGTGAGAAGGGAACAAACAGCTTGGCTCTGGCTGTGCTCGGAGCAGATTGTGGTGGGAAGTGATACATTAACCAGGTGACCCATGCACAGCCAACCTGTTGTACCCGCAGCACACAATACCTGCCTCACAAACCTGCTTTTCCTTCTGAGGTGAGTGCAGGGGCCAGAAAGGGGCAGAAGAGCTGCAAGTTCTGGGCTGAGAACACTTAAATTGCTGAAGGGAAAAGATAAATCTCAGTTCTTGCCTTCTGGGCAGGATCCTGCCCCAGTGTCAGAGATCCTTCCTTTCCCCACACCTATTGCTTTGCTCCCAGTTCCCTTCCCAGCTGTAGCACCCACGTTTCTTGCTCTGTGATGGGTTAATAGCATGTTAATGCTCTGCCTCCTAGCAGGGTATTTAGAATAGCCCTGAGTGTGCTCTGAATTATTAGAAACAGATTTTAATAGCTGCATCACTTGTCTCCTTGGCTGCTGCAATGTTCATGGGATGCATTGTTCACTCACCTTAAACAGCCGTGTGTAAAAGACCTCCAATCTCTTTAAGTACTTGCTGTTGAAAGTCAACAGTGCCCTGGTGATACAGGACTGGATCTGGGGATCTTTGTGTGCAGTATAAATAACTACACAGCTAAGCCACTTAATTAAGAACTGTCTGTGCCTTGTAGCAAGAAAGCTTTGTGCTGGCTGTGTGACTGTGTACAGGGTGATCAAAAAATCTATATCCAGCACCAAAAAAGCCCCTCTGGATTTACTGAAGTGTGTGTAGTCTCCATGCCAAATGTCATGGCTCAGGATTCTCCAGGAGGTCAGCAAGGAATATTATCCTTCTCTTCCATGCCCCTCCTGTCCCCATCCTTTGCCCATGCCAAGTTACACTCCTGGCTGAACAAATGTACCTGCAGTACCAGCTCAGGAGGCTCTTCTGGCATCATCTACACTGAGTTGGTTTTCTTTGTTTTAAAATGCAGGGAAAAAAAAGATAAGGAGAACTGTGATAGAGACAGGGTTGCTGTTCCCTCCTTTTGAGTTTTCTCCTGCATCATTTGCTCACATCAGTGCTAAGTACTAGTTTCAATTAGAGCAAACAGCAGAGGCTGAGGCATAAAATCCACCCTATCTTCCTTGGATCCCCAAAACCTTTCCCACAGCTGAGCTCCTGTCAGAAGAGCTGCAGTAGTTCAGCTCTTTGTTCTGGTCTGGGAACTGACCTCTTGCCTTGGTGCTGAAGCATCCTGAATCAAGCTCCCCAGGATACTCTGGACCCAGAGCCAAAGCCCTCTTTTTCCCCCCTTTTTTCCTCTACTCTTTCTGGTGCTTGGCTGGCCGTGTCCCTTGAGCCTCTGCTGTGTTGAGGAATAATGAGGCTGTTGATCAGGTTTGGGAACAACTCTTCTGAATCCAGTGGGCTCTAGAGAATCCAAGCCCAAAGCAAAGCCCAGGCAGTGTGATTAATGCTTTAGCTCCCTTTTGCTGGTGGGTGACAATGCTGCAGACCCATCTCTGCTTTCCATCTTGGCAAGATGTTCTTGTTTCACAGTTTACAAATGAGTGATAACCCAGGGAAAGGTAGGGAACCCTGTAAAACTCACTTCTCTCCTCCCTTTTTCCTCTTTGGTTGACCTCTCTCCCTAAACCCTGCTGCCCTGAGGACCAGGGTCATGTAAATCTCCATTAAATCTGCTCTCCACCTCCCTTTTCCCAAGTCACAGGTGAAAACCACTGTTGGTTGACTATTGAGCTCAGCTTTTAGCAAACAGACACACATTTGATTGCTCCTTTGTCTTTACAAAGGCAGCAGCAGGGAAGTGGCTGAGCAAGTAATGTACTTGTCTGTGTCATTATTAAGTAACCATAAATAAAGCAGATAATAAAAGCAGTCTTTTTGACTCTCTCTTCTCAAATAGTGACAGGAGCTTCCTGGAAAATTACCTTTTTACCTTTTCCCTTTCTTTTAGAGTACAAGTTAAAAGGGTTTGGTATTTGTCGACATCTAATAAACAACCACTTTCCCCTCATTTTCCATCCACTGAAGTAGAAGTAATGAATGTGTTTTATCGCAGTTCTCAGGAGAAGAGCAAGAATCAAGTATCTAAAGGACTAGGGGAAGGCATCTTCTTCCATTCCCCCAGTCTGGGTGCTGTAGGGCAATTAGACATGATAACTCTCATCTTCCATCCCATAGAAAAGCATCTCTGAGAAGGACTAAAGCTGATCTCTGTTATATTGTCCTCCATCAAAAATGGGATGCAGCGAAGAACTACCTTTGGGATTTCCCTGCAATATAAATATGTAAATATTTAAAGTGATATATGCATAAATAAATGGTTTAAGATCCAAAAAGTGCTGTCTTGCTATCCAATTAGACTATCAGAAACAGGCATTAAAGAAGGCAGGTTCCGAGAGGGGAAGTGGCCGTAGCTTTGGCACCAGAGGGATTCCTTAATCCCTTTGTGCAGGACAGAAATACTGTTTCATGTGGAGTATTTAAAAATAAGATTACATGTGCATTTCCAGCCACTTCTCAGCAATGGTTTTGCAATGAGCAGTCGCTCAGACTGTGTTGTTGAGGCTGATTTATTAACACTGGATGGGACGGTGTAGCAGGATGCATTTTGGGGATGAGGAGGAAACCCCAGTGCACACTTTAAACCCCTTTCCCTGTGGCTTCCACCTCGCTTGGAAAGTTTTTAATCTGTGGAAACAGAAGAACAGGAGCTCTCCCAGCTCAGAAGAGCTGAAGCAATTCTGCAGCAAAGGTTACTTGCTTTTTCTCAAATGGAAATGTGTTTATGAGCCAAGAAAAATGATTT
This sequence comes from Acropternis orthonyx, assembly GCA_035583155.1. NCBI lineage: Eukaryota > Metazoa > Chordata > Aves > Passeriformes > Rhinocryptidae > Acropternis > Acropternis orthonyx. Next base: position 4,668,433 of record JAWWEU010000068.1, on the reverse strand, counting down.
CTGGCAGCTCAGTTCAAGGAAAAAAGAAAAACAAAAGACTGAGATAAAGGGATTGGGTGAGAAGTGAACATTGGGTGTTAGAGAAGGGCTGGAGAAACCATAATCAATGGATGCAAAGTTCAGGCTCGTTTCTTCCCTGAGGGTTTGTTGGCTGAGGCTGTCAGGGATTCCTCCTGGAGCTCGGAGGGTCTGCCCTGCAATCGAGAAGGAGTTGGTGTCCTTCTCCCCGACCACAGACACACTCTGGGAGCTTTGGTGCTTAACAAAAAGTTCCTGGCTGACATTCAGCTCAATCAATTCTTTGCTTGGGAGTGATCTGGGGAGCTGACATGCAGAATGCAGCTCTTACAACTTCCCAAGTGAAATGGAGCCCCCCCAAAAGCCCTGCTGTCCCAGAAGTCACTGGTGGAGGAGAGAAGTGTTTGATGTCAGCTTGTAGACAAAATTCCTGCTTATATTTGTCAGCACTGTGGAGCAGGGGCTGTTCCTTAGCGCTTTGCACAAGGAATGGCTGTGTACCAACACACAGCACAGATGTGTGATGCTGATAGCAGGTGAACAGCTGGAGCCACTTCACATTCTCACGTGCTGGGGGCTTTGCAGAGGCTCTCGGTGGTTAAAAACAAGCAAATTAGTGACAGGAAGTGTTAGGTGTGATTTATTATTATTTCTGTAAAAATTTAGACAGCCAAGCCATGAATGCTGTGCCGTAGGAGGGAAGTCTGTTCCTTTTCCAGGGGTGTTCTCCCTCAAAACACCTCCTTGGCTCCAATCTGGGCAGAAGGGTCCTGGGATCTCTCCTTCCCACCCCCTGTTTGTGCCCAAGGAACAGGAGGCAGGTGGCACTTCCCTGCTGACTGACAGGCTGGGGGTGGAATGGCAGGGTACAGATGCATCAGTAGGAAGATGGGCTGATCTTTTGGTGAAAGGGTCTGTTTCCCATCCAGGAGCAAAATCGATTTTATGCACAAGAGTATCATAAGCAACAGGCACAGCAAGAAGGGGAACGAGCCCTGCCCTGTTATCAGGACCTATTTAGCTTTGTGCATCCTTTCAAACATCAGTGTGAGAATGGAAAAGTGATGGCAAAATAGAAATCAAGCCACCAAAAAATGTTGGGTGTTCCTTTTGCCAAGTATTCAGGACTGAATATTTATGTTGTTTTGTTGTTTCTGTGTTAATTGAATGATTCAATAAACCTTCAAATAATAGTCCATTCACAAGAGAAGGGCCTTGGGTGCTGCCAGGGAACCACAGAGCCTGCAGGCTAAACTGTGGTTTAGGATTAATAGGAACTGAGTGGAAATTGAGGGATTATAAAAGGACAGTGGGGACTGGGAGATGAGATGTGAGTGACCAGAGCCGGGCTGGACCCTGTGTTGCAGTTATTTCAATGATCTAAGGCTTGGTGTTTGCCCAGAGGTGTTGAGGGATGGATTTGCTCCCAGAACTGAGATGTGTTGCTTGGGAATAATAAGGAAGGGAGAGGGTGGAGAGGGGGCTGTGAAGAGCAATGGTGATTTTTCTTGCACGAGTAGCAGCACATGGGCCAAGGAGGAATAAATGACTGAGCTGGGATCTTGCAGGACTTGATGGCAGAGCTGGGAACTGAGCCTAAACCTCCTGCCTTCCTTCTGGTACTGTTACATCTCACTTTTTCTGAGAGAGCATCAGAATCGAGCAGGGACTGACCTGGTGAGACATCAGTGCTGGAGCATCCTGTCACACAGCTGTGCTGGAGCATCCTGTCACACAGCTGTGCTGGAGCATCCTGTCACACAGCTGTGCTTGTGCACCCTGTCACACAGCTGTGCTGGTGCATCCTGTCACACATCTGTGCTGGAGCATCCTGTCACACAGCTGTGCTGGAGCATCCTGTCACACATCTGTGCTGGAGCATCCTGTCACACAGCTGTGCTGGAGCATCCTGTCACACAGCTGTGCTTGTGCACCCTGTCACACAGCTGTGCTGGTGCATCCTGTCACACATCTGTGCTGGAGCATCCTGTCACACAGCTGTGCTGGAGCATCCTGTCACACATCTGTGCTGGAGCATCCTGTCACACAGCTGTGCTGG
>JAWWEU010000068.1:4562937-4656618 GCA_035583155.1 Acropternis orthonyx | reverse complement strand
GACGGGGCTTGGAGCAACCTGGGACAGTGGTAGGTGTCCCTGCCCGTGGCAGGGGGTGGGGCTGGGTGGGCTTTGAGGTCTCTTCCAACCCAAACCAGTGTGTGATTCCGTGAAATAATATTGCACGTTATTGTAGTGGGTGTGTTGGTGAGTGCTCCCCTGCTATCCCAGGCTGAGGCATTTGGCTTGTTCACTGGGTCTTGCTGTTACTCAGCCTGAAAAAGTGCCTCCTAAACATTTGCTTTTAAAATGGTCTTTAATTTATGATAAGTACTCATTTTTCTGACAGAAAGATGGATGAGGTTCTCTCCCTTCACTGTAAGAATGACTTTTTCCATTCAAGAATGGGATTAGGGATATTTTTCCCTCTGTCACTGTCACCACACCCCAGTGGATGGTTGCTTAGTCTGGGACTTGCAACAGCAAACCCCAGTGCTGCAGTTTGAGGACAGACAGGATGTCATTGCCACTGAGGCCAGCAGGGAGTGAAAGGAGGTCATTCCTTCCCCCAAAAAGCTGCCATGGGCAGGGACAAGACCCTGTGAAATAAAAGGGAGTCTTTGAGCTGGTTTTCTGAGCTTTGCACCGAGTCTTTGGTGCTTAATGTACAGCCCAAGGCATGAGTCTGTATCATCCCCTTTAAACCTTTCATCCTGAAGAGTTGAGGATGCCTGTTCAGCCTCTGTGAGCACTCCCTTCTTTTGGGCAATCCTAAATTCTCTACATCTGTACTGCCTCACGTTCATGAGTGCCACTCCCTAATTGCACTGTATTTGAAAAGAGTATTTCCTTTTATCAGCTTTAAATGAGTACTCTTTACTGTAATTGGATTCCTGTATTATGAAAAGCAAAACCAGGAGCCTCCAGCCGACCTTCTCTGTGCCATTTATTACCTTACATGCCTCTATCATGTCGCCCTTTATTCATCTCCTCCCTGAACTAATCTAGTCTTAATATTTTTAATCTCTTCTAATACAGAAGCCTTTGAAATCTTCACATCATTCACATCCTCAGACCTGCAGTAGAGCCCCGATGTCCTGAGCAAGCTGTTAACTTTGAAAACTGTGGCGAGCACCTAATGAACATTATAGAGTGATGTGATGAGTTATTTCAGCTTTCTGGATGACTCTGATGGCATAGCCGGTCTTTCTGCCTCTCCTAGTCCCGTACACTAAATCTTATTAATAAGCATCTCCTCGATTGAAATCAATGATGCATTGAATTACCTGACATAAATGAAGATTTGAGAGTGACCTCTGGCCATGGATCAGCCTGCAGTGAGTTATCAGACTTAGAGGTGCTCATGTTTTGGAAATAAATGCCCATAGACAACTTTGCTCCAGTGCTTTCCAAGGATAATGCCAGCCCAGTGTGTTCCCACAGCAGAGCCTAAAGGTTAAGTTTCACTTATCCCAAAACATCTCTGCCTTCAGTGGATGCCTTGCTCTTATTTCCAGGTAATAAATCCAATTGTCCCTTCTCCTGCCCTTTCTCTTCCCTTTCCACACCCATAAATCCTTAATGATAGCAGCCAATGCAGAGATTTATGGAACTGATTTGCAACTGGGGGTTTTTTGGCAGGGATGTTCCTGTCACACTATTCCCAAACAGCATCCCAAGTGCTCCCCGTTCTCTTCTGCCCAGTGGCCCTTCTAGTTTAGACTGGAATATCCCATCCCTGATGCACATTTCAGGTTGGATGTACCCAGTGCATGAAACTATTCCAAATTTCCCCATTCCCATTCAAGTCAATGGAGTTTTATCAAATTTTTAACGAGATAATGGGTATTTGAGGTATCTTCCCAGATAAATAACATCAGAGATAAACCAGAGCAGTGTATTTACCTCCCACATAAATGGCTCCAGATGATGGAGAGGAGATCACTGCGGGATAACTGGAACTGTTTTCTCCTGGGAGAAACTTCTTCCAAACCAATGAGAGTCTGAGCACTGAAACACAAGGACTGATATCCTTCAAAAAAAGTAGGAACAAAAGCTGACTCCCGAGTTCTCCCCTTTGTCTTTAATTCATTTTTCTTGAGGCTTAGTGCTAATTGTAAAGCATTTAATTGTCTTGTATTTTTATTTGTAATTCATTTTTCCCACCGATCGATGCCGTAATTCAGATAAAAGATTGGGAATCAGATCCTGAGCCACAGAGAATTTATCATCATGCTATTGATTTCTGTGGCATCACGCTTGGCTTCAGCAAGTGAAGCTCTTGTCCCTATTATGAAAAAACACAGCGATGCAAAATGGGAGAAGTGAAAAGAGTAGGAGTTGCACAGTGGATTCAAGTAACAGTTGATACATTTTTGTGTGGCCTTTCCGATCCAAACAGGAACTGTGGCTTTGAGCAATCAGCTGTTGGCATCCTCTCAAAAGGCCTCGTGGAACAGCAAAACAAGAGCCTTCAGGACTATTCATGGCTCTTAATCATCAAACCACGGGCAGAACTATAAATACAGCGTGTGCAAATGGGACGTGTATGTCTGTGTATATGATGTTTGCATGGTTATTAGGTCCCCAATGGACCACCACGAGCCTGCCCTTATTGCTTTGGCCACTAATTACATACGAGCTGATTGCATCAATCATCTCCCTGTACATCCAGCTGAGGCCACTTTGTAGCTCTTTACATGGGGATGGAGGGAAGAAAAGGAAAACAGTTCTCTGAGAAAGGCTGTGATTACTGAGCTCAGCACCAGGCAAAGCCAGACTTGGCTTATGTGGCTGTTCCGTCAGTGACTCCACAGCTCTGGCATGTGCTTGTATTCCTATCCTCCCCAGGCCCCTCTCCTGGCTCCTGCACACCAATCCACGCTGACTCATAGAGCCCGAATCAATGCTTGTACAAATATCTGCCCCAGTTTTTCAGGAATGCTGCTGAAATCACAGTCATTTCATGCATGGAACCAAAAGGAATTAATGGCAGAACTTTGACTTTAACAGTGCCACATGTACCCTCCCTGCTGCCCACTGTGTGAACAAGCAAGGCTTTTACGGAATATATTTGCAGATACACCATGAAGAAGCCTGATTTTATACCCACTTTAAACATGACCTTACGAATCTTGCATTTATTACCAGTCACTTGTAAGAACTCAGTGTGGGACCAGCGTGTTGTGGCACTTGGGTGTCTGCAGGGATGCAGAGGGGACTCCTGCAGCTTCGGCTGCCTTGACCTTGACTTTGCTTCTTGCTCCTTCTGTGTTGTTCGACCGAATTCAGCGGGAGAGAAGGAATTGGCCCCTCGGTCCGTGGCGTGATGCGCCTTGTGACGCACGAGCCGGGACCACTCGGGGGCTGGGATGTGCCAGCGTGGCACTGACTGCAGGGCTTGGCTCCGTCAGGGCAGGCACAGTGGGGAGGGTGGCAGCAGCCCCTGCGTCTCAAGTCTCGAGGTTAACAGCATGATTAAAATATTAAGAAAGCAAGTGTCATCGAAGTGAAACGCTGCGCCGCCGCCAGCACAAATCCCCGCGCAGCTCCCGGTGCCGTCTGACAGGAGAGCACAGTCCCCATCTCTGCAGGGGAAAGTCACTCACCAGGGGAGCAAATGGAGCTTGTCAGCCTCATTTGCTGCTCCCTCCGCCGGGTTGTGCCCTGCCGGGGTTCGCGTGGTGCCTGCCAAGCGGGGCCTGGGAGAGGGGAGAGCTCTCCATCCGCTTTCCCTGCTGGGGTGCAGGTCTGACTCCCGTCCCACGGAAGGCTCAGCTGCCCCCCGGCACATCCCTGCTGTGCCACTGCAGAGAAAACAGGTACCTACAGGCAACATCTGCCAGGCTAAAACTCTCCTTTCGCCAAAAAGCGCTGGCTGAAGGTGGAGAGACTTTCTGAATCATGAAGGACGACCCCGGGACGCAGATCCCCTTCTCCTGGGTTCAGTCTTTATGGATGTGGATGAAATCAGCATTTCCTTAGTTATTCACGTGTCCTTTCCCTCTGTCACAAGCAGTTAAAGTGTTAAAGCAGGCTTGAAATCTGGAGTAGTCCCCAAAGTACACTCCTGGCTTTGATGAGGCAGGGAATTAAAAAAAAAAAAAAGAAAAAGAAGAAGAGGAGGGGAAAACCTGAATACATTTTGGGCCCATTTATACCACAGCTGATGATGTTGTTATAATGGGATTGCTGTTGTAAATTAGACAATTATCTCACTTGTATAGTGGTTTTGCTTAGGAGCTTCAGGTGTAGTTCAATCCCTCTGGTGCTGAGAGAGGACTAAGGACTTAACAGAAGGATGGTCTTTTCCTCAGACAGTTTAAATTAAATGTGCCAGGAGACAGAGAGTGAACACAGACAGAAACAAGGCAAGGAGCAAGGGTAGTTTATCATGATGGGCTACAGATGCAGCCCCAGGTAAAGCTGCTGCTTCACTGGTTTCTTTGCAAGGCTGTTTTCAGGAGAGCTGTGACAGGAAACAAGGATTTGGCTTTGTGCACATGTGCAGGTTGCTTCTCTGGACTACAAGAAAGCTCCAAGATGCCACACAAATGATAAAATAAGCATCTCAGGGCTTGGCAGCCCCGTCTCTTTGGAAGGCACATCAATAACTCGGCAGCCAAGAGGTAAGGGAGGAGAGGAAATGAGTAAACCAAAACAGCTGCTCGTGTCAGCTTGGCTGGGGGACCAACTTACACCAACACTTCTGTTCTCATCTGTAATTAAAATGGCAGTGAAAACAAGGCTTCTGGAGGACGGTGGATCCTACAGTGATCATCACAGACTCTTTGCAGGCAGCCAGTGTTTGTCAACCTCTGCCAGTGTTTGTCAACCTCTGCCAGTGTTTGTCAACCTCTGCCAGTGTTTCACCAGCACGCAAGAAATGAGGAGCAACATCTTTGTTCCCAAACACCAGGGCAGGGATTGGACTGGACAAGGGGTGTGGAACCCTGGCAGGGCAGGTGCTTGGATGAGCAGGGTGCAGGTAGAGGTGATGCCAGCACAGCTAAGCTTACTTCTGTGGGAAGGCTGCTGAACCTCACCTGGCATAAACTGGAGGCAAACCAGCCCCAGAGTTTGTTCAAGTGCTGCCAAGGTCCCATCTCCATGGCAAAGGCATTGCTGAGTGGGTAGTGTGGAGGTGAGGAGAGAAAGCAGCAGGACTGCATCTTGTTTGGTATTAGAAATGTGACTTTTAGAAGCTGGTCAGAATTTTCAGAGCTTAGTGTTGTCTTCTGGCTACCAGTGCTGCTCTGCTGAACCCTTCTGCTGACCTTTCCCTCCCTCTTGGAGCACTTTTTCTCTCCCTCTTTCTTTCCTTCTACCATTGCCTCCTTAGACAGCAGTGGAAGTCACTGAAAAGAGACAGGTTGGAGCCCCTGAGGCTCTGGGAAGCCTCTGAACTCCCTGGTGTTGTCAGGAGAGGGGAAGTGTGAGCTGACAGGGTCTGTCAGGGTGAGGGACACCCGCTGTGACAGGAGCTGCCTCCAGCCCTCTCTGGCGAAGTGCAGGGAGCCAGTGGCAGGTTGGACGTGGCCCAACCCATTGAGCAACTCTTCTTAGGAGTGATGGGAAACAGGGGTGGCCCCCGGGGTGTGGAGGGAGGCAGGAACCAGCAGCAAAGCCTCTGGCTGGAGGCTTCCCTTGCTGCCCTGGAACAGCAAGGCCACGTGTCCATTTCCTGGCCCTTGTGGCCAGGTGGGATCTGAAGGGACAGCAGCTCTTGAGAGCTGGTGGTGAGGCCAAGAGGCTCACCCAGGTAAGACCTGTGGGTCTGCAGGTTGGGCACCAGCCTGAGAGCAGAGAGACCCCAGTTCCTATTGTTGCGCCTTTGGGTAACTCAGACTCCCCTTTAGGGAAGCAGCCCTACCTTTCCAGAGACTTTAGGACACCAGTCATCAACTAGTCACTTTTTACCAGAAAAAAAAAAAAAAGATCCCTTCCAGGAATTCTCCCCTTCTGGTCCTGTCTTCCCAGAAAAAACCACACTTGCAGCCTTCAACACCTACTGCGAGTGCTAAATCAAGAGCAGGGGATGCAGGTGTTACTTTTGGCAGTAATGGACAGCTGAGAAGATTTGCTAAGGATCCAGGACCTCTCTGGATTAAGCTCAAGATTATGGGGCTCTTAAGAACGACGTAATTTTGCTCATCTAGAAATTTCAACCTGAGTAGGAAGTGAGTTTTCACAAATCTCCTGTTCATTAGCCACTCTAATACTTTTCATTAAAGAATCTTAAAATATCTAATTTTTGCTTAGTCAAAGCTTATTTTGCAAAGGCACAGAGAGAGGGCTTGGCTGTGAGTTGCTTTCAGCAAGACACCACCAGACTGGAGAGGCTCCAGGTAATTTGACTGGAGATGCACTTGGCTGGATAACTCTGTCTCAAACAGGAGCCAGAAACTGGGGAAATGCATTGCAGCACACAAAAGAGGGACAAAAATCATGGAGAAGGTGTTTCTTTGGACCTCAGGTTCATTCACAGAGTTTTGGGAGGGCAAGAACATAAAGAGTTGGATTCTAGGAAGGGGAGAGGGACACCCACGGCAGGGTTGGGCTCAGCTGGGGTCACCAGTCCCACATGACAGGGCAGCATCTTCTGCAGAAACTGCCGGGACCAAACAGGAATCCGAGTGGTGCATTTCTGCTCCCCCTGAGCTGGCCAAGAGCTGGTGCTTCACTGGAGTTCTAATTGTAGCTGAAAACATTTCTGGGGGCTTTTCTCCTGTGCCTTCCCCAGCTCCCAACCCCAATCCCGGTTTAACAAACTGTGTCTCAGCATAAAGCCATCCCTTCCTCCCTGAAAATGCCTAATTGGTTGTGAGTAACGCTGTGCTAACTGTCCTGGCTGGCTCAAAAGGCCCTTGAGTGCCTCTCCCACATCCCATCTCCTCCACCGAGGGGTTTTTTGTATTTATAAGCAGCGAAGAGACAAGACATTAACATATAAATAACCTGCCAGAGGACAGGCAGTGAGAGGTACCAGGTAGCTGCTGGTTTTATTCCTCCAAAAAGAAGCAAGGTGCCAGCAGGTCTCTGCTGTACTCCAGATTCACGCCAGCAGCCACCCTGACCCCATAAACATGAGAATTTGTATGTAGACCCCAAGTTTGGAGGCAGAGGATGGTGGTCTCTGGTCTCCCCATGTCTGCAGACTGGGGAGTTGATACCTCAGGATGGGACATTTTGATAGAGACAAGAAGTGGTGTGGACACTGAGAAGGGTGACCCTGGCAGGCCAGGGAGAGAAGGAGGAATTCAGGAGGAGAGAGTGGGAATTCAGTATGTTCCTGGAGAGGGAAGAACAGAATATGGGGGGAGGCAAGAAGCACCAGCATTACCAGATCAAAGGGGGTACTGATGCTGCAACAGGCTGGTGAGGAATCAAAGGGGAGATAAAACATGTTAGCAAGACGTACGAGGCTTTCTTCATTTCACACCCCCCCCCCTTCCTTGTAAGTAAGGATAAAGAAAGAGAAACAATTAATATAATGTCAGCAAGGGGCTGGAGTGCACGTCCCAGCAAGAACAAATAAATCCCAGGCTAAGCTGGCTCAATGTTCAAACACATTCCTGCCCAGATTTAACACACACACAAAGATCTGTGACAAAAACCAAGGCATTAAAGGGGGGCGTGATGAACTGGTGAAGGAAAGAGGGAATTGCCTGTGGACAGGGAGGGCTGAGCCCAGCAAAGCAGGGAGTGGAGCACCACGGCTCATCCAAAGCAAAGCTCTGCTTGAGTCAGGCAAGTGTGACCCCAGGAGGAGACGAGCCACACATGAGGAGTGTCCCATTGTCCCTGCTGGTTTCGAAGGCTCCAGCCCAGGGAACAGGGGCGAAAGTAAAGAGGGTATAAAATCTGGGATAGTGACTAACCTTCAAGGTTTGTTCTTGAACGTTTCTTGCTGTTATCCAGATGGGCCTCGTTCCAACTGGATGTTTGTGTAACTCCTGAGGGGCATTAGCAGCTCTAGATCAGCATTTTAATCTTGGTTCAATTTCTGTTTCCCTGTATGGCCTCTGGGGACCATCTCAGAGCTTTTAGATGAAACAGTAATGGGAGATTTAAGAAAATGAAGACACGGGCTGGTGGTGCAGACGAGGAGATGCTGACCTCCAAAAAATGGAGCTTTAACAGAAGTTTTCTGCAGCTGAGAACTGCAGGCTGAGAGCTGCTGGGAGAGCCCTGATCACACTGCAAGAACCTGCCTAGCAACCCAAAATGCAGACACAGCTCTATTTGAGACAAATCCCCCCCTGCCAGCTCCATTCTGCAGTCCTCAAGAAAGAAAACTCCACGCCTTCAAAGCAAACCCCAGGTTTTCCCAAATTGGCAGGAAATGACTCATTCCACAAATATAGTCTTAGAATATGAGCACAGGATTCAAGTTCTCATCCAGGTATGGCTGTGGGAGCACTGCAAAATCGCTTAATTAGAGTTTTGTGGGGAAGTGTTTTCAATATCTCCGGTGCTTTGCTTGTTCTGTGTTTGTCTCGAGACTCTCCAAGTGCAAAGAAATGCTGGTAAGCGAAGCCTCTGCTCTGTGCTAATCAAAGTCCATGTGGAAAGGATGTCCTGGGACAGCCACACTCGGGTTCTGCTCTGCCCACACCATCCAGCCAAGCAGCAACAGGCTTGGCTTGATAATCTCCTGTCGGAGTGGTACAGGTAATTAGACAGGTAATTAGATGATGTACAGGTAATTAGACATCCTACCAGTGACTGACAGGCAGTTTGGGCACCGCTTATTGGGGCTCAGCAGGGAAATCAGAACTTCAGGTGTGTTTTCCCAACTGCCTGAAGAGCAGATACTCAAGCCAGGGTTTCTCTCTAGTATTTACCCTTAACTAAAGTCTGGCTTTCTTTGGTAATACCCAAGAATTCTACTCTATCTATTTTTATTTTACATAGTACAGAGGAAAGTGGATAGAAAACGACAGAAGAACAAAACAAATCCAAAAATAAGCTCCTGTCCTTGTTTTTGGATCCCTTTGGCTGTGCTGTTTTACAGTGGCTGACATTCTCTCATGGGCACGATCATATTGATTACATTAATATTATCCTGCAGGATTAGTTCTGATTCTTGGGGAAACAAAAGCAAAACAGCTCTGCTGCACCATAGAATTTCTCATAAATAAACCCTCAGGTCTGTGTTGGTTTGGTTTATTCTCTGGGGGGGAGCAGGGCTGATGGAAATAGAGACACTGCAAACATTGAGGATGGCTTCCCATCCATTTCTCCACTTTTGCTCCCCTCTCCCTGTGCCTGCCTTCATCCTGCTGTGTATAAATCTCTGTACATCCCTAGTGCCCTCCCTGGAGCTTCTGTTCCATCGGGGAATTCTGTCATCAGCATTGTAAAATGCCTCATTAGGAAGGAAGCAGGCAGAGCAGCCTTTGCTGAGACAAGACCTAGGGGGTGATATTGGATTGTTTTGCTCTTCCTCAGCTCAGGTGTGCTGGTTTCATCGAGGATATTTGGGCTGAACTGACCTGCTTTGTTCCTCTCTTGGCCATGAGGGGATTTCTATTATTAATACCCATTGCCCTGCACATTGAGCTGAAGGACCCTTAAGGCAGTTTGTGCTGTTTTCCCAACTCAGAGAGACTCACAAGGCCCAAGATGATAAGTACAGATCAGGCTCCTCTTCCCCATTTAGTGTCTCCCTTTTTGGAGACGTGTCAGACACTGAGCTCATATTTTCAAACACTGTGTTACATGTAGAGGAGTTGTTCAAATTGCCATGTGTAGATGCACTAAAAAAGCTTGATCTGTTTGTCTGGTGGGAGTAAATGTTTCTCTTAGCATGTTCCAAGCAAAACTTAGTCCACTTTTCTCCTCTGTCTTTACACTGAACTGAAAGAGATGACTTCATCATATTTCCTTGAATTTTTTTTCTTTTCTTAAAGCTTCACCTCCATGAATCATGTGTTTATCTTAAAAATCAAGAAGAAAAACTCTCTAGCTCCCCCCTTGCACTTCCATTAAAAATTCTAAAAGCTGTGTAGCCTTAGAGAATAGCCTTTCTAAAGACATGAAAAAGAATTGCTGATTTATTTATTATTTATAGAGCTCATTATATTTTAACTCCAGGGGGTGGCAAATATAGGATAGACTCCTTCAAACAACTTGTGGGCCCTCCAGTGGTGCTCACCACGTTCCTGTGCTAAAGAAGGCAGCAAAAAGAAGCCCAAGCAGCAAAACGAAGAAAGGACAGGTGGGGTGGGCAGTTTTTGTGAGTCTTGGTGGACTGAGACAAGAGGAACGGTGCCAGTTTGGCCGGGGCAGCTGGGAATTTGGGTTTCAGGGAGATGGGAGCACTGGGAGCTGGCACAGCATCAGCCCAGTGGTATTGCAGGAAGGAAACGTTTTCCTCCAGGAGTGCTCTCCGAAACGCTGAGACTCTCCAGCTTCTCCCCCCTCATCTCTGCTCCATTAAACTCTTTTGGGCAGCAACGTGCAAATGGGTCTCAGGTGGCAAATGAGCCCTGGGAGCAGGAGCTGACAGCCCATGAGAGACTGAAAAATGGCCCCAAAATCCAAGGCTTTGGGAGCATCTGGAAATGCACTTGGATTTCTGTTGTTGTTCCTCATCCCATTGGCTTTGCTCACTGGTTTTGCTGGCAAAACTCCCCGTGGGTCAGGCAGGGAAAAGGGATGGACAAAAGGGAGTGGGCAGAGAGAAATCCAGGTGTGAGGGAGGTAAATTACCTGGGAGTGTGAGGAGTTCAGAGCAGCAGGAGCGGAGGTCTGTGCCTCAGAGCAGTTACAGTCCTGCACAATTTACATCCTTTCTGGTGCCTCCTTGAACCTTTCAATTCCCATCTCATGGCCCAGTTCTAACCCTCCCCACATGACACTAGGAGGGTTTTCCAAACCTGACAATTAAATCATGCACCTGAAATGGGTGCTAATGATGCTCAGAGTTGGCCCGTTCATTACAAAGCTGAGAAGCTGCTCCAGCTTCCACTTCCAGGAAAACAAAGAGCAGTTTTAAAGCAGGTGGAGGGAGAAGACGTTTGAAAACTGTGGTGGCTCCATCACTGTGTGTGTCACACCCAGGGAGGGACATGACACTCTTCAGTCTGTTTTCACTTCTCTCTCCTTTTCTTCTGCTGTCCTGCTGAGCCTGCAAGGACAGAGGAACTCACAAATAAAGTCATGGATTTAAGTTAGGACTCAAATCTTATTTGAAAGGATTCGCTCTCCATTCCATTTTTCTCTTCAGTGTATTTTTATTAACAAGTCCATTCAATCAGAGCTGTGACTCGTTGCCTCCTGTGCCTGGAAGGATCTTTTCTCACTGTAATTTGTCAGCTGGATTCCTTCCCGGTCATGCTCCTGGTTTTTCTCAACACATTCTGAATGCCCTGATTTTCATCAAAAGCAGACACTTCCCATTGCTGGGGTACAGTGATGCTTCAGCCATCACTTTGTCTCAGACAAACACATATGGGTACACACACCTCTCTCCTTTTTTTTTTCCTATTTTTTTATATCTTTTCTTCTGGTCTCAACTTTTAATTGAGTTTGCTGTGGTTCCCTGACTACACAAGACATGAAATTACCAGTCCCATCATCCACTTCACAGAACTTTGTCTAGGGGGGCAGTTCCCCCCTGCTGGAGCAACACTGGCAGCAGGAGGATGCACTGGTAGTTTTTATCACCCAGCCAGTAAGGACTGGAGGATTATGGGCCTTCCTCAGGGTCCAGAAAGACCTCATTTCTGCCCCATGACATATAGAAGGGAGGAGACCACCCTGGTTTTGTGGGAATCCATATTCCATTAAACATTTTATGGGAGAGAATGGGAGCCGATGTGAACAATGGAGCTCTTGGGAGTGATGGAATGGAACTGAAGACGTGCAGAGAAGTCCATGGCCCTGCTGATTTGATTTCCAACACCCAACCCTTGAACCTTCCACCATTTCCTGGTTTTAGGAGGTTTGTGTTTTCTGCCGGCAGGGGGGCTTTAAACTCTGACAGTGTTTTGTTGATTACGATTCCACTCAAAACTTTGATTAAACTTTCCCCAAATCCTCCTTGTTAGCATAATTTGGGTGGATTTATTCTGTGTCTCAGCACTGTACCTGATTATTTATGGGAGCTAACGGCCGATTACAATTAACTTTGATGAATGTAAATCTTTCTGGCAGGAGAAAAATACCCCCTCCCTTTGCTATAATTTATAATGCGGGTTAGTTTGTGGGTACAAATAAATGCAACTAGGTCATAAAACATCCTGACTCGAGGCAGTGGGAGAATCAGGTGTAATCAGAATAACTTCAACAGGACTCAGAGAATTGCACAGACTTGATGCAATCTGATCTAGTCCTTTATCTTTAATCTGTTCTTTTCTGCTGATTAGAGCTTTACTAGATGTTGAGGGGGGTGGGGGTGCTAATTTATGTAGATTTATGCACACTGACAATATTTGTGTGTGTGGTAATGTGTGCACACCAAGAGGGTGGGGGGAAACTGTGTCGTTGTCAGAGACGTCCACAGTGGGTAGAGTCTCTGGAGAAGCTTTGCCTTGGGAAGCAGCTCTCTATCCAACCTAAACGAGAAACCATCTTAACCTCAAAAGTGAGAAGCGCTGTGCCTGAACACAGAGCAGCCTTGGATTGTAATAACCCCCCGAGAGGTTTGCTGTTCAAATTCTGCGGCCAGGGGGGAACCACCTCCTCCTGGCAGCTCAGCAAAGCACCCCCCAGATCCCCAGTGCCGCTCCATCTGCTCCCGCGGGACATGGGGGTGCTTGTCCAAGCAAGGAGCCAGCACAGGCTCTCAGCTGCCTCACCCAACCCTACCCCACCCACATCTGGCTCCAGAGAGAGGGTTTATTTGCCTGGACAGAACGTGGCCAGCTCTTGCCTGCTGCAAGGTCTGCGTGCTGCTGGTTGGTGAGGTCAGGGATGGCACCACAGGCATGGCACCGATCTCTGCTCTCTGGTGATCAATGACAGCCCCCAGGGAAGGGCTGGAGCTGTGTCAGGGAGGCTGGGATGGATCTCAGGGAAAGGGTCTTCCCCCCAGAGGGTGGTGGGCACTGAGCAGGCTCCCCAGGGCAGGGGGCACAGCCCCGAGGCTGCCAGAGCTCCAGGAGGGTTTGGATGATCCTCTCAGGGACAGGGTGGGATTGTTGGGGTGTCTGTGCAGGGCCAGGGGTTGGACTGGAGGGTGGTCCTTGTGGGTCCCTTCCAGCTGAGGGTATTCCATGATTCTAAGTATGATTTCAGGATGGAAATTCTCTCTGTATCCTCAGCAGCCTCTTGTGAGAAAAGAGGACTCGCATCTCACTTGGCATGAAAAGGGCTCCCTGCTGTTGTCTTGTTTCTGCTGCTGACCTGGGGATAAAGACATCACATGAAACATTTTATCAGCTGTAGTAAATGTTCTTTCTTTATTAATTCTATTTGAGATCAATAATTAATGCTGCTGCCTCCTTTAAAATTCCCCTCAGTGGGAGAGGAGTGTGGAGGCAGGTTAGTGTTTCATGGTTTTGTGTTCCTTGAAGACCAAATTGTCCCAAAGTATATAAGGGTTCTTATACTATGAAACTCCTTTCCTTGTTTAGGGGTCAGCAAGATCCCAGTTTACCTAGAGAAGGTATATTATTGAGCAGACAATTCCCAGCACAGAGAAAATTCAGCAAATGCATTGAACAAGAATTTTCCCACTCTATCCCTTCCTGTTCAGGGACAGCATAATATATAATAATAACTGTGGGGCAGAAAAAGGAGCCTTATGTTGGTAGGACAAGCACCAACAGGGAGGGTTCCCAACCACCACCTCCCCACTGCTGAGTGTTTTCTGACCAAGCCTCCACAACCCTTTTGCAGAGATCACCAAATTGCAGGTTTGGTTCTCCTCAGCCTAAACCTCACGTGCCAGTGGCGATTACGAGGCTGTCACCCCTGTGACATCCCCTGGTGACACAGCCAGGCAGGCTTGCTGTCTCATACCGACCCCTTGAGCCAATACATATCCCTGGAGCATCTCTTACATAAAAATCAGAGTGATTTGGATTCTACATTTTAGAAAACAAATAGGTCAGGAGTAGGGAGCCAGGATTTCTTTGGCTTTTAGCTCGTGTCTTTAGCTATTAGCTCCTCTTGGGTCACTCCATGGCACATCAGGGCTCTTTCTTGGCTGCTTTTCTGGCTCAATAGGAGATAAATCCTAAGCTTAAGTCTATTTCTGTAGCAGCAAAATGCCAGGATGGGATCTTTGTGCCAGCAGCAGAGCCCTGTCTCAGCCCCACCCGTGGCTGTTGACCCTGCTGTGGGTAAAACGAGACTTTCTGAAAGGTGGCAGAGTGTCTGATAAAGGCTCCACACATCTCAGCAGCCCCTTTCATGCAAGAATGGCAGACAGATTGTGCTCCTACCCCTCAGATGGAGATGTTATCATCCTCTCACGTGGCAGGGAAACAGAGGCACTGAGTGAGAGTAGAATTTCCCAAAACACATCTTTTCAGGTTGTTCCATTTTTCTGCTGTATTCTCACAGCTTCTTCCCTGGCTATTTCCCATCCCTTTCCTCTTCACCCTTACTCAAAAACAAGTCATTTAACATGAAAAAATATGCTTTTCCTTTTTTTATCTGAGAAGGTACCACAGCAATAAGCCTGACCCTGATACTGGAACAGATATTCAGCTGCCAGGAAGGCAGATCTAGTTGCTTGACTTTATGGAGAGGAAAGCTCAGGTTTATTTTAAGGGCTTCTGCAGGCATTTCTCTCTCTCTTATTTGTCTTGTGTTGGCACAAGCCCCTTCAGCTCTTTGCTGAGCCTTGCTGTGAGTTGGTGTGGCCCTTGCGGGCCAACCTGCTGGGCTGGGGACGTGCTGATTTATGCCCACATCGCTTTCAACCTGCCTGAAGCCCCAAAGCTTGGCCACCCCCCAGCTCCCAGCTCCAGCTGAGGAGCTGTCCTGCCAAACGCCTTCCACGGATTCCTGAGCTGGTGTCTCTGGGGCTGCATCTCCCCCCGGGAGCAGCTCTTGGCTTCTCTGCCAGCCCATCACTCCTCTGAGCCCTGAAGGAACAGCCACGCTCGCTCTGGTTCTGCTTCGAGTTGCACAAAGGCAACAGTGAATTCAATGAGAGGGTTGGTCTTTACCCCAAATTTGAGCCCTGCACAGAGGCCCCAGAGTATCAACTGCACTGCCTTGGCCATCCTCAGCCTTTGCAAACAGGCTCCTCCTCACTTGAGTATTCAGTTCTCTTTGCTTTCGCCTCATCCTCCTCCAAAGGCAGGAATGGGATTTCACCACAGCCCTCCAGTCAGTCACAGACCCAAAACATGAGAACAATGGAGCTCTCTGCCAGTGTAAGTGAATATGGAATTCAGAGTCTAATTAGATGGGGACACTGGGAGCAAATATGTAAATACCAAGACGACTATTGTAAAAGATATTTTTAGTTATTTGTACTGCAGGATTTCTTGATTTGCTGCTGGGACTGTGAGGTTTATCTCTGTGGTCTCTCAGGAAAGGGGGAAAAAATTACATGCAAATCAAACCAGTGGTTTTGTTTTTCAAATATACTGAAAAGAGGGAGGGCAGGTACAGCATCACTCAATTATGAGGGGGAAAAAATAAGGTCTCCAAGATGATCAGCAGTCTGATCTCTCTGTACATTGTGCACCTGACACGGCCGTGGTGGGACTAGTTAATGTCTGAAAGATATAAAATATGGATAGATCCAACCAGGGTGCTCCCAACCCCACACTGCAGAAAACAATCAGTGAGACAGGCTGGATTTTTATTTTTTTTTTAGTTAGAACTAGAAATGCCTGGAAAGAACAGTTTAATGAGTGCTGCTTGCAGAAAATGGAGCAAGGAATAGTAGACAGGAGGGATACGTGTCCATTCTGTGTCCCCAAGGATTTTGGGTCCCAGAACTGTGTGTCTAGAGGCACAAACACCCTCAGAATGCCCCAAAACTGCAGAGCAGACCCACAAAGGCACTTTTTGAGCAGAGACCCCCTTAGAAATGTGCTCAGGGTGACCCAGGGCAAGGAGCCTCCTGCTCTGCCCTGTGAGCTGAGGCCAAACAGGCTCTTTGAGTTGCTGCAGGAGGTGCGGGAGCCTCAGCCCAGCTGGGGATTTGGCCATTGCATCAAGTTTAAGTGGGACTTGGGGCTTTGAAAGCTGCTGAAACAACAGCCCCAGGCAGGAGCTTGTGCTCTCTGGCAGGTAACAGAGTTTGTAATGCCCTGATTGGCAGAAATAAAGGAAACTGGTCTTACTGGTAATGCAATTGCCATTTAAGATCACCAAAACAACCCGTGAAAAAGAAGTTGCCTAGAGGAGAGTCTGGCCTTTGAGTAAAAGCTGAAGGAAATTACTGTGGTACCTCAGGGGAGACTCCAAAGAACTGATTTAAGATGGGTCAGAATAGTTCTTAGTACAAATTGCCCTTTAATTTCTTGTGTGCCAAGTGCCAGCCCATCTCCACTCTCAAAGCCCTACATCTCCACGAACCTCCCATGATCTCTTTTCATCCTCCTTGCCTGAACTCTTAACTCGTCTGCTTTAAATAGAAAGCATCTTTCCCTTCTGCTATGAAAGACAGAGTTATCCTTAAAGAGGAAACAGACACTTGCACCAAAGTGAGTTTCCACATTGCTTGGGCTCCAGCTCTGTCTTTCCAGCCCACCAGGGACCTGCTTCCAGACAGGCAAATGCTTAGCAGCTGAACTGCATCCCTCAAGGAAAATTCCTAGTGAAAAGAAAAAGAGGCAAGACAATAATAACTTTCGAGCTGCAAACTTGATTTGCCCCATAACCAAGTTTTCTCTCTGGTAATTCTTACCAATTAATACTCATGAAATTAAAAGGAGACTCCATCCAGAAGCCACAAGCTGGCCATAATCATGTTGACCAGTATTAGTTTACCAATGTTTTCTTCTTGTTGAGCTTAGTCTAATCAAATTTAATGGCATAGAGTACTCATAACCCTTTACAGCACTAGAGGGAGAAGCTTCACTTCTGTTGCTTGTTTGGAAGGCTGATAAGCAGCTTCTCTTTTGGGGTTCTGTGCTCTTCACAAAGTCTCCACATCAGGTGCTTGCTGCTCCCATCTGACCTCCCCTCACTGCTCCACAGAGCTCTCTCAGGGCTGCCCAGAGGAGGAAAGGGAAAATTCATCTCCCACTAAGACCTCCAAGTGCTGTGAGAATTTAGGAGTGTTTCTGGGATTCTTTGCTTTGAAACCACAAAGGTTGTGGTATTATCACACTAGACATTATCCTTGCCTCTGGAGAATGAAGGGAGTTCCTTTAATTTAAGTTCCCTTTACTTCCCTTTGCTTTCAGTGCCACAGGTATGATTAGGAAACACTGGGAAGCAGCTCACCCACATCCTGACCTGTCCTGGATTAGTGGCCAGAAGGAGGGCAGTTGCATGACCTTTTCTTGGTCATTTTGAGGTTTCTGTGTTTTGAGGGACAGGAGGTTCAGCTTCTGCTTGCTAGGAAAATTCCCAGTCAGGCAGCTGCTTCCTAGAGGGCTGCTGGTGGTGTTGGCAGTGTGAGCGGAGCCAGCCCACGCAGAGCCTTTGCTCACTGCTTCCAGATGAGATCTGGCCGTGGGGCAGAGCCAACCCAAACCACTTCCAGCAGTCTCAAGTCTGTTTCCTTACACAAACCCAGCTGGTGCCTGTTGTAATCCTTCTGCATTTCCTGGCCCACGGCACCATAAACTCTGGGGGACTGGGGCTGGGGCACCAGCCAGGACAGCTACATTTCCCTTCAATTCCACACAGATTTTGGTGAGAAACGAGATAAATGAGATGTGTACAGGGTGAAGCTGAGGCACGGTCAGAAAGGCAATCCCTGTGCCTGAATTTCATTTTTAAACCAGTTGTGATCACATCTCTCCCAGTGCCTTCCACTCCCTTCCGCCGTACAGGGACCTCAGTGTGGGGAAACCATGACAGAACTTCTCCATCTTTTTCAGTCTCAAGATCCCCTGGTTTTTATGGGGAGGAGAAGGAAATCCACAGACCTTGAACTGGTGCTTGCAGGGCAGGGATGCAGCTCCTCCTCCTCCTCCTCTCCGTGGCTGCAGCAGCAAAGGGGAAGGCAGTGGCTGCACTGGGAGCCTCGAAGACATTTTGCCATTAAGTGGTATAGTTTAGTCTCAGCTCAATGTTTTGATTTTGCCCAGCTGTGTCTGTGTGCATTCAGATTAATCCCTTTAGCTGCCAGGAGCAGGGCTGCCTGCTGTTTATCAAGAGTGCTTGTGTGATTTCTTCTTGATATGCAGTTGTCTTGGAGAGGGAGCCTCACTCCTGGCTGGGGCTGGACTCCTCCAAACCTGCCTGGGAGTCAGAAGGGATGTGCTGAGGGCAGGGAGTGCCTTCAGCACGTGGGAAAAACGGTCACCAGATGTGTGGCCATCACATCTGGCAGGGTAGGAACTGGTCAGCTCATGAGCATCGGTTTGTGCTGCTGCCTGGCTGGTACAGTGGCTTCCCCTGGCTGTGTTTTAGTCATCTGCAACGAGCAGAAAAAGGGAAATTCTTCCTCACCACAAGTGACAGGAGTGTCTTGGGAGCTGAAGAGTCTGGACCCTTTATCCCCTTTGCCATGGCAAGTGTGGAGTAGTTAATGAAATAATTGCTCCTTTAACAAATTACCACTCATTAGCCAAGCAACTGTGACTGTGCACACTCTTATCTATGAAATGAAAAGTTATTACCCTAAAAACCTCCTAAGAATTAGCATAACTGAGTTGACTGGCCATAACTCTATCAGCATATGATAAAAAGCCATGCCCCGTGTTCCTGGCAGCTGTAATAACACAGCACCACAATACAGCACAGAGCCTTGAACTCCCACCTGCCTGGGTCAGCTGGGAATATCCTGGCCCCTCTTACTGCAGACTCAGGGGTGTGATGCTGTGGGAGCAGAGAGGGTGCCCAGAACTGCTGTTCTGGGGCTGAGAGATGAGCTCTGCCCTTCTGTTTGTACCCCAAGAGATCACAGAATGGGTTGAGTTGGAAGGGACCTTAAAGATCATCTTGTTTAGATAGTAGAAAAAAAATATCATCCCTGTGTAGGGTGGGCAGGCCCTGGCACAGGGTGCCCAGAGAAGCTGTGGCTGCCCCAGCCCTGGGAGTGTCCAAGGCCAGGTTGGACGGGGCTTGGAGCAACCTGGGATGGTGGGAGGTGTCCCTGCCCGTGGCAGGGGTGGGACAGAATGATCTTTAAGGTCCTTTCCAACCCAAACCATCCCATGACTCTGATGCCTGCAGGCTCTTCAGCTGGGAGGTGGAGCTGTGCTGTAGCCCTGTGTTCCCTGCACTAATAACGCCTTTAATGTGCCAAGTGGTTTTCAAATGTGCTAAAATGTCTGCACAACACATTGTTCTTGGAGCGTTATCATGTGACTGCCCTGCAGAACTCTTTGTCCATAGACCTGAGCGAAGGGACAAGTGAATTCAAAATGGGATTAGGTATACAGGAGGAAAATAATCCTCTCCTGGCTGCAGATTAGACCTCAAGGTCCTGCCTTGCCACAAACTGCTTTTCTGACCTTAAGCAGATCTCACCTTCTCTCTGCTTCTGTTCCCTGTGGTTGTAAAATGAGGATTCACATTTGCTGTAAGTGCTGGGGAGATAAATGCACCGGAGGTGCTGATGCTCAGCTGTTTTACTAATAGGGAGCCACATCAGGTATGTAGTTAGGAGGATTTAAAAATACTAAAAGTGGTATTAATTAAGGACATAAGCTAAGTACAAACTGATGGGGTCACGAGGAAATAGCTCTCCCCAAGGGCAGTTTACCCCACATCTGTCTCCTGGTCCGTTCCATGAAGCAGCTGGTACTGTCAGATGAGCCCCTGAACCAGCCGTACTTGCTCTGCAATTCACTCACACACCACCTTTGTCCTTGCACCTCCTGAGTGATTCCCCGGGAAAGTTTCCATTTTCCATTAGCCGTGTGTCAGTGGGGATTGATCACTGCACAGCAGGATCTATACCCCATCCACGTGGAAACCTGATACCTACAACAGGCCTGACTGGGGCTGAGGCTTTTTACCTACTTTTTTTTTTTTTTTTCATAAAATTGGAAATCATAAACAAATATTGCTGGTCAGCAGTGCCAGCCCAGTCCTGTGTGGTTGCCATCTGATGCCTGGGAACTGAGCTGGGTGGAGGGTGGCTCAGTTCCCATTGCTCACAGAACCCAACAGGACTCTGAGTGGTTTTCTTGATGCTGAGGTTGGGACAAGGAGCTGGATGCCCTCAGTGACAACTCTTGGCCCCAGCAGAGCCAAAATCTGACTGATGAGAGCAGAACAGAGGATAGAATGCAGCACAGAGTGCTCCTGCTGGGTGGGAGACAGGACTGAGGCAGGTCTGACAAAGCAGAGCGGGGGCACTGCTGTCCCACCCACCAGCTCCACACAGGTCCTGCCATGCCTGTAACACTCAGAGCACCAACCAGGGGAGTGTCGTGCCAGGAAGAGCTGACTGGTGTGTTTTAATTAGAGTGAGACTAAATTACAGCGGACTACGAGGGCCTGTCTTTTTCACAACGGCTTGGGGAAAATGAAAAGACTAGCATTTTCAATTTAAGGTTTAGTTAGATAATGCCTGTTGGTGCCAGTAGATTACAGAGTGGATATTAAATCCTCCAGGATTTGCAGTGGGAAAGTACTCACAGAATCCATAAGCAGGCGGGAGAGCATGGCTATGGAACTATCGTCCCCTGGAGGTCCCGAGCAGGAGCAGAAAATGTGAAGTAAATCTTTTCTTTGAAGGAAGCTCCACGTAAAGAGCACTCATAGGCAGGCTGTGGCCTTTAAAGGTTTCCCTGCTAAGAAGCTTTCTTGCTTCTGACAGCAGCCAAATGGCATGTGAAAAGGTAATGGGCTCTGTCAAACTGCTGGGCAGGGCTGGACTCCCGAGTGCTAACGCTGCTGCTGTGGGGCTTGAGAGGGGACTGTCTCCACGATCCCACCAAAAGACCTTCTGTGAGTGTCCCTGTAAAGCCAAGGCAGCTGCCCTGTGGCACACGAGCTGCAGAGAGCCCAGAGCAGTTTAAAGGTAACTCTGGTGCTGAGCTGTTTAATAAATCCGGTGTGAGCTGATGCCGATGCAGGAGTTGATGAGTAGCTCCTGACAGCGCAGCAGACCCTCTTCCTGGTGCCTTGGGATATCCCACTCCGAGCTCAACAGGACCTGGGGGGCACCTGGGACTTGGCAAGTTCCTCCTAGAGCTAATCAGAGTCAGACTAACCAGGTTTAGGATGCCAGCCATGGCAAGATTCTCCAACACTGCAGTCCAAGGGTATCGCTGTCATAAAGTACCCGGTATCAGGCTCTGTTGGGGCCAACAAACAGTCTGAGGTAGAGTTGGACAGAATCTGCTTCAAACACACCCGAAAGCCTGGGGTTCAGGATCAGCAGTGCCAGGGAAGCTGCTCCCTTTGATCTGTGCCTCTGTCTCCTGGGGAGGGACTGCAGGCCACGCTTACCTGCCTTCTCAGGGAGAGAGAAAGTGTTGAAAACTCCTATTTACAAATCACTGAAGATTCAGCAATAACAAGAAATAGAAAGAACAGAACGTTTATCCTTCATTACTCTCATACATAAGAAGCTTTGCCCAACAGTGCGTGGCAACTGTTCCACGACTAGATATGTGGTTGCTGGAGGTGTGTAAGATTAGGAGTTTAAAAGCACTAAAATGTGCAAATTAATTACCACAGCTACCCATGCATGTTTTATCTGGCCTAAATGCTGGGCTTTTTTTTTCCAGGTTAAGGGAAATATTAACCTATAAGGAGCTGTATCAAGGTCTGTAGCCTGAAGAGCTAAAAGTCTCAAGATCAGATGCTTGGCAATGAAAATTCAGGAGCTATCATAGTCTTTGATTGAACATCCCAATAGTTTCATTAAGAACACGTCCCTGTACTTTATGCTTGCTAATTAGCAAATTCAAACACTTTATCTCTGTGTTATCTTTGTGCAAGAGAGTGGCAAATGTATGTCATTATAAAATATTACCAAAATTTAAAGGTTCACAAGCAATTAGATTTTGTAATTCTTGTTTATGCCCCTGAAGAATTGTTCATTTAAAAACTTTATAGTTAATACGTACAAAGATAAAACAGTGGCCCGTGTTGCTCTGGTGACAGAAGTCAAGTGGTTGAGTGAGCTGAATGGATTATTATAGGAGAATATTTGGAGGTGGTTGCCTTGATTCTCAGCTGGATATTTTCGGGAATTCACACCCAGGAGGAGGGGCTGTCCCCACGTTGTTGGCATTTCCCTCGGGCACCGCTCCTGTTTGGCAGCCCGGGGTTATCAGCATGGCAGCAGGAGGGGATACAGGCTCGTGGGTACCGCTGTGGCAGCGGCTTTGGCTCAATCCTGGGGCAGAAGGCGATGGTTGAGGCCAGACCGGTGGTTACTCATGGAAACGATCCCGGCAGCGATGGAGCGCTGACACCTGCCGGCAGGACCGGCCCAGAGCCACCTCCTTCCCTGGGACAGACCCTGAGACCAGCCCAGAGCCACCTCCTTCCCTGGGACAGACCCTGGGACTGTCCAGAGCCTCCTCCTTCCCTGGGACAGACACTGAGACCAGCCCAGAGCCACCTCCTTCCCTGGGACAGACCCTGGGACTGTCCAGAGCCACCTCCTTCCCTGGGATGGACCCTGGGACTGTCCAGAGCCTCCTCCTTCCCTGGGATAGATTGTTGAGCTTTGCTCTGACAGCCCAGATTTGGGTGCCCAATTGTTCTCTGCCCCCCTGCAGCTCCTGGCTGGACCAGAGAGACCCACCAAGCCTGTTCCTTATGGAATCATAAGATAGTTTGGGTTGGAAGGGACCTTTCCAAGCTCATCTGGTCCCATCCTGCTGCCATAAACAGGAACACCTTCAACGAGATCCAGTTGCTCAGAGCCCTCACAGACCCAACCTTGAATATTTTTAGGGATGGGGCAACCACAGCTTCTCTGGGCAACCTGTGCCAGTGTTTGTCCACCCTCTCTCAGGGCTGTCTCTGGGATGAGGAGCTGATTCCTTGACCAAGCTCCAGGCCCTCCATTCTGCCTGAGCAGGGGAGATGAGCCATCCTGTCCCTCCGAGCTGGGTGTGCAGTGATGCTGAGCTCAGACCAAGGCTGGGAAACTCATTCTGGCGTGTCTGGAGCTGCTCTGCCTGGATTCCCGAGGCAGCCCTGCAGCTCTGAGGTTCATTACTCCATCCCCACACTGCTGGCCCTGCTCAGGGGATGAGCTCCATTATGATTTTCCAGTGTCACAGAGTCCAGGAGTGCAGGGTGTGCTTGTAACTCGCTCTTCTCATGCTTAAATGGCGGAACTGAGATGTTAGCAGCAGTTTGAGGACAGGAAGAAGATTTCTCTCTGATTGCTTTTTAATCACAGTAATAACAGTAATGGAGGCAGTGAGTGGAATTGATGGGGAAGAGCTGAGCTCTCTTCTCTGCTAACTCCCATGTGGGGTAAACAAGAAGGATTTACTGGCTTCTCAAGTGTATTGGTGGTATCCCCGCTCTTCAGGAATGAGTGTTGGCAATGTCTGGGGAAAAGCAGCTGATGGTATGTAGTACCTGGGAGATAAAACATGCCAGGCATCCTCTGGAAAGTTCCCTGCCTTAGTCTGTCTGGGGTAAATGAATAATCCCTGCCTGCTTCTCTTCTTGTCCCCACAGACTGAGAGGTACAGTTGCTCTTTTAAGCAGCTCTACACGTGTCTGATCTTGAATCTGCATCTTTAGCAGACCAAAAGGGTTTTACTTTCTCTCTCAGATGACCCCAAAGGGGTCAAGTGGGTGGAAGGTCCAAATAGTGCCCAGAACCAACCTCATGGGGAGATTTGGGTCTGTGCTGGGGTGAAACAGTGCCCCAGCTCAGCACATCCCCTCACAGTCTCATTTTGGCCAGTGAACAAGTGTTTTCCTCCAGTGGGAACTGGCGAGGTTTAACTCCAGCAGGAAGAGCCACAGGCTGAGGGATTTCCAAGGAGTGGCACCAGTGCTTGGGGACTGACCTAGCTGGGCATACCTGCAGGGTATTCTCAGGGCATTGTACTAGAAGCACATCCATCACCTTTGTCCTCTGAGGATGTGGGAATTTTCTCTGACCTTGATTTAAAATATCCATAAAGCAGTGAAAAAGCATCCAGTAGCTGGGAAAACCCATTGATCACAGAAAGAATATTTTGCAGAGACTTAACCTCACCCTTCCAAGCACACAGACACCAAAGACAGGCCTCAGCCCGGTTGGTTTTGGTCAGACATGGAGCTTTCTCCTTTATTTCTGCAGTGTGTTGCACACGGGAAGGGCCTCATTTACATCAGCGCAGCCGTGTCCTGTCTGAGGAGGTGGAATTCCTCTTGCTTTGCTGATCAAGACAAACATGATAAAAACAGTTCATGCACAATACACCTCAAGCCTTGCTGATACCTCCCTGGGGCTGAGCGGTGCCCCAGGGCTGGGCTCTGCTCCTCTGGCAGGGCAGGAGGCTGGAAGGGGGTCCTGGGACCCTCCCGGGCTGATGCAAAAGGGGAGCAGCTCCACTCGTTGTGGAAAGTGGTGTGTGCAAGGTCAGTGAGGCCCTGGAGGAGAGGAAGGGGAGCAAACAGGCTGTGGGGGCTGCAGAGGTGGGGCAGGACAGGGGACAGTGGGGGCAAAGGGACATTTGTGTCCTCGGGCTGGTCACTTGTGTGCTGGGCGAGGGCAGTGCCCCGCTGGCACCACAGAGCCTTCCTTAGGGCAGGGAGGAAGGGGGGTTCTAATACCCAAGTTTTGGAAGAGGAGGAGGAGGGGTCATGCCCATGTTTTGGACCTTAAAGGAGGTGGTGGAAGCTTTTACTGGAACCCAAGTGATACTGGAACCTGCTCAGGAGCAAAACAGTGAGACCTGGAGGGGGCTTATTTTCTCCTTTCACACACATACTCAAACCCTTCAGTGCTTTTGCCAGCAACTCTACCCCAGTTTCCCTTTCTTCACATCCTGCCCTACCACACGAGCCCCTTCCCTCTCTGGTCATTAAGGGAAAAAAGTAATTAATAAAGTGACATTTCAAGCACTCTGGAGCAACCAACATTCAGCCCCAGAAGTTTCGTATGAGGCGTTGGATTAAAAAGCAGTATCTTTGCACAGGGGGGACCTCTCTCAGCAAGGTGCTGTAAGCATTTGGGGAGAGAAAAGGTGGGGAGAAGCCGTTCCAAAACCTGCTTGCTCACTGTTTTAGGGTGCTGGCCCTGCCACGGGCCGTCTGTTCCCTCTGACTGGCCTGGAGAGGGCTTTGCACAGCATGGATCTAATCCCTCAGCTTGTCCATGGAGAGGGAAAATCATCTCAGTGAGGTCATGGAATGGTTAACCAGCCCTGGCTGGTTTGCAGGCAGGGTGCTGATGTGATTCATCTGTCCAGGGGACAAATAAAAAACACTATCCTGAGCAAAAAGCTATGGTACTAATTCTTATTGCCCACTGCAGAAAAAAAATACCTGAACTACAGTATATGAATCAATTTTGGTTTAGGGGAATTAAGAAAAACCACTACAAAACAGAAAAGCACCCAACACCTATGGCATCTAATCAATCTTGTATTAGTAGGATGGATTTTCTTTTTATTTCTTAATTTGAAAAGGTGGCTGGAGGGGCACTTTAATGGGATGGAAAGCCTCTCTGCCTTCCACCAGCCTTGGGCTGCAGCAGCTCTGCATAGATCCTGGTGTGGCTTTTTGGCAGGCAAGGAGCAGAGCTGAGCTCATGGAGGACCCTGAGGAAGGGTGGTGGGATCTGCAGGGATCCAGGGAGGTGGCAGTGCTGTCCCTGACCCCAGTGAGAGCTGAGTGTCCCCAAAAGAAGGGTGGGTGACAGGGTAGAGAGGCGTGGGAAGAGCTGTAGCCTGTCACTGCTCGCAGTGGCTGGCTGGGACCTCTCCATTGTGGGCAGAGCTTGGGACCTTCACCAGGACTGACCAGCTCCTAAAAACACACTCAGGACAAGGGCACAGCTGGTTTAGCAGGGGGTGCTACCCAAGCATGCAGAGCAGCAAAGGGAACAGGGAGGGAGCCAGGAAGGGGCAGCACAGGGTGGGGTTACGTTGTTAAAGCCTGCGGAGCTTCCAAGGCAATTGGGTGATTTGGAGAAAAAAAAAGTCCTTGTTTCCTCTAGTAAAGGCTATTCCCTTCTGCACCTTCCCTCTCCCTGGCAGAGATTAGAGCAGTAAGGTTAATATAGTAGCAGGTACATCCATGAAAATCCGCAGCTGAGTCTTCACTCCAAGTGCTGCCAGCTCTTCCCTAAATCTTCAGGAATCAAGGTGCCTCGTTGGAAGTGGCTCCATTGCCTTTGTTGACGTAAAAGGGGCGGTAATGTGACTGCAATGGAGAATTTGGGGCATGTGAGTTTGACCTACGTCCTTTTTCTGACCACCTTTCCCTCACCCTCCTGCCTAGCCCAGCCATCCGTATCTCACAGACTCAGCCCTTCCTCCTGCAGGGCATTTCCCTGCCTCATTTCCCTGCTGGAGGTGCTGCAGAGATCAAATGCAAAAGGCTTTGCTTTTTGATTTATACACATGCTTTGCCTGGCCCTCATTCCTGAGCCAAATGAGCCTCTGCATCATGTAAAATCTCAGACTATGACTCACGGCTTGATGAGAGGTTTTTGGGAGAAGAGGAATGTCACCTTTATTTTTATGCTGCTGTCAGTGTGTTTTAATTGCTCACTAACCTGACGACTCAGGGGAGTTTTCACACTTCAAGCTGTGCAGTTATGCAAGTTGGGAGGTGTTTATTGGTGCTCTCTGGCTGCCAACCCCAAACTCCTGTGCATGGAAATACTCACACAATGGTGTATTTTTCATGTGTTGCAGGGCCCAGTAGTCAGTGTTTGTGTAAATGGAGACACAGGGGCAGATCCTACAGGAATTGCTGGTTTCTGCCCCTCCAGCTCGTTTTACTGCAGTCCTTGAGTGCATCTTGCTCATCTGGACCCACCCCTGGAATGTCATTCTTATCTGCACCATCACAATCAGCATCACACGTGGCACAGGAGTGTCGTGCAGCCTCCTCTTGGCTCGTGTTGCAAACACGACAGCCAATTTATTTATTGTGATCCCTGGCTGCACTGCCTGAGGCAGAACCTCCACCCTGGGTGAGGAAACGCTCACCCCACTGAGGAAGTGACCATGGCAATCAGCAACAACCGGGGTTTGTAATGTCCAGTCTGTCTTAGGTTTGATCCACTGCAGGCTGTGGGATACCCCTCACACAAACACACTGGTCCCTTTTGTGCAGCACCAGTTAATCTCAGGAACAGCAGGAAGGATGGGCAGAGCAAACCCAGCCCATCTTGCTGCTCAGTGCCCAACACCTCCTGCTCAATGCTTCTTTTTTCTTGAAGTTCTTTTCATTTTATGGCTTTAAATTCCAATATAATTAAGATATGGAAGAGGGGGGTTTCATTTAAAAGAACTTCCTGGGGGTTAAAAAGACATTCCTCCTTAAACTGCATACTCCTTTGTGAAAATTCATATTTACAGACCTTTTAGAATGTATATTACTTAAATACACGTTTAAGACTATTTTAAAAGCTAGATTATTGGCCCAATAGACCATGAAAGCTCCTGCAGAGATACTGCAGTCCAGAGCATGAATTTCCATTTTGGTACTTTTAAATGCTTATATTTATCAGCTCAATTGTTGGGTTCAGGGCTATCTGGTGAGTAGAGGTTATAAAAATAAAATGGTCATTACAAATATGTGCATGAGAGAGGAAGAGAGACAGAACAAACTGGTGACTGTGTGTGAGGAGTTACCCAGGCTTTCCCTGTGGGGATTAAGGAGGGCATGGCTTGGGTTGGTGGAGCAGGGCACCCTGGATGTCCTGCGTGGATCCTGCTGACACCACCCCACTCACACTCACACCAGTGCTCCCACTGCCCTGGGCACACTGCCCCAGCACAACCCCAGCATGAGGGGACAGGTTGGCATCTCAAAGCACTGGGGACAATCCCCATCTGAGCGAAAACGTGACAATCACACAATGGTTTGGGTTGGAGGGACCTTAAAGCTCATCCTATTCCAACCCCCCGCCATGGGCAGGGACACCTCCCACCATCCCAGGTTGCTCCAAGCGCTTTCCAACCTGGCCTGGGACACTCCCAGGGATGGGGCAGCCACAGCTTCTCTGGGCACCCTGTGCCAGGGCCTGCCCACCCTCTGAGTAATTAATTTCTTCCCAATATCCAATCTACACCTGCTCCCTGTCAGTTTGAAGCCATTCCCCCTGTCCCGTCACTGCAGTTCCCAATGAAGGGTCCCTCTCTGGCTTCCACCGTGTAGATGATCATCTTTTAGAAGGAATGATCAGACACGAGACAGAAGGGATTGCAAAATTTTGCTGTTCTTTGGAGATACATTTGTTGTAGCACATTCAGAGCCTCAAGTCTGGATTTCCTGAAAGTGATACAGTTTGCCAAGGAATGTCCCTTTCACAGGCATTCATCTCCTGGGGAGCCCTGGAAATTGAGCACATAGAGCTGCAATCCTCAGGCAGCCACTTTCTAACTATTGTGTATTTCCTCTGCTTCCCTTCAGTGTGGAAATGCTCTCAATTCTTGACCCTCTGCTCCTTACAAGTCTTATTTCCATGGAACAGTAAATAATCTTTCACAAATGGAGAATCAGAAATTCAAAAGAAATGGATTTCATCTGTAGGGCCAAAAGCTTGACAATCTTAATTCAGATCATGCAAGACCTTAATGCAGCACAGTTTGAATGGATGTTAAGAAAAAATAGATTAACTTACTTCTTCTGTGGTAATGCATTAACTGTTTGTTAACCTTGTATATTTGAGATTGCAAGAACTAAAATATCACTGTCCTCTGCCTCTTCTAATTACCTGGTTGGTGCTAGCAGTGTAAAATGAGAGACTCAGAGATGTTATAGTGATTTCTGACCCCTCACCTTTTGATATTGATATTTGCCCACTGTAGGACATAATTAGGAAGATACTTTTATATGGTTGTCTTTGGTGTCATTTGCACATTCTGGAAGTCACAGACTCCTGAGAGTGTATGATATCCCTGCAGGGAGGAAAATCCTACAGGCAGCAGCATGTGTGCTTCTGATATTTGTATAGCTTTTAGATCAAATTGCAGGGCAAAACCTTTCCCAAATGTCATTTTGCAGCATTGATTATCCCTACAGCCCAGAGCTGGGGGGGGGCGGGGGGGGTTAATGTGCATCCCTGCTAGAAGCTGGGGACTTGAAGCTGTTACTTTTCTGTTTCCAAAGGACCCATCCCTGTCTCAGGTACGCCCAGGACAGGCAGCTCTCCTGCACAAGCTTTCACACCAAGGACAGAGTTCTTACCAATACAGACTGTTTAGTGGATTTCCATGTCTGTGGCGTCACCTTTGCAGACTGATGTCTCACTATTGAAGGATAAGCTGTGACAACATAAAACAGCCTGTTACAGATCAGTCCCTGCCACCACCCCCCGGTGTCCCCTGGCCCAGCAGGGTGAGTAGCAGGACTGGAAGTGCCACATAATTAGTATTGCATTGCTTAACGTTGAAATGCAGCCATTCCTGGGGTGGGACACAAGAGCCATCAGAGAGGTGCCTACTCCACCAGCCAATCAGTTAGGAAAAGGGAGTAAAGAAGGTCTGGCTAATTAAAATGTCTGAGGAATGCAGAGAGGTGGAATGCAATCAGACCAATTAAATTTAGGCCAAATCCCAAACTCAGCATTCTGACTCTTGCAAAGAGCACTATAGGCTGTTTAATTAGTGCAAAGAGCTGAGGCCTGGGGTTCATGACAGTACCTCTGGCAGTGTGATAAGCCCTAACCCCTTCCTACCACACCAGCTCTGCTCTGACTCAAAAATAACACCAGCCCTGCTGTACCACAGCCAGTTCCAGGGTATCAGACAAAAGCCTTTCCCCACCATCTCCATCTGCAAATTAATCAGACCTGACTCTGCTTGGCAGGTTCTGGTGCTCTTGGATTCCACCTCTGGTGCTCTTGAACTTGTGAAAAGAGGATGATGAGATGGTGAGTGTGGGATTCTGGTTCAGGGGAAGGAGGACAGGCAGCTACTGCATTTTTTTTTAAGGTTGTGCTCAGTGTCTCTGATTCTGTCAGGATGACACTGGTGAAGCTGGAGGGGAAAATGGCCACAGACATTATTCCCTGGTACCTTCCTCTCCCTGGTCCCTGCACCTCTAAAATCATCTAAAATTCATCTCTATCCATTACAAAATTTAAAATCCCTTCATCTCTTCACCAGATAAAACTTTGAAACCCTTTTTAACACCCCTTAATAAACTCTGTTGCCCTGGTTCAGCGGAGTCGCTCGTGTAAACCTGTGCAGGTATCTAAGAAATTGATAGGCCAAGGTGTAGGATGGCTCCAGGGGGAGCAAGAAGAAGACTAAGTGTTTTATCAGCTAAAAAAGGGGCAGGAGGAAGGGGGAAAGACTAAATTCCTAGTACCGGTCTTAGTGAAGAGGCTCCCATCAGACTGTTTGCTGAAGTCACCGGGCGGATTCTGTCCCACCGAGGAGAACTGAAAAGGCAGCTTAGTACCATTGCCTACTGGGAGATAGAAGAGGTTGTGTTATTCCACCGTGTTGCAGGCTGCAGTGGGGCAGCCTAAGCATCTCAAAACACACCCTGTAAAGCTGCCTTCAGCTGGCTTTGGGGCAGTGGGAACGAATGGCAGTGCCCCTTTTCTCTTGGTGGGAAAAGGCAGAGGAGAGCAGGGAGCTGTGGGGGCTTGGTGTCCACAGTGGGTGTGCAGTGATCCCAGTGCTCCAGGCAGGGAAGAGCCTTTCTCTTGAGAGACCCAGAGTGCAGGTGTGACTGCAGAGCAGTAGCTTCCTCACAGGTAAAGTGCATCTCCAGAGACAGGAGTAA
This sequence comes from Acropternis orthonyx, assembly GCA_035583155.1. Lineage (NCBI taxonomy): Eukaryota > Metazoa > Chordata > Aves > Passeriformes > Rhinocryptidae > Acropternis > Acropternis orthonyx. The sequence continues at coordinate 4,625,748 of JAWWEU010000068.1, read as the reverse complement.
TGACTACGTCGCTGCCAAAGCTCCCTCGCCTCCAAGCAGTCGAGGCTTTATTCAAAGCCCATGGAAATTACAGCAAGGCTTCCCCTCCTGGCCTCCTCGGGGTCAGGCCCTGGCTGCCAGCGTGAATCTGAGAGCAGAGGGATGAGAGGGAGACAGCCCTGCCTGTGGCAGGGAAAGCAGGAATGGCTTAGGTGTGGCTGTGAGTCACCAGAGCTCCCCCAGGTAGGGTGGCCAGGCTGCCTCTGAAGGAAGGGAAAGGCTGGACCCCTCTGAGCGTGAATGAAGCACAGAAAGGAAACACAGGAGAGGAAAGGGAAGATGGGGATCTGGGAAGAAAAGGCATGGCTCCCTGCTGCTGGTTCTCTGTGCTCAAAGCACCCCCTCCCCATCACGCTGTACAGACAGTGAGGGTCCTCTCAGCCTCTGAGAACTCCAGAACGAAGTAAAAGGTGTTTGTGGGATGGAGAGAAGCAGCCTCATGCTTCTGAGGCTGGCTGGGTGTATTTGGAGTCCCCTCCTGGTCCTGCCACAACCTCCATGGAGTGTTTTGGATGCCGGACTGCAGTCGGTCAGGGAGCTGGGGATTTTGTGGCTCCTGTGTTTTCCATCTCCTTTCACTGCCTGAACAATGAGAACCGGGAATGCCTTTCCCTCCTACACACACGGCGCTGGGATCCTGGGTTTGGTGTGTGCAGACAGTGCTGATAGCCCAGCTAAGGGATGGTTTGTGAGACGGTGATTGACAAGTGCCAGGACAGCTGAGAGGGAAGCAGGGAAGGGGGGTTAGTCAGCCAGAAAGCTGTGGCACGGGGGGTTAGATCCTCTCAAACTGAAGTCGGAATTACCCGTACCAAGTGTTTCCTCAGTCGCTTGGAAGGAGGAAAATTCCCATGATCGTGGGTTGAAATTGGCTGTAAAACAAGAGCATCCAGTTCAGCAGTCGGCTCCTGATGAGCTGGCTCAAAGGCCTGGGCCTGGCATTGCTCTAGGAAAGAGTCCCCACTGATTTGGGAAACCAGAAATTTGGGTCCAGGGAGCAGAGGAAAGCCTGGCCTTTTTTCCCTGGATTCTAAGAAATGGTGAATAGACTTCTCATTTGGAGAACAAAGCTGACCCTGCCACAGAGCTGTCTTGAGCTGCAGAGAATTGCCAACTCAGGTTTGTCTACTCAACAGGACTGTTCTGCAGAGGGATCTGCATGCAGAGCTTGGATTTAGAGCTCAGGAGGCACCAGTGGAGGAACATTTCTTGCAGGAGCACAGGCTGTCCCAGCACTTGGGCAGGGATGTGCTCCAGGGGTTCACCAGGACATCACACGGGTGCTGCTGCAGCCCTTCTGTGAGGAGAGCAAAGAGGGGATGAACACTTTGAGCTGCTATGCTGCCATCCTGTGGGCTGCTTCTTGAGTTAAGCCTTGTTTCTATTCACACAGTTCTCTCTCTCTCCCTGTCTGTGTGCCCGAGTCCCTTCTAGTCCTCATTCAAGGATTTCCAAAGGCGCAAGATGATCTTTCCAACCTCCTCCTGTCTTTGGCCAAACTGTTTGCAGCATCAGGAGAAGAAAGCTTAGTGGGACAGGACAGAAAGGAGCACCAAGCAGTTGAACAGATTGTTCCTCTGTTAGGCAGCATTTGAAACATTTTATGTCTCCCCTCTGCCTCATTATGTCACTCCCTGCAGGCAAATGTTTTAGCATAGAATTATAGAATGGTTTGGGTTGGAAGGGGCTTTACTGATCATCTCATTCCAACCCCCCGCCATGGGCAGGGACACCTTCCATAGCCCAGGTTGCTCCAAGCCCCGTCCAACCTGGCCTGGGACACTCCCAGGGATGGGGCAGCCACAGCTTCTCTGCCCAACCTGTGCCAGGGCCTGCCCACCCTCTGAGTAAAGAACTTTTCATCATATCTAATCTACACCTGCTCTTAGTTTGAGGCCATTTATTATGATGCTCTCTTTAATGACCAGAGCAGTGGAAGTCTCCTTGAATTTAAGCAGGACTTAAAACCTTATTCAGTTCAAATCCAAGCTGTTTCTTAGTTTAGGTCCCTGCAATTAGTGCTGCTTGGGCAGCATTCCTCAATGCAGCAAACAGACTTTCCACTGTGGCCTCAGGCAGAGTTTGCAGTGACCCAACCAAGCCAGAAAAAGGGTGTGTTACTGAACTATCATGAGATACTCAAGAATTCTGTGCAAAGGGCGGTCCTTTTTTTTTTTTCTTCCCATTTTACAGAATTCCTTAGAAAAGATGCAATCAGCTGTAGTGCTGGACTTGGACATGACACATGGATAGAGCACAGAAAGCTCCAGAGAGTTAAATGATTACGGGTCTGTTGAATTATTCATCAGGTAATCCTTGGCCAGCCAGCGTGCCAGCTAAGTGGGTCACGTCTCCTGCTTTGCCTACTGACTCACTCTGGTCCCAAAGTGCCCATCAGTGTGGCTCCAGCAGCTGGATCCTTTCTGTCCTGCTGGAACCCTGACCCTGCTGGAGAACCCAGTGCTGTCCACTCCCCTTTTCAGCAAAGACTGTGTGTGTAACCGCATGCTTACTTGTTTTGGACAAAGTAACTTTGTTGGTAGGAAACCCGGAATGAGTAATTTGGAAGGCAGCAGTGTGTGTGCTCTCAGCAAAGTGCAGGTGTGTAGGTGGAATAAACGCTCCCCACGTGTTTGCATATTCAACAGCCCACTGCAGGAAGAGGGGCCGCTGAACTGCACGTTGCTGTACAGCCCCCACACTGCTCAGGACAGGCATCACTAAGTGAGAAACCCTGAATTTAGCAGTCCCTGGTGATCCCTCCTGGCTCTTGGCGCATCCTTCGGGAGGCTGGGATGCTGGATTCCCCCTGGCAGCCAGGGAGCCTCTGCTCCCAGGTCTCTGCAGCTGATCCTGCAGAGAGGAGCAGAGGGAAGTCCAGGCATGGTCTCTGCTCTGCACTGCAATGGGTTTTCCCTGCCTTTGGCCACGCCAGGGTGCAGCCCAGTCCCAGGCACACGGCAGCAGTGACAGCAGGGTGACACTGTCCTCAGTGTCCCTCCCACCCACACCCTGCAAATGCACCTGGGGCTGTTTCCACCCGAACCCAAAGCTCCGCATTTTGGGTAGGAGATTGGGTTCAGCTTGTGCAATCTTAGAATCAGCTTGCAAACTTCCCTCGAGGTTGAAAAGTCTTGGATGCAGGACTGGTCTGTGGTCTCCCCGACTACACAGCTGGGGCAGGAGAGCAGCTACGACCCTCTGGAGGTGTTTGGAGACAGGCTCTACATAAACCCCACCTCTGGCAAAATGCCCCTCTGCCCCTTGGCTGCGGAGAGGCTGCAGGAAACAGCCCTGCTGAAGGCTGGGAATGTCAGCCCTGCCCCTGGCATCTGCTCCAAGCAACATCCTCACCCCCTGGGCGCCAGGCAGGGATGCCAAGGCTGCCAAGGCGTGGGCAGAGAGCTGAGGAGAAGGGCAAAGTGGAACTCCAGACAAAGGGCTCAGTGTTTGGAGCCGGGCTGTCCCCAGGAAACCCCAGCACAGAGCAGGGATGTGCCCTCAGGGCAGTGCCACTGCTAATTGCTGGCATGGCCCTGCCCACCCCCACACCATCAGTGCAGCAGCTGGAAACATCTGGCAAACCCTGGCAGGGCTGAAATTTGGTTACTTCTTTTGCTCCTACAGGCAGTGCCTTGCCTGGTCTTTCAGCACTCCCAGCCCTGGAGGTCCTGATGCTAATTTGGAAATGAGAGCTGCCATGTGTTGCAAACACTCAGTCAGTCTGAAGGCTCATCCTGCAGTGCTCATGCAACAACTGGGACATAAGCAAATCACCACGGTTCTTGTTGTCAGAGCTCAGAAAGGAACTCCAGACTCCTGCTTTTTTTTTTTTTTTTTAGGGCACATTTCTCACTTCTTCTGTCCTTTTCCTGTAAGGAAAAAGCACGTTTGCTGGTGAAAGTAAAATCCAAATGCAGACCAAGCCCAGTGCAGCTTTCACACTTTGATAGCACAGTGAGATAAGCTTTGGGTGGAGAATAGCACTGACTTTAACCCCGTGACACATCTTAAAACTGTATATTCACAAACTACACTCTTTGAAAGAGGTGAAGCACTTCAGCTCTTCTGCTTTTCTGCCTTGTTTGAGGTGAAAAGGCGAAACCTTCTCTAAACTCTGTGAGCTGGAGAGAAGACTCGGCAAAAAGATGCAGAGGGATGGATCTTGGAAATAGGGGGGACAGCAAATTTTGGGACACTTCATCAATGAGGTTCCTTTCCTAAGCTGTGTCTGGAGGAAGCCTGACCACCTTTAGGGTGCCATACCTTTGGGAGACAGGAACATGGAAAATCTCTTCAAGTTGTCAGGCTGGTTCCACTCATAGTTGTTCATCATGAACCGGTGGTCACCTGGAGAAGCAGAGCAGGGCGTGAGCTGGAGGGGGCAGTGAGAGGGAGGGGAGAGGGGGAAGGGGGTAACAGAGTGGAGTTACTGCCTCAAGTGCTGCAGGACAAGTGGCTCTGCTCTTTGAAAACAAGTTCCTCTATTTTTTTAATCGGCTGGGAGCTAAAGCAGTGCTGTGGCTGCCCAGAGTCTAAAAGAGAAAGTTCCCTTGGCACAGCCCAGCTGAAGCATTTGGTCACTCAGGAGATGCACTATCTCCTAAAAACCGTAGGGAGGCTTGAGGGTTGTGGCATTTTCCTCCCAGAAAGCTGCAGTGTGGCTAAAAGTGTGCCCCACTTCAAAAGCAGTGGTTTGGGCTGGGCTCCTTTGGTGTGTTTAACCTGAGCATGGGGCTGGCTGTCAACCACCTGACCTGGAACTGCAGGGATGTAAAGCCCCAGAAAGTCAGTGCTGGGAGGGCTTGGTTCTTCCATCTGCAGAGAAAGATGCTAAACCTGAGTAGCAAACAGCTCTGGACTCTTGGGCAAGGGTGGCTGGCTCGGGCCTCATGCAAAGTGGGTGAGACCTGCTCTTTTGGCAGCTCTTACACAGCCCAGCTTTGGTTTTCTGACACTCATCCACAGGAAATGATGTTTTATCAGTACAGTAGCTCATAAAAATGCTTTCTTTTAAGGCCTACATAAATCTGTTGTTCTCTGCAAGGAAGTAAATTTGGTTCCCATGTTCAAACAGTTCCATTCTTTGGTTCTTAAGTCACTGAACAAACTTTTATTTTATTTCTCCAATTTATTTCTGTGTTAGAGAGCTTTTCTTAAGCTCCCTGGCTGCTCTCTGATTATTTGTCTCTTTGCTACTCCACTACCTGTTATGACAACTAAAAGAAAGTGGATTCCCTTCAGAGTCTGCTATTAAGCAAGTTTCATTCCATTAATATAATATTTCTTCCTGGGAAGGTTTTTACACTGGAACATCAAGCCGGTTGCAAATGAATTTGTTGCAGTGACTCAGGGGGAGTCCGAGTTAATTAAATCCATTAAGAAATTGTGGACCTATTTCCTTGCAGTCACTGGCTGCAGAGTGCTGCCCTCTTTCATGTGTATCCATGGTTTGGAGAACGGGGAGCTCTGAAGTCTCTGAGACTCACCTTAAATAGCATTTCCCAACTGAGTGGATCCCACTGTTCTTTTCATTAGGCAGACTCCAAGCTGTGTCCATTCAATCCCTGGGAAAGCCTCTGGAAGTACCCAGCTCTCTGGCAGTGTTCAGTTGTCCTACTCAGAAATGTTCTGGCACTTGAATTCCACAGATTTCAAGTACCAGTGAGGGCTACTGGCATCAGTAACTCAGAGGAGACCCCAATTAAAGGTGATCAAGTGATCAAGGAATAATCAGTCTTTGTCCTGAGCTACCAGAGCTGAGCATATGCGCAATGTTTTGGGTTGTACAAACGGCCAAGCAAAATGTATTTGTCTCAGGACTGGCAACAAGCAGCTCAGCAGATGGAAATTCTGCAAAGCTTCAGGTGAACAAAGGAGGAAGCAAAATGTCCAGAAGGGATTTTTGGATCTGCTCTGCTTGTCATCCACTTGTATGAAGTTATAGCCAAACATCTCAGCACGTGGACTATTAAGAATCTAATCAGGAATGTTGCGAGGTCAAATGCTGAGAGATAAGTAATGTTCAATTTCTGGTACTACTTTAAGGGCAGGGGGAGTTTTAAAATCTCTCTGTGCATCAGGAGCACTTTGAGTGTGATCTCTGACTTTTCTGAAGAGTTGGTTTTCTGGTCCAGAAGTATCTGGCCCACCTAATTCATGTCTAATGAAGAATGAGAGCACTAGGTACTGTGGTGTATCAATGTAGGAGAATGTCTGGTGAGTGCTGTGAGTTTGAATGAATGAACAGTGATCTGGCAGGTTTGCAGCAGAGTTGGATGAACTGGACTTGGGGTTATTCCTGCATCTTTTTGAGTCACACACCCTCCTGAAGAGCAGGGTACAATTTATCCTCACATCTTGACCTTTATTGTTCTGGTATCGGGGGTTCCTCAATTACTAATAGATTATATCCTCCAGCAGCCTGGTGAGATAACTATTAATTCCCATCCCTGTTAGTCTCAGTGCAAGAGGTCATTCCATGGGATTAAGTAACATGCCCAGGGTTACAAAGGCTGTTTGTGGGAGAGCTGGGAAGTGAGCCTTGGTTACAGGTCCCATTGTAGTGCCCTGTCCTCCTAATCTTAGGTGTGAGCCTGATGCAAGATAAGGCCTTTATTCAGAGCTAACTGGGAGACACTGAAAGGACGTGGGTTTATACACTTAGGAGATTCATTGCAGTGCTGGGATAACAACCATGATCTCTCTGTTCACCTGAGAAAGGTCACCTTAAACATCACTGAATGTGCGGACTGTTCAGCCCTACATGTCCCTTGAGCCCCCTGGATCAGGGCTGGTCTGGCTGCCTTGGTCCCCTACATGAGGTACTCCAAATTCAACTGGCTCCATCCCGACACAGGTGTGGTAGGATAACTGATATTCCAGAAGGAATTCCACCTGCAGGTAGTGTTTCTCCCACTTTTTCCTACTTCCTTTGCTGTACAGAGCATGTTCATCACACTTCATCACCTCTGACTTTGGGCTTGAGGCAGGAAGGAAGGGAAGGAGAAGAGGGGAATACGTGGGACATTTTACCATTCTCCATGTGGTTCCTCTCGATGAAGTTGCGCCCAAGGTCTGCCTTGCAGATCTTCTCCACGTGCCTCATGCAGACGTTGAGCAGGTCATCCCTGAGGAGCCCCATGGATGGGCTCATGCTCTCCCCCTCCAGCAGCACGCTGTACGTGGGCAGAGACGGAGGGGGCACGTAATTCCGCATCAGAGCCCCGAACTCCTGCCAGGAAAGGAGGGAGCAGAGGTTACTGAGGAACAAAGGACCCCATGGAACTGGCTAATGTTGGGCCCCGAGCAGTGTGAAGGGCAAAGGGGAAATGAAGGTGGAGGGGGCAGACAAATGCCCTGTGCAGGAGTTGTAGCTGGTGCTGGCAGGTCTAAGCTCATTCTTCACCTGCCAGATCAGAGGCAGCTTCAGAGGGCAAGGCAACCTCCTGATGCATTGAACTGGAGAAGGTCAACACATCTTACACTAACTTGGGGGTTTAGGGCAAATCCTGTCTTCAGTGGGAAAAGAGAAACTTCAGATGAGGTCTCAGTTACCTGCAGGAAGAGCACGGAGTCACTGATCTGGTGGATCTGCTCCCTGTTCTCCTTGTCCTCCCGCAGCAGCTTTGCCCTCTCTTCCAGCTCATCCACGATTTCTTTCACGTTCTCCGAGGCAATCTTTTCCCTCTGGTCCAGGGCAGCCTTCACTTCCTCCCTCTGCCTCTCCAGGTCACGGATCAGCTCCTTGAAATGCTGGTCCACCGTGGCTTTCTCGTTGGTGGTGTAATTCTGAAGGGGAAGGGGCAGGGAGAGGAGGAGCAGGAAAGACACAGGAGAAAGAAAATATTCACCTTTTCAGGGAGTCCTTTGCTGATGGAGGGACACAGAGGGGGACATGTCCAAGGATCCTCAGCATTTAGACTATGGAGACTCCGGGTATGAAAGTCTTACCACCAGAGAAGTTGTGCCAAGAGAAGTTAGAGTTGTTCCTGCAATAATTATGTGTATGTAATCCAAAGGGCACGATGTCTTCCTGACTGTAAGAGCATGTCTTTTATTTCAATTCGTAAACTGAACTTTTAGGTGATATTTAAAAACACTGTTTAAGCTTCTAAATCACGGTGTTGGCTCCTCAGCAATTTGAACATTAAATTCCTACCATTTCAAAGCATGAAAGGTGCTGAAACACTTTTTACAAACCTGACCTCTAGGTCCCTCTGAAATATTCCTCAGAAAGACTGGGGATGTAACTATATTCAGAGTCAAAATTTCTAGGTCAGGTTTCCAATAATAATAATAATAGTAATAATAATAATAATAAAGCAGATGAAAAGCAGAGCCGGTGAGCCAGTGTGTGTGCACCACATAAAAGGGAGAAGAATGGCTTTGTCTATTAACATTATGCAAATTTTCTGGGGTGTCTCCAAATAGTGTTTTCACTGCTCTGTTCAGTTAGGGCATAAACGAAAAACAGTAACACCACTGCTAATATTCCACCCCTCACCAAGGTGAAAGAATTATAAAGGAGCTCTATCTCACTATGGAAATGAGCTGTTCCACTATAAACAAGACGCTTGTTGGTGGAAGTGCTGCCTTATCTCAGTTTGGGTTACCCAGAGCCTTTCTGCAGTTTATTTTTGTGTGTGGTCTGGTGGGAAGAGGAGCTGCACACCTTTGTTTGCAGATCTGCCTGGGTGAAGGACCATCAGGGACCCAGAGCAGGGAGGTGCCTTGGGAGGTTTTGTAACAAGGCTGCGCTGCCTCTCCTTGATCTCCCCCAGGACATGTCGCAAGGTGACTACGGAAGGAGTTGTTGTTGCCAGGATTTGGCAGGGGTGAGTTTGGGAGAGCGATGGATGGGTAAGGATGGAGTGAGTCAGAGCTGGGCATGGCAGGGAAATTGAGGAAAGGAGGAGAGGGATGTGGGAGAGCGGAAAAGAAAGTGAGCTGAGCATCTCATACACACCTTGATACGGTCCCTCTCCTTCTGCCACTTGTCCATCTCATCCTCCACCTCGATGATCTTCAGCTGCAGCTGCTCCTTCTGCAGCGAGAGCTCAGCCTGTGGGGAGAGGGGAGAGGAGGGGAGGGAGGCTCATGAGCTGGGGCTGAGGGTGGCCCACTTCAAAGCAGCCTGTGCTTCCCCTGGGCAGCAACAGCCGGGGGCTGCAGGTTCCTGGCACTGCTTGAAATGGAGCTCGTGTGCTGCCGCTGGGCAGCATCCCAGAGCTGCTGGCTGGGCCAGGAGCTTCAGGCACCCACCTACCACGGTGCCTCTTCTGATCACATGAGAGTCATGAGATGGAGGAGGCCAGTTTCAAAACTGAGCTGTGTGTGCCCATCCCAGGGTGTGCCTGTGCAGCAATAACAGTTCTCGTGCAATTACGGAATGACGTTGGACGGGTGTTGCAACAAGAGGATGATGCCTCCGGCAGGAATTCTGTTTGGACAGGATTGTGGATTAATTTGCTCTGAATTGAGAGCTTTCATGTTGTGATGAAGCCGGGGAGTGCTTGGAAAAAAAGAAAAAGCACAAAAGGCAGGAGGGAGGAGGTGTAGCCAACCTGCTTGGCTTAGATCAGCACCTTCTCGGGGTTCATTTGCATCCGGTGGTGCACTGGCTGCCCAGAGCAGCCTGGAGCAGACCCTGGCAGGGCAGTTGGTGGGACTGGAGTTGATGGATGAGCCCAGGACGTGGCTGCCAGCAATGCCCTGTGCCATTAACCCCTCCATATTCACCAGGTCCCTGCCCAGCATGTCATGACAAAGCCTTTGTTGGCGCATTTCAAGATGTTTCCGTGTTCGGTGTGTGCAGCCGTGGCTACGGGCGATCTGGCTGTGGGACGCTGCTGAGGAACTCCAACAGCTGGCAGAAATTCCCTGTTCTGCAGCTGGGCTCTGTCGTGGCAGAGGAGCTCTGCAAACCTGCTCCTCATGCGGGGTCTTTTGGCACAAATGGTTGTGCTACCCAAAATCGTATTTAGAACAACAATTAGAGGCAAGGGGGACACGGGATGGATAAACCCACTCCCGCACAGCTAACCCAGCTGTCCATCCAAGAACATGGAAATCTGGGTCTTTATTGATCACAGCTGCCCTCAGCGTGGGAGTTTAAAGCTTTTCATTTCTCTGTTCAGGATGAAGAGCACACAACGAGCTGTCAACCAGCTCAGGCAAGCCCAGCCCATGAGGGCTCCTGTCTTGGTGCCAGTCACAGCAGAGCCTTGAGCTGGAATCAGGCACAGCTGCCTTGGAGAGCCACTGACTCTTGCTGTTCCAATTTAGAAAATCTCTACCTAGAGAGGGAGAACAATTCGATAGTTGTTTTGTTGCTTTATAAAACACAAGAAAGGGGGAACAAAAAAGGGAAATGTGCTCAGAAGAGCTGCATCCTCACACTGTCACTGTCTTTGTTGTTGGGAGTTAGGAAAGCACTGGCCCTCCAAATATTGTCCAAACACCCCGACAGCCCTCAGTGGTGACCTGAATGCTGTCAGGAGCTGCATCTCATCTTCTGCAGGGGTTCAGGGTGCGTATGAAAGGGTTTTGTGGTACAGATTCTTCAGGGAACCACATCGGTTTCAAGATGAGAACATCTGCTCTACTACTGATCAAAAGCTTCAAGGTGTGAGCTTGACCATAGTTTCCACGTTTTCAAGACAGTGGCTTGGAGGAATCCATGATTTTTTCCACTCTCATGTGCACTGTGAGATGCCCTCTGCATCAAGACTCTTTGCACAGCAGGAAAATGCAATGAAATAAAACCATTTTCGTTCCAATTAATCAATGTGAGAAATTACAGTAAAATGCAAGTTGTTTTCTTGAGCCACAGAGCTACATGCAGATGGTATTAATTGTTAGCAAAGTAAAAAGCACATCTCCTGAGCAATTTTTTCGCCTCTCATCCCTAAATATCAGGATATTCTTACGACAAGAATATGAGCAAAATCATTCAGGGAAGGACTGGAGGGGTTTTTTGGAGGAGAGCAGATCTTCACGTAGACACTCCCAAACACAAGGGATTTGAAGAGAGAGATAACAGGAAAAAATGTCAGGTGATGGCTGGAAGGTGGTGATAACAATATAATGTTTTTATAGTCCTTTTAATTAAGATGGGTCTCCAAGGAATTTTGGAAACTATTGCTTGCTCCAAAGTGCCACAAAGCTTGTTGCAGTTACAACATCCCTTTGCCCAGAAAGATAGTTTGGGTGCCTCTGGGATGGGCTGTAACAACTATTTAAGAGCAGACCCACACAACTATTTGGAGTGAGATTTATGATTTGCAAATGGAAATTACAGAGATAGTTCCAACATCCAGGATGCAAATACCACACTCATCCAGGTTTAGCAAGGGTTAAAACACCCCTTCTGGTGGCAAGAGGAGACACCAGCACAGACTCCAGCAAGGGCAGGGAAGGTGAAGGGATTGTGGGGTGCTACAAACATTAAAAACAATACTACCAAAAAAAACCCCCAACCTGATCTCACCATAGTAAATGTGTTAAAAAAGGTCCAGGGAGACTCTGGAGTAGCAAAAGAACTGGTGACATGGGCATAAGGATTCATAAGGCTGCTCTGGAGAGGGACCACAACATAAGGGGTCCAGTACAGGTGATTTCATGTTTTCAAGACCCTGTTCAGTCTGGGACTGGCTGCTTGAGCAGTCCAATGTATCACACCTATGTATTTACAGCAGGGTAGTTACAGGTTCTAAGGACAGTCACCTCAATTCCATCCCCTATGAGGACACTTCTCTCCCAGTTTTCTGTGTATTTCTCACATTTTCCAGGGTCAACAAACCCTCATTCTCTTGTGATGGACCATCCAGAACAAACCCATTTGGTGAGACTTGTGGCTCAGAAGGTCCCAGTGACAGATACTACAGAAACACAACCCACTGTAGGGGGAGCCCCTACGGTGCAGAAATAACAGTGAAAAAGATCTAGGAAATACAAGCTCAGACCATTCAGTTTGAGTAGAGCAAGCTGAGAAATGATGGCACTGAGAGTCTTTCAGCTCAGACTGGATCCCTTATTAGAGTTTAAGTTAATTAGACCAGCCAGGAGGCCTAAGTGAAAGTTCAGAGCGTACACCTAAACATCCACAACTGAACCCAGCCCTTGTGCTGTGCAGGGCCTGGAGATGGGAGATTATGAGTCTTGCATCATGACGCAACTCGTTTTTGCAAGGCAGCAGTACAAGCATCATCATGTCTTAATGCTCTGGGAACCCAGTCGCGAATCAGGGAACACCCCTGTGTCACCAGCCTGGGAGAGCTCTGCTAATTACCACCAGCAACATCCAAACCCAGTAATGGAGCTGGAGAGGTGCTGTTCAAATGAGCTGTCCCAGCACAGGGCTGGTGTTGGAGCTGGCAAGTTGTCTGGGAGATCAGTTCTGCTGGTTGTAGAACTGCCTCTTCCCCCTAAGCAGAGGTGTCAGTGGGCTAAAATCTCTGGTGACTGTGCAAAAATGCCACTTGTCACTGCGGAGCTGAGGCCAGAAAGGGCTCTCTGCACATTTTGAAGAGAATTCCTTGCTTGCAAACTGGTGGATTTTCCCTGGACTGTGCCCTCACTGCAGAAGCATTAATGCACAGAGCAGGCAAACAGGCAAATCTACTCAAATCACAATCTGCAGCAGGTCGTTTTCCCGGCTTTCCAACTAGGAAGAACATCCTGCAGGTGACTGCACCAGCTCTGGGGAAGGATCTGTTTCGAGCTGTGTCCCCCAGGTAACCACGACTGGTGTGGATAAGGTCTCAACAGCCACACTGCATCAGTGGAATATTGATATTCCATGTGGCTTCCGTGACACTGCCATATTGATACACTCCTGTTTGCTCAGAAAGCAGGACACAGAGGGAAATCCCTCTGGATCCATCCCTGTGGATGGGTGACTTCAAAGTCTGGTTTGGCCTCTGTGAAGTCTCGCCTTTTAAAAGCAGTTTTGTGGAGACAAGGAACACCCAGCTCCCACTCCTGCACAGCAGTTGTCTGCGCCTGAGCTACAACGTGAACTTTTCCTTAAAGGTAAAGAATGAAAGACAAAAAAGGAAATAAAAAAAAAATCAAAGTGCTTTTCAGCAGAGCTGACCTGACATGCTGAGCACCAGGGCTGTGCTGGAAGGTAATGCCAGGTTATTTACAGCTCTGGCACTGGCAGGCATGGGTGAAGTTGTCTCATTTTGAGAACAGGCCTGTAAAACAGGTTTGGAATGAAGGATCCCCTTTCAAAATGAAGGATGCTGTCTGTGAGAGGGGGTTCTAGTTCTGCTGATAAATGAAGCTGGCCACAGGGTTTTATTGGAGTGTACAAGCTGCTGTGGATAATTCTCACTTCTCAAGGCTGAGTGGTTGTTCCCCAGCCTCACAGGATTTTTCTTGGCTGTTTCTTGTACTGACTCTGGTGCAGGGGCTCCTTTTCCTTTAAATCTGTAGCAGGAAACTAATGCAAAGTGGACCTGGGGAAGGCATTAAAGGTTTGCTGGGTAAAATATGCAAATAGCACTGGGTGGAAACTCAGAACAAACGTCTCTGTCTGGGTCCCTGTGCCTCCCACTTGTGTAAAAGCGCACCAGGAAGAGGGGAATGAGTGGCTCTCACCCCAGGCTCCTGGAAAGTGGAAGATGCTGCTGTGCTCCCTGTCTGGGACAGAGATGCCAGGCTCTCCACTGCTGCCTAAATGCTCTAACTAGTAGGTGTGTGTACACTGGCTTGTTTGCATTCCTCTTCTCTTGAGCTCTGGCTGCACCATGAAGAAAGTAGAGTTTCCTAATACTACAGAAGGATCTTTCCCAACACAAAAGCATCTCTCTTCCCTCCCTACAGGCCCAGAGCATATAATAGGCTCATGAAAGAGACTGAATCCTGCATTAATTCTGCAGTGCAAAAGGACAGATGTACCTAAACACCTGATTATGTGAGTTTTGTGCCACCAAATTGCTGAGCACCCAGAGTGACAGTCAGGCTGAAGTGCAGCACAACATAGAAACCCACACCAGTTCTCCTGGAATCCTCTCCAGTTTTGGAGTCCCAGAATAGCCAGGGACTGGGGAATCCTTGCACATAAACCAGTGACATCCAGCACTGCGTGAAAGGCTCTGTCTGGGCACAGCTGTATTCTGGTCACCAGCAAATTTGGAGGTAGTAAAGCTAGCCTGGAGCTGCTTGGAAAACGGAGCAGGGATAGGGATGACCTGATGTGGGGTTTTTGCTTATCCCTTCCACAAAGGCCATCAGCACCAGCCACACTTGTCCACTTTTCCAATTTGTGGTCGCATTCCAGCTCGGCTGATTTGCAAGGCTTGATAAGAACAGGAGGCACGCACAGAGGGCTGGAAATGTTCATTCCTCCTTGTGGTTCTTGCTAAGGCTCCACCTACGGTAAATAAATCTGGGCTAGGAATAAACATCTGTAAGCAGCAGCTCTGCTGTTAATTGTTTTTGTCTGACTGAACGCTCGCTCAAGTTACAACAGGACCAAACTCGTTGTCAGAAGAAACTTGCACATGTGTGTGATTCATATCAATAAAGCCCTAAGTCCTCTTGGCTTAGCAGCAGCAGGATCAGCACAGGACAGAGCAGGAGCTAATGAGTGGCACAAGGACTCTGAGAGAGAAATCAAGCGTCATTTCAATTGTAGCTAAAGTCTTTGCTGCTCAGCTTTAAAAGCAAGGTGGTGCAGATCCAACCAGCCACAGGAAGAAACATCTGGCTGGCTTTGCTTCCTCAGGAAGCAACTGTTAACCTCATTGCAGCAGAAACAGCTCAGGGGAGTGGGACACCCTGGCAGACACCAGGCACAGCTTTATGTTAGAACTCTGCCATGGTCAGAGTTGACATCAAAACCACAAGAACAAGCAATTAGGGAACAAACAGCAGGCTGGCAAGCCCTGCAGGAATTTAAGAAAGGCTGGCTGGGACACGGACTAAGCTTTTGTCTGGTTTCGGCAAAGCTGCCAGTTGGAGATGACACGGCAAGGGAAGACTAAATGGGAAGACAGAGATAAGCTCTACATAAGATGCTATTTCAGCCTTATGAGATCAATCTTCCCAACTCATTAGAAAGTTCCTCCCATTCAGGGTAAGTGCAGAATGCCTAACAACAGGTCCTTGTGCTTGCCTGTCCACCACATCAGAGCACTGGCTCGGGCTGTGCCCAAGAAAAGGAGTTAACAGGTCTCACTGTGCTTCCAGTTTCTGCCACGGACCCACTGTGTGACTCCAGGCAAACTGGTTTACATTATCATTTCAGGGGTCTCCTTTCTTGCCACCTCTCCTGTCCTGTCTGCTTAGAAGGTTTCTAGGCCAGGACATGCTTTTACTATGGATGTGCAGCAATGAACGTGGTGAAACCTTCATCTCTACTAGAGCTTATGGAATAATCATCCACCCACCCAAAAAGCAAACAGCGTGAGGCTCTGAGCAAACAAAGGTGAAAGGCACTTCATTAGTGAGCACTGTTCCACATCTCCTTAGATGTCCATCCTCTAAACCCATTGTAGTAACAGTCCAGGGGAAATGCTTGCACCAGGGCTTTTCTCTTCATCTAAGCTTCAAAAGACTCTTCCCAGAAGTGTGACTCAACATTACTGTATCACTAACAGATAAGTAAAAAAAAACAGACTCTCACTCTAAGAAGCTGAGAGGGCAATTTTCAACAGTCACCCCGTGCAACTTTCGCAGCCTCTGATCTGACCACCTGTGTTCTGGAGGTCCTGAGCCTGATGCCCCACCTTTCTGGCTGTGGGTAACCCTACACAAACGCTGTCAAAACCTGTTTGGTTTTTAAGAAAAGAAAAAAACTTAGCACGTGGGGCTTTGATTCAGCTTCTGCTGCAAGTCAGCTGTGCAACCAGGGGTGGAAACCAGGCTCTCCATCCCCCAAATCCAGCCTGCAACACAACACCAGCGCTGTGCTGCTGCAGGCAGCCTTTGGGAGAACAACAGTCCCATCCCAGCAGCGCCCAGGCAATAGCACTTCTCCACTAAACACTTCCCATGCACCACCAGAGCATCCCAGGATGACACACAGACATGATCTGAGCAGAGATTGCAGGCTGGAGAGGAAAAGCCGTGGTGTCAGATCGAGATCTACAGACTGATGGGAACACGAAATAAAGGGAGCATTACCTCTTTGCCTGCCTTCTCGATCTCCACTGTCACCGTGCTGTGGTTCTTGTGCTCTTGGAACATGCAGAGGTAGCAGATGCACATCTGGTCTGTCTGACAGAACAGCTCCATGGTCTTCCCATGCACAGGGCATTTTCTTGCTTCGAAGTCCCTGATGGGGTCCAGGAGCTGGTGGTCCCGGAAAGCTGCTCCCTCCAGGTGGGGCTTGAGGTGCAGCTCGCAGAAGGAAGCCTGGCACACCAAGCAGGACTTCACAGCCTTTTGCTTGTTGTCGATGCAGGAATCGCACAGAACATCCTCGAGCTTCACCCTGGGCCGTGACCCAGCTGCTCTGTCCGGCTTGTTGAAGGGTCTTCTCAGGTCCCCCGTCTCCACCAGAGGCAGAGAAGATTTCTTCAGGTCCCCCATCTGCCCCCCAGAGAACAGTGACTTCCTCCCTTCCCCGTCACTGGGAAGGAAGCTCTTTTTGGAATCCAAGGAGAAGAGGGACTTCCTGAGGTCGCCTTTCTCTGGGAAGGAGAGGGGTGGTCTCCTCATGTCTCCTATCTGTCCGCTGGCATACTGCATCTTCTTGGAATCGGCCGAATCCATGCTGAAGTAGGTTGATCTCTTCTCGTCTGATGACTCCACAAACTGAATGATGGGCCTCTTCCAGTCACTCCCAGAGAAGAGGGAGCTCTTGATTTGCCCTGTCTCCAACGCAGCACCGCCCGTGCCTTTTATAGCTTCTTTCTCACCCCCACCAGGGCTCGTGGTCTTCTTGGCTTCTTCTTCCTTTTTTTGGGTGGTTGGGCTCTTCACGTCCTCTGCCTTGCCAGTGGTCCCGTTTGTCCTGGCTGCACTCCCCGTTTCCATGGTCTAAACAGGGCAAGCGGCTTCGCTGCTCGGTCCTTGCTCCAGTTCCTGTGTCTCAGCCCCCTCCAAAGCGGGTTCCTCTGCCCGGTCGCTGTCTCAGCAAGGAAGGGCTGTGGAATGCAGGAAAACCTTCTGCCCAAATGACGCACCTGGAGCTCCTGCAGGGAGGAGGAGAATGCCTGGATTATGCTGGGGAGATGGAGGGGGGAAAGAAAGGAGCAGACGTGGAGGGATCAGAAGCTACAGCTGTGCAGTTAATTATACAAGGCAGTCCACACCCAGGAACATTCTTGTCTAACCAGGTTTGGGAGGAAGGGCTGTTTATATACATAGAAATGTCTTTTTAAAAAAATCATTTTCATTAAGATGTGGCAACCAGTCCGACCGCTTGTTTCAAAAATACTTCTGCTCCCCAGTTGCCAGGAGCTGAGGTTCCCTCCTTGCAGAGATGGGCAGGGTCAGGGAGACCACGAGATGCCCAAGATGGGTTTGTTAACTGGGTCATCCACATGCACCAAAATAATTAGAGTTGTAATTAAAATGAACGCCTAGAATAAAGCATTTTTCAGCGGGGCTCCCCCCAGGGCTCAGTGTGTTCAGCAGGACACAGAGGGGGAATATGGTTAATACTGGGTTTAACAGACCCTGTTATCTTTCTTTTGCTTTGCTGTTGGGTTTGTGCAAGGTCCATCCATCCAGACCTGGAAATAGCCCAACTATCAGAACCACACAGCTGGCCTGCAGTAACAATTGGCCCGTCCTGCTTTTCCCACAGGCCACGCAATGTCCAAAATGTGGCCAGTGGAACAAAACCCCCACTGTGTGTTCTGAGATCATCTTCAGGTGCATCCAATGTAGCTCTTCCCATGAATGTCCACGGAGCTCAGGGACACACCTGTAACACACCTGGAATTGGAACTCTTTTGCAGCTACGTAGCCAAAAGAACTGATAAAGTTTTAAAAATAGATCTGTCTCCACTAGCTGGATTCCTGGGAAATGCTCACTAGTTGGAATCACAGAGGATTTCAGAAGAAAAAGGCTCTTTATAAGCACTGGTGAATTCCAGCAACTTCAAAAGAAGGAGGTTGATCTCGTATCACATCACCTCAGATTATACTCTGAATTTCAGTGAGATTTCTCTGAGAATAATGCCCAGGGTGTAAATTAACCACGTCAAAGACTTGTGCTTAATTTTTACAGAATGCAATGGTGGTGTTGCTGGAGAGTGTGATTTTTAGTTGCAATAATGTCTCATTAAATATCCACGATGAAACCCCTGCTGGAAGTGGAAGTGATGTAAGCAGTGGAGGAAAAGTCCAGGTCTTTATTTTGCATCTCTTTTTGAGCGGTGTAGGAAAAAGAGATAACCCAAACAAGGAACAGGATCCATTCTGGATCTGATAAGAAAAGAGAGAGGCGGCAAGTGCCTTTCTTACAGATACACTTTGTGAGGGCTTTGTTGTTTAAAAGGAGAGAAAAGGGAAGTGATGGTTTTTTTCTGGGACTTTTGGCTCACAGATCCAGCCCCTCTTACTGCCTGTGTGTCATTGTGGCTCTCTGGCTGTGAGAAATGGCTCAGTATACAGGATTTTTTGGATAATAGTTGTTGGGAAAAGCCACACCTCTTGTAGTAATTTCTAGTGGACATTTTTTATTAACAGGGCCACAGTCTTTCGTGAGTCACAAGTCATTCTCTGGCGTAGGAAAGGGCAATGCTAGTTTTTAAAAACCAATTTCATAAAAGAAAAATTTGACTGGCATACATGTATTTCTTTCCCCCTGGTTTTGTGGGCTGAGCTGTTCTTTATAACATCAACAGTCCTGTAGATCTCCAAGTAATTAAAAATACTGGAGGGTGGAGGCGCCTGTTCTCACGTGTATGAAGAAGACTCAGCAGAGCTTTTCCAGCCAGCATTTAATACTTAAGAGCAATAAACATCTATATGGAGAGGTGTAACGTGGAAGAAGGTGGCCTTGGTTTCTCCTGTTTTCCTGATGCTTTGTTAAGATTTTGGAGAAGGCAAATAAGTTAAAAGGTTGGGGGCTGAATTTTTAGACCTTGATGCAAATTTGGAGTAAATCATAGTCTCATGGTTTGGGTCAGAAAGGACCTTAAAGACCATCTTGCTCCCACCCCCTGCCATGGGCAGGGACACCTTTTACTATCCCAGATTGCTCCCATCCCCGTCCGACCTGGCCTTGGACACTCCCAGGGATGGGGCAGCCACAGCTTCTCTGGGCACCCTGTGCCAGGGCCTGCCCACCCTTCCAGGGAAGGATTCCTTCCATATATCCAACCTAAATTTCCCCTCTGTCAGCTTGAAGCCATTCCTGCTTGTCCTGTCATTACCATCCCTCTCTGTCTTCCCTGTAGCCCCTTCAGACACTGGAAGGGGCTGTGAAGTCTCCCCACACCCTCCAGGCTGAACAGCCCCAACTTTCCCAGCCTGTTTCCATAGGGGAGGTGCTCCAGTCCCCATTATCAACTTTGTGGTATCTTCTGGACCTGCCCTAATAGTTCCACATCCTCCTTTCTGCTGGGCTCTAAGGAGAGCAGGTCTCACCATCTCTGCACACACACACACACACACACATCTCCCAGGCAATTTAGGAGCCGAAGCAGAGCCCAGCCTGGATGGCTCTTTATCTCTGCACCTCCTGATTTCTCCAGCATGAGTTCACACCTGTGTAAGCACCCCCTGTGATTTTTGTGCCGGTTCTCCCCGCGCTGCCTGCACAGGACAGTTCCCTGTCAGGCCCATCACCCTGTCTGTGCCTGTGACTCAGAGCACACACCCACCCTTGGCATCTGCAGGGCCTTTCATCTCCAGAACTCGCAGAGCTTTTCAAAGGTTCACAAATTAAACCTGACAACACCTTTGCAAAATAGGTCTGGGTTGCTAACCCCCTGTGGCAATATGGGAAACTGAGGCACGTACTGTGGAACCAACAGATTTTTCAGCTAAATGAGCTTTTTTTCCCCCTTGAAATTGCTGTGCAGCCTTTTTGGTTTTTTCAGTCTCTTATTTTTCCTTGATTTAAAAAAAAAATATTTACTATTTAATATTCCATGATGCTGCTGTTCTTGTTTTGAGCATTGTTTTTTCCATTGTACCAAAATGCTTGGGTATTTCCTTGCTTGTACCAAAGTGTTCTCACCGTGCAACATGCTGCCCAAAATTCTTGCCTAGAAA
Organism: Acropternis orthonyx; assembly: GCA_035583155.1. NCBI lineage: Eukaryota > Metazoa > Chordata > Aves > Passeriformes > Rhinocryptidae > Acropternis > Acropternis orthonyx. The sequence goes on along the minus strand of JAWWEU010000068.1, from coordinate 4,605,522 downwards.
ACAAATCTCCCCAAGATGAAAAAGTGAAAAAATTGGGTCCATTTCAAACTAAGTAGAATAGAAACAGTTAAGCCAACCCCAGGGCACTCCTTTAGACAGGCTCCGGAGGAGAATTTCAAACACCAGTGAGTGATGAAGTCATGGAGAGTCACAGAGAATTAGCTCAACCCGCCCATGATTCACTGGCCTCAGTTCTCACAACAACTCCAACCAAACTGGGAGCAGGGAACCTGCCTAATTACCTGTGCTCTACCCACTAATCCACTCTGCTTTCACATCCTACATACTTTCAGCCTTTTCTCATTTCTTCCACCCTTACAGAAAATAAATGCACAGCCCAGAAGGTGTGACGCTGAGATGCATCCAGGCTGTTTCTGCTCCAGGAGAGCCCAGAAATGAATCTGCCAGGCCTGTGGAGCCCATTGAGCAATGACCGGGCGTTCAGCAGCTCCCAGTGTGCCAGCAGAGCAGGCAGAACGAGTTCAAGGCTTTGTGCTGCTCTCACACGTATCAGATCCAGTCAGCAACACATCCAGGTGGATCAGTGGAGCTCTCCTGGTGGAGAGGGCGGGGGGCAAAAAACAACACTGCTGAGAGCAGCTCAGATTTCATGGAATCATGGAATGGTTTGGGTTGGAAGGGACATGAAAACTCATCTTGTTCCAACCTCCTGCCATGGGCAGGGACACCTCCCACTAGCCCAGGTTGCTGCAAGCCCCATCCAACCTGGCCTTGGACACTTCCAGGGATGGGGCAGCCACAGCTTCTCTGGGCACCCTGTGCCAGGTTAAAAAATTTCTCCCTAACATCTAATCTAAACCTCCTCTCTTTCAGTTTAGAACCATTGCCCCTTCTCCTGCCACTATCTGCCCATACAAGAAGTCCCTCTCCCTCCTTCTTACAAGCCCCCTTAAGGTCCTGGAAGACCCCACTGAGGTGTCCCTGGAATGTTCTGCCACACCAACACACCTTCTCTTCTCCAGGCTGAGTTTGTATGAGATAGACTCAGTTTTTACCGTGTGAAGTGAAGCTCAGGTATTTGTGACAACATGGGTTCACTGCCCCCATGGGATCATCAGCTGTGTGATGGGAAGGAAAACTGAATCAGCAGGATCATAACTGAGGGATGCATTTTCATGTTTGAGTTCTGCTCTAGTCCTGCTCAGGGTCTGACTTCAGATATGAGGACTTGGACTTTCAGGGCGGCTTGAGCATCCAAGTAGCTCCTCCTGGGTACCACGCTGGCCAAAGACAAGCTTCCCAGGGCTTAAATCAGGCCTGCAGGCTATGAGCTGGACCATGGGGAATCTTAATTATTGGAACAAGTTCCAGGAAGGACATAAATGCCCGTTGTGTAAGAGCGATACTCGGTGAGGGTGCAGGAGGAGGGTGATTCACTGCAGGAGCGAGAGGGTGTGTGGCAGCACAAGGGCACTCACTGGAGGATATTTGCTGCCTGGGGGAGGACCCCTTTCTGGTGGTTATGCTGAGTCTTCGACTTTGAAAAGGCTGAAGGTGGAAAATGACAACTCAGCATTACATTAGTGTGGAGGACGGGAGGAGGAATACCAGCTAAAGAGGGAAGTTTGGAGTTAAAGGACAATGCTATTGCCAGAGCAAATAGGGTAAATCTGGTCATTAAAAATAGAAATTAGAAGAGCATCACAGGGGCAGAGTTCAGGGATGGCCTTTGAAACAGCCTTGGACACCAGCATATGAACTGGATTCAGGCTGAGCCTGCTACAGTCATCAACACCTTGCATAACTGTACAGAGGATCCTGCATGCCTTCAATGTGCTTACCAGGCTTGTTGCGCCATGTTCGTATTGCTTTTAATTAATTAATTAAGCCCGTGTTTCAAGGCTTCTGCTGGTTGCCTGTGGAGGCTGGGAAGGATTCCCCCAGCCCCCACTTTGATGATTAATTTGGTTTCTGTGTCATTGGTTTTCAGTTTTTGTTTTCTTTTCCACCTCCTTTTCATGCACTTGGCCCAGCCTGAGATGGGGAGGTTGGGTGGGGCTGGTTGCACCTCTCAGGTGCCTGCTCAGCACTAAACACAACCTCCAAATTTGGGATCAGCAAGGAATATTCCCCAGCTGGATTGGCAAGGGCCACTGGAGATTTCTTACCATCTGCTGTAGGATGGCATATTCTCTTTGGCTTCTTGGGAACGTGGTCACTGGCAGTTTTCAGCCTCAGTAGCCCTGGAGGTGGGATTTCATGGATGGTTCCACATGCAGGCTTGGGAGACTGTGATTCTGTTCCGCTTCAGCTTGTTTATAATCTCCTAAAGTGCTCTGGGATCCTTGGGAACAAAGCAGGCTACAACAGAGAGATATTACTTATATGAAATTGATAGTTTATATAATCTTATGGCTTGGGGGGCTGTGGAAATAGAATGAAACATTCGGTTTTATTTATATTTTATTTATCTTTTATTTATTCTGCAGCTGGCAGAACGGAAACTATTGATATCTGGCTAGCTGCAACACACTGTCCTCCTTCCCTAAAAGGTTTGGCCCTGAGGTGTAGGTTCTAACAAGGTTCTAGAGCCCCCAGGATCTCTGTGTACTCTCCTTTGAGGATGTTCTGTTTCCCCTGGTGCTTGGAAATGAAAACTTTTAGCATCATTTCAGTTGTCCCCAGCAGCAGGAATTCCTTTGGGGTCCTTTCCTCCCTGAGCAGAGGGACAATTCTGTTCCCTCTGGAGAGTCGTGCTGATTAAACTTTTCGTCCTGGGGTCCTCGACTGGGAGAGGGATGCTGTGGGATGGAGCCAGGCTGGGGAAAGGGTGAGGGCCCCACTTTGCCATGGGAGAGACTTGATGGCCAGGAATTGTGTGCTAATGGAGCTCTGCACGGTGGGTGATGAGAGGTTGTTAGAAGGAACATCACCACATGCTCCTTGGGCTCTTTCTAAAGGTCCCTGGTTCCCTGTTTTCCCTCTCCAAGCATCTCTGCTCTCACGGGGCAGCAGCAATTCCCCACCTTCCCTCTCAGTGCAGTCTCTGCCTTCCCAAGATCCAAGTTCCTCATGAGGTCTGGGATTGAGAGCGAGTGGAGCGGATGGGATGTGTGTCACTCACAGTGCCCAGCCTGGAGAGAGGGTGGGGAAACATGGATGGATAAAGAGAAGCAGAACCAGGAGAGGGAAAGAAGAAGGACAGACAGCTATGAATAGAGTCTCCCTAACATATGAAATGCTCTGAAATCCCCCGTATTTGGCAATATCAAGCCAAGCTTCCCTCCAGGCAGGTCTGGTAAGGGTAGAAGAAAACTGTGTATGGAGAAACACTCCTTGCCCTGTCCAGTAACTGTGGCTCTGTCCCCCCAAGGCATCTGGGGTCACCAGGCGGCCCAGCACGGCAGGAAGGAGAGCAGGACAGCTCCGGCCCTGATCAGTGTCTTCACTGCTAAGGGAAAATGTTTCTTCACCTCTTGTTAAAGCCTCAGTGTCTCCAGTTGGATCTCAGGCTCCTGAGACAGGCTCAGAGGGATGGGGAGCCATCACTCCCCCCCTCCCAGGGCAGCGGGGCTGAGCATCCCACAGAGGTGGGAGAACCCCAGCAGCCAAAATCGTGGTTCCTGTGGCTTCTGCCCCGTGCAGGGACCTCCATGAGAGGCTTTGTCCCAGCTTTGTCCTGCCAGGAGCCAGCTCAGCACCTGGGGAGCTGCAGGCTGGCCTGGCTGGGCTGCCCTGCCCGCAGGGAGGCTTTGGGGGAGGCTGTGGGTGGGCTCCCTGTCATTGTGGGGTTCCTGGAAATCGGGAGGGTGGGTGGGAAGCCTGAGGAATGAGGCCACCACGCACAGCAAAGGGCTGTGAGCTCAGCCCTTGTGCGTGGCTGTTCTGAGGAATTCTCCTCCTGAAAAGCCCCTGGGAAGTCAAATCAGAAAACATGTTGGAACAAGGGCGCTTATTCACCCTGTGACTGAGCAAGACAAATATCCAGCCCGTGTATGTGTGCACGTGTGTCTCTTGATTTACTCCCCTCTCCCCTTCCACTGTAAATGCAGCATAAAAAAAAAAAAGGACAGCAAAAGAAATATGAGACAGAGGTGAAGGGGGTGAGACCAAGAGGGAAAACACTGGGAAAAGAAGGGAGAAAGAGGGGGGGAAAAGCAGAACAATTCTGGGAGAGAAATATAAAATCTAGATAAGGGAGTGAACTTGGGGCCTGAACCTCCCGTACTCAGGGCAATAAATTCAGGATAACGTGACAGAAGCCGAGGCAGGTCGAGGGTCAGGACAGACCTGGGGGAAGTTTTAGCATCCACCACTCTTACTCAGCAGGAGCAGCACCGTGCTGCCTTGCCTGGGCTTGCTTGTCCTTGGTCAGCATTATCCCTCTGCAGCCCAATCCCACCCCCTGGGTTTAGGGTGGTGACAACTGCCTGGGAAAAACTACTGTGTCATGCCATCATGTTTTCCAGGTGAAAACAACAGGATCAGCAGGCTGCAGGGAAGGCCAGCAAGGCTGCTTTTCTCCAGGCACAGGGTATATTGGCTGCTGGCATTCAAATGGAGATGGGAGCAGGCAGTCCTTGACACAGCTTGTCTTCCCAGGTCCCTTATCTGCTCCTGTCAGGGCCTCTCAGTGTCTGAGGCTTGGGAAGGGATCTGCAATTCCACAGGAACATGTGGACGCTGGCCCTGGCTTGCAGAAATGGGAGTGAAATTTGGCATCCAAGGAAAGCAGTGTCTATGGAAAATGTGTGATGTTTGCCTTGGAAAGGATGTGGGGACAGGCAGATCACAGCAGCTCTTACGTCAGTGGCACTGAGCTCATGGTCCTTCAGCACCTGTTTGTATCTCCTTCCAAGCCCCACTGGGAAATGGCAGAACTCAGACCTCACCTTCTGGAAAGCTCCCCCAGCTCTCTGCCCGAGCTCCTGCGTCTCTCCGGATGCGTCTGGACAGCCCAGAGGATCAGCTGAACCCCAAATCCCATCCTGTAACCAGCCTCATCATCATGCCAAGGCAGAAAAGGCTATTCCCTGCTGCCCACCCAGCAAAACAAACCTCTGAAGGGTTTTCCAGCTCAAGGAACCCCCACAGCAGGGGGAGGCAATGATCCTCTTGGTGGCACAGTTATTACCATCTGCTGCATCCTTGCCTGTCCATCCTGTCACCTACCCCGCCCCAGGGCAGGGCTTTCCATGTGGAACTCTCCTCTGGACTTGGTGGCAGCTCAGTCACCGCAGTGTGGGGTGAGTTGAGTGCCCCAATGAAGGTGCAGGGGAGCAACCTGGACAGTGAGAGCAGGGCAAGGGGCACCCTCCACACTCCCTGTGTGCCTGGCAGCACTGTCGCCATCCCTGCCTGCTGGCCCTGCAGGACAGGGTGGCCTGTCAGGTTGCAGAACTCCTTTGCAGCTGTGTGTGAGCCTTGGAAAGTGCCCAGCACCCAGAGGGCCCAAAAGCTCCTGCGTTCCTGCCTCCCCACCTCGCTCCCTCCTGCCAGAGCCTGCTTCTCCAGCAGCAAGGCAGGATTTGGCCTCCTTGTAGGTGGTATGGTTGTGAAAGAGGGTAAAATCCTGGGGTAAATTCCCAGGCAGCAATGCCAAGGAGCGGAGGAGAAGGGACGTTGCAGGGAACACCTGGAGCTCGGGCAGTGCAGGGAGCTGCTGCTCCGCTGGGATCCCGGCGTGCTCCGGCTGCTGGGCTTTATTACATTAATTGCATTGAAGTTTGAGGCTCCATCAAGTCCCAGCAGAGCCTAATGGAGCGTCGTGGGGCTGGCTGGCACCCAGGGAGGGAAGCCAAGGGGGTGGAGGGAGGCTGGGTGAGGAAGCTGCAGCTCCCTCCTGGGACAGGGAAGGGCGCGCTCAGCTTTGCTTCACATCCTCCTGTGCCCTCTGTGATCCTGCCCTCTGGGGTGAGTTCCCCATGGCAGGGGGCACACTGCCACCCAGGGCCACCTCTGCCACGACAGGAGAGGGAGTGCCCTCACCCCCTTGGTGGCACCTCTGCATGGATCCCAGCCCTGTGGCCATGGAAAGGGGAGGGAGGGCAGCGAGTATGTGTGGACACACACGAGGGATGCCTTCGCCCTCCCTGAGGAGAGGCCACCTTGCTCACCAGCTGGTTTGTAGAAGGGTGTTTGTGAGGGATAATGGGCTGTTGGATGCTGCTGGAAGGTGAGCATCACCTGAGCATTTAGTGCTCAGCTTTTCCTGGAGTGTGTTCCCATCCTGCCTGTGCCATGGGGGAAGATGCAGCAGTGAGTGATGTCCCTCCCAGGGCACTTTGAGTGACTTTGTTACAGGGCAGGGCTCTCTGAGCATCCAGATGGTGGGGAGAGAGCCCCCCAGGCTATTTGGTGCAGTCTTACTGATCACCCAAACTCCTCCTTCCCTTTGCCACACTTGGAAGCCTCCTCCAGCATCCTCTGCCCATGCCATCTCCCCTTATCCTGCCCATCCCATGCCCTGCACCAGGCTGGAAGTCCAGCTTAGAGGTACGCAGGAAATGTGTATTCCTCCTTCCTGACTGTCTGCATCCATAGGCCCACCCCATGGAGCATTCCAGTGAAATACACAGTGGCTCTTGCCAGGACTTGGCACCAGGGAGGGTGCCACGGGTGCTGAGTCCAAATTTCCCCTTCCATGGTGTGGGATCTTGTGGATTCCTTGCTCCTGGGGCTTGTGTGCAAGCACTGAGGATGGAGAGGGGAGATGAGGATGGAGAGGGGAGATGAGGATGGAGAGCTCTGGCCAGCAGATGGGGTGCTGTGGGGCAGGGCAGGTTTGCCAGCCACTAGATGTCCTCCGTGGCCCACACACAGGTATTGGGAGCCCCAAAAACCTGGGCATGTTGGAAAATCCCTCCAGGACATGACAGGTCAGACCCCTCCACCTGCCTGTGCTGGCTCAGGTCGGAGGGGGTGCCTGGGGCTGAGCAGGGGTGAGGGGTGCTGTCTCCATCCCACATCTTTGGTGGTGAGGTGGATGCCTGGACCTGCCCAGGGCTGCATCCCAGAGGGATGGGTCCATCCCTGGTGTCGCTGGGAGGAAGGACCTTCCCCATGCCCACAGTGAGGTCGGGGCAGAGGACGGGACTGGAGCTTTACTTTGTATAATATTCCTGCCTTTCCCATGCCTTGCCAGAAAGGTAAATCCAGTGCCATTGAAACACAGCCCTGGGGAGCAGGGGAGCTGTTGAAGCAGCCCCAAAGCACAGCAGGAGCCTGTGTTGGAGCCAGGCTGTCCATGTGCTGCTCCCCTGGTCCATGCCTGTCCTGCAGGTCCCCTGGCAGGGAGAGTGCCTTCAGGATTGACTGCCAGCAGCACCAGGGCTCCTCAAGGGGTTAACAGCACCTCTTCACCTCCTCCTCCCGGCTGGAATGCCCCAGATGCTGGGAAGGGATCACTGGGTTTACAGCATGGAAAACACCCTGGAAATCCCAGCTCTCCCAGTCCTGTGTCTTTGTCCTGGAAAGACCTTCTCCCTAAACGGCCTGAAAGAAATGCTCCAAGAGTAAATGCTGTTACCTCTGCAGGGTGCCAGCAGGGTACTTCCCAAACACCTTGCAGAATACAGCCAGCAGCTTCCCGTCATCATCCTCGCTCCTTGCTGAAGTCACCAGTTCCTTCACTATCTTATCAGCACACTCATTATACCCTCAGAAACACCGTGTAAACATCCCCAGCAAACTGCTCTTGACGACAATTTCCTTGCCAAATAAGCCACTTCCCTGCTTTGAGTGATGGTTATGAGAGAGGGTTTTTGTACCTGCTGCTGTTTGAACAAGTGAGAAGTAAATACAGCTCCCTTTGCGGCGGCTCACACGTGCACCTGCTCGGTGCAGTTTCATCACAGGCAGAGGTAGGAAGGTGTCTGTGGGAACTGCTCATTAAAATCCTGGCAGCTCATCACTTGCTGCTTTGTTCAGTTTCTAACCTGGAATTTGGCTGAGGGAGGAAGATAACACAGGCAGGAGCTGCCAAGGGAGTTTTTTTTTATAGTCCAAGCTGTCAGGCAGTTGGGTTTACATCTTATTCCAAAGGATGGCACCTCCAGTGGCACAGCATCTCTCGTCAAGCTGGGTGCTGACACGGGCTGCGTTGGGAAGGGATTGTTTGTGCTGGGATCACAGAACTGTGGGGCTGCTGCTGGGCACAGTCAGGGAGCAGAGCTGCTGTGCTAAGAGAAGATGACAGAACACCTGATGTCTTCAGCCCTTCTCTCTCTCTGCCTCCACTCATTCCCTGCCACAGCTGCTGTGGGATCCAGAACAGTGCTGGGGCTGCTCTGCTTCACAACAGGTAATGATGGAGAGAGGCCAGGAACTGTTTGGGGGAGCTCAAGTGCTTCCCGTGCTCTTCTGCAGCGTTTTAGCTCAGGCCCAGCCTAAAAAAGCCCTTTCAGCTTTCCCTGATGTTTCCTCCTCTGCTGAGTGACCCTGGCTGGAGCAGAGCCCTTGGCCTCCTTCCTCTCCTATTCAGAGAGAGAAAGGGGATGGGGAGAAAGGGAAAAAGAACAGAAACTCAATTAGCCTCCCAGCTGGTAGCAGAGCTTCCACGCAGCAATCCCAGCAGCCTGTCCAGCCCCTTCCCCCAGTGCAGCTTTGCTGCAGACCCTCCCAGGGTGTCTGAGGAGCTCTGCTGTTCTCCGGGAGCTCGGTGCTCATTCCTCCCCTGGGCTGCGCTGTCTCACAGGGGCGCATTCCCACTCCTCTCCCTCTTCCCCCCCGACTCATATTTCACAAAAATACATTTTTTTCCTCCCTTCCCCATGTAAATAACACCACATATGGCCCCAGACAGTGTGTTCAGCCAGCAAGGCTGCTCCTGACAGGAGCCAGAGCTAAGCTAAGCAAACAGTATCAGTGAGCAGCCTGGCCTGGTGCCCACCTGAGCAGGCCGGGGGAAACATTAAAACAAGGTGGTGCTGCACAGGATGCTTTGTACTATTGCCCTGTGTCCACACCAGCTCTTGGTACTCACCCAGCCTTTGCTGTTACAGTGGCTGAGAGGAAAATTTAATAGAAACTACCATCTAAGCATAGTCACTTGGGGTTTAAGGCTGTTTTTTGGAGCTGGAGGCATTAGAAGTGAGAGAGAAGGTAAAGCCTTGCCCTTTCTGGGCTGAATCCTGGTTTCAGGAGCTCCCTCGTTCAGGGAACTGCATTTCATCAGCACTTGCAGCCCGTGCTGCTTTCCAGGCAGAGGATGTGTTGCACCATGAGATGCAACATGACTCTGATGAGGTGCAGGAACAGCAGATGAGCTGGAAACTTTGCTCTGAGACCAGATCTGAAATAATTACAGTTCCCTGGAGGTATACAGAGCAGAAGGGGCAATACAGAGCTTTATAGTGAGAATCCTCCAAGTCTTGACATGCTGCAAAAAGAATCTATAAGGCTTAAGATGAGCAAGGAAAGAAAGCTGGGCTGGTCCTGGCACTGTGAGGGGCTGTGCTGAACATTCCCAGGGTCAGACTGGGACATGGACAGAGAGTCCTGCAAAATTATTCACCTGATACAGACTGAGAAAGTGTGTTTTCACTCAGGGAGTCCCTTACTTAGCCTGAAAAATCAATGACACTAATAACAGCAGGGAATATCTTCTGGCATGTGAGACAGGGTGAATTTCTACCCCAGTGTTCACCAAACCAGTGAGCAAAGGTATTGCCCTGGCCTGGGTTTTTGATAAGCACTGAGAAAGCAACCCTGGATTCAGAGATTAACTGCTGATTCAATTAAAATGAAATGGAAGGACAAACAAAGCCTGCGAATAAGGTTCTTGATTTCAAACGGGCAAATCCTTGTTGGTTAAGCGAAATCCACAGGAATGAAAATTGGACTCAGGAGCTCAGAGGAGCAATTGCAATTGCAATTTTTCTAAGGGAAAAAAAAGAAAACCAGAGTTCAAAACGTTTGAGAGGTGGGGGGGGTGAGGACACCTTCCAGGGGAGGTTTCCAGCCCTGGCTGGATGAATAACCACCTCAAAAGGATGCTGAGAGTCATCAGAATGCCTGCAAGGGATGGGGAAACAGGCCAGATCAGCAGAGAGCAGCAGTTTAGAGGTGGGTGTGTGGAGGAATCAGAGCTGTCACAAGCCACACTGACTAACCTTGCAATGGGCATTAAAATAACCAGCCCTGAGTTCTTCGGGTGCACAACAAAAACAGCAAGGAAGGAAGGAAGAACTGGTGATGCTGTGCAATCAGCATGGGGTAGAGATTAGGGCAGGTCTAAATGTTGCCTCAGAAGGGCTTAATCATCAGTGGGAAAAAGGGCTAAAGGCAGGGCAAGTGAAGGCAGAGGTCTCACAGGGAAGTTGCCAAGTTCCTGGTAGAAACAAAATTCAGAGCTTGCTTTCTGGTGGGGAGGATGTAGGAGAACACCTTCCTCCCTCTGGGCCTCACCACCCTCCCAGCCAGAGCAACTTTTGCAGCAGAGAAGTGCAGAGTTTACATACAAATGGGAAGTGAAATTTGTTGTGGACACCTAGGAGGGACTAGTTGTTCCTCTAGTTGGTTTTATTTTCTAAAAGAAACTAACTTGTAGATAGAGCTGGAAGTGAGGGGTAACTACTCTCTATCTTGCTTTAGGATGAAGTGTGAGCTAGCTTGAGGAAGGCAGCGTGTGATATGATTTATCCTCAGACCAGAGCCCTGTTTCTGTGTCCTCCTGCCCTGGGCTGTGTGCGTGGGGATCCCATCCCTGAGATTATGGGGCCAGGGTGATGCCCAGTGTCCCTGCTGTCATTTCCAGCCCCAGCACATTCAGGTCTCCTGTGCTTCCCTACACACACACACACACACACACACTCTGCCCCAACAGCTCCCAAATAACCTTCCCCTTTTCCTTACTTTCCCTCCTCTTGCTCAGGCACGTTGCTGAGGAGGCCAAAAGGCAATGCTGCTTCAGGAGGGGGACCCTCCGTGCTCTCAGCAGTGACATGGAGAGGGGAGAGGAGCCAGCAGGAGCCACCTCTGGGAGAGGTGCAGCAAAAGGGGGAAAGCACCATGTGAGGGGAGGAAAAGTTAAGCAGGGAGAACACATTTTCTCCCTGATCTGTGAGAAACCTCCGTGCTGCCCGTTAGCAAATCTCTCCTGGTTTTGTAGCAGCTGCAGCCTCAAGCTACAGCCTGGGAGCAGGGGAAGATGAAAGCAAAGGAGGAGGTGGGAGAGAGCCCAAGTCTTGCTGAAGCAGCGGGCTGTGAGAGCCGCAGCACTCAGTGGCTGTCAGCGCGTCCCTCCTGCTCCCTGGCGCGTCCCTGGCAGCAGCTCCGAGCCCAGCTCCACGCTGAGCCTGCAGAGAGGCACCAAGGAACGTGGAGATGGAAAGGAGGCAGAGGGTGGAGTGGGAGGGGAATTGTGCTGCTTGCAGTTTGCTGCGAGCCCTAAGGCATCTCGGTGCCCAGCAGTGGCCAGAGACTGCAGAGGACTCCCCCGGGGTCTGTCTTTGCCAGGCAGGAGTTTCTCCAGGGCTCACTGCTCCAGATAAAAGCTTCCTCTCTTCCTCTCACTGCCCTGCCTGGCAGGAACAGTTCAACTCCAGCTCCTGCATCTCCTCTTGGCACCTGAGGAGCAAATGGGAAGATCTCCTCACTCAGTTGGAAGAGTTTGTCCTGACTTTGGGGTTTTTGTTCTTTCCTTTTTTGTTTTCTTTTTCTTTTTTTTTCTAAACCACAGTTAATGTCTCCAGTGCTAAGCTGGGCTGCTCATAATGCTCCAAATCTTGCTCTAAGCAGGTCTGCTCCTGCTCTGACTCAGGGTAGATGTTCAAAGTGCTCCTGCAGGGCAGGGGAGGGGGTTGGCAGCTGGTTGCTTCATCATCTCTTTCCAAGGTGTTTATTGACCTTGCAGCTCTGCACTCTCTCCTGTCCACCCCAGGCTGTGGCCTCTGCTTTTCTTGCACCCCCAGTGTGTTTTGTGGCAGAGCACCCCTGCCTTCTCTCCAGGTGCTCCATATGGACCCTTATGCCCTCCAGCAATGCCAAATAATGCCCAGGTCATCACCCATCCTCAGAGGGGCTGTGAATGTTCATCCCCAGCTCTCAGAGACGAAGCAATCCCTAAACCACACATCTGAGCACAAGTTTTTATACCAGCCAACAAGTCTCCCCCGCCAGGATTAATCATTACACCAAATCCAATACTTCCACCAAAACCTGGACAGTGTTGGGTGTTTAAACCCTGAGTGACTTCTGTACCAAAGTAAGGGCACCATCCTGCCCTTCCCTGCCCTGCCCTGGCTCTGACACGGTGCATTTAATGCCGGAGCCGTGCTGGGAATGCTGCCTGGCATCTCCTGCTGCTTTGCCTCACAGCTGGTGGCTCTGCTAGTGGGGGAGGCTTTGCTCCAAGGCAGTGAACAGGACTGTGTCTGTTTGGAGCTTGTGTTTTGAGCGGGGCCCCTCATTCTGCCCCCACCTCCTTCCCCCTTTTACGAGGAGCTGGCCTCTTTCAACTGACAGCAGGGCTTTCCTGCCAGGCTTGTTAGCTTTAGCTGGAACAATTTCCTTTGAACTCAGCTTGAATTAACATCTCCATGGCAATAGGATCAGGGCTTTGTCTCTTGCAACCTGCCCTTCACCCTCAACAAGAGGTTCTACCAGGAGGTGGGAAGGGAAGGGAAGGGGATGGCACCCTGGCCACCCCACCAGCCCTTCCTGGGGGAAAGCAGAGGCGTTTGCTGGGAGGACAAGGCAGGGGTGATCCTGCTATGACTTTCCAAGGGGAGGATGGGGGAAGCTGCAGCAGATGCTGACAGGTCCTCCCTCAGTTGAGATCTTGCAGAGAGTGAATGTGTGGTGGGGTGAAAGGAAAGCAGCTTGTTTCTCTTCTCCATAAACAATCCCAAGCAGTTTCGCTGGGACTGGGTTTTTCTGGTGCTGAGCCAAAGCAGTGGAAGGAAAACAGTGCTTCCACTTTATCCAAACTCAGTGTTTTCCCTTCTGCCCTGCTCTGTCTCCCCGTCTCTGCCCTGACGCTCATTCATCTCCAGGGTTTGGGAATGTGCTGCTGCTCAGGGATGTTGGCTGGGTGGCTCTCCCGCCCTCTCGGTGACCATCTGGCCGTTTGCTCATCAGATACTCCTCCTGATTCCTCCTCCAGATCCCCCTCCTTGGGCTGTTATGAAACTTGACCTTTCCAGTTCTGCTGCCTCTGCATCACCCCCAGCCCAGGCAACCCGGTCACCAGATAAAGAGCCACTTGATTCCCTCCCTGTCTCGCTCCCACTCCCAGCCCCAGCCCACGTGGGTCAGTCTGGTTGGCAGCAGTGGCCTCTCACCAACAATATGGGTTTCTTTCCTCTTGTAGAGCAAGAGGCTGCTTTTGCAGCCAAGTCTGTAGGTGGGAAAAAAAGAGGCCTTTTCCTTGGAATGCTGGGTGAATTATTTGGGAGCTGCCCGAGGGAAATTTCTTCTTTTTGGGGGGCAGAACAGGGAGTGATGTAAACAGTGCAGCAACCATTTCTCTTTCTCCTGCTCCTCCTTATCATCCAGTTCTCTCCTCCTAAACACCCTGGGAAGGCAGTGCAATTTCTGCTCCCCAGTCCTGACATCCTGGGATGGGCTGAAGGTGTCTGGGCAGGGCAGGGAAGCCCCAGGTGGATGTTGTGTGTGCAGAGAGGATTTGCCGGGCGTTACAGCCGTGGTTTCCCCCAAAGCCCTGGGGAGCAGGAGAGGGTCCTCTCCCCCGTGCCACACTGGGGGGGTTCAGCAGGGTGCCAGGGGAAGGGAGTGCAGGGGCACCACCACAACACTCAGAACTCTTGATTTCCCTGTTTTTTACCTCTTTCTTCCCCCACAGCACATTTCCCCCCCCACGCTCCTCCAAGGGAGGTGCTGCAGCTGGATCACAGCAGGCACTTCTCATTCCCTGTTAATGAGAAACTCCTGCACTTTGTCCCTTGAAACGGAGCCACTTTTGCCACGTGATGGTGAGGAAGGGTTTCAGCCAAGGCTGGAAGTGAAGGGATAAAGCAGCTCCTGCTGTACACGTGGCTCCTGAGCTGGGTGCTGGGAAGGCCCCAGTTGCTGGGGGAATCAAAGCCTGTCTGGCTCTACCCTGCTGACCCTGTGCTGACTCAGCGGGCTGTCTGGAGCTCCTCATCCCAGGGGAATTCATCCCCCCACACTTCCCACCTCCCCCAGCTCCATCCCGGCCTGGGATTAGCACGCAAGACCCTACATGCACATACCAGCCTCCCGTAATTCCTGTGAATCATAAATGGCAGGGATGGATTCCTGGAGCTGCAGGACTGGGGTCATTCCTCACCTCCTGGGGCAGCCGGGCCAGCCTTTTCCCAGGGATTTCCCTGAGAAAGAAGGAAGGGGAGATTTCTTTTCCACAGCCCAGGTTTGCTGCTAATGGTGCCACAAACCTGGTTGGCATCTGTGCCCCTCTGTGTGCCCGGCCAGGGTACAGCGAGTGCAAGCAGAGCACGCGGTGCCTCCCTCCTGCCGTGCTTGGTGCCTCTTATCTCCAGCAGAAGATACCTCTTTCCTTGCTAATATAGACAAGAGTGCCCTGACCCCTTTGTGGCTCCATCCCAGCCAGGAATTCATGTTTTCTTGCCATCCTGGCCCCGTGAGCTGTGAAGGGAATATAATGTGATTTCTCCCGCAGCGCGAGGAGCCGCTCAATTAATTCTGGGCTGCAGGTTTCCTTCCAGCAGCGCCCCACAAACAGCAGGGTGTATTCTCTCCAGCCTGGCACTCTCCACTTGCAGGCTGCCCAGCCTGGAACTGGTTGGCAGGGCAGCCACAGGCAGGACCATCTTGTTTTGTCCTTAGCCAAGCTCTGAGCTTCGTGCCACGGTGCCTCGGGCTCACAAAAGGGACTTCCCACTGGTAGCTTTGTCTTGCTCCAGCTCTTGTGCCCCCTTGCTGTCTTCCTTCATGCTCTTCTGCTTCCCTGAATCACTGTCTGATAGTACACTCTGGTTTTACTCCTCAGTGGGACTGAAAGACACGTCCCAAACTCCAGAGTAACAGCTCGAGCCAAACCTCTCCAGCCTTTGGGGTATTTAAAATTCAGAGCCCAGTTCTTTGATGAAGGGAGAGTTGGGAGCTCTGGGATTTGGGAATCCTTTTGGTTTGGGAAGCTTCTCAAAAAGTGCTGCTGATTTCTCTCACATGCCACAGAGAGGGAAGGCAGAAGCATCTTGGCTTTGATGTGCTGGAGAGAAGAAAAAAATTCCCAGCCCTGAAAACCTCCCAGCTTTTGCATTCCTTGATGGGGGAAGGCAAAGAAACAGGAAACTCTCAAACAGCTGTGATTTTTTACCACAATCTGAGAAACTGCCTGAGCTGGGTCATCAAAATGACACAGCAGCTCGGCTGGGCTGGAGGGAAGGGGAGAGAGAGAGAGAGTTTCCCAGCACGGGGGGCTTGGGGAGTGGGGCTGGGGGAAGCCCCTTCTCTGAAATAACCGGGAGAGAGAGGAAAACAGGGTGGGGGGGAATTGGAAAGGCTGAGCAGGGATATAGAAAATATTCATCTACAGTCCTGGTGCTGTGCCTATTGGTGAGTTTGTTTGTCCCCCCTGGTCTGGGAGCAGCACAGGGGGTGTGTAAAGGGTCACCTGGAAGAGTTTGGTTTCCTTTGTGCGTTATCAGTCCCCCAGCAGTGCTGGAACCGATGCCAGGCGGGGAAGGGACTATTTGTTTTATTTTGTTTTCTCCATCCCCCAAACGCCACATCAGCAGAGCTGCAGGATGACCTCAATGAGGAACAGATTGTCCCTTGGCCTGTCTCCATCTCCCTCCCTCTGGGGACATCAGGCAGAAGGACCTTGGGCTTGGAAGATAGAGATGAGGGAGTGTGGACTGTTTCCAGGAGCTGCATGTAGGGATAATGTCACTGGGGAGCTGGAGCAGGGTTTGGGAGCAGGAGCAGGGTTTGGGAGCTGCAGCAGGATTTTGGGAGCAGCAGAAGGGTTTGGGAGCAGCAGCAGGGTTTGGGAGCAGCAGCAGGGTTTGGGAGCTGCAGCAGGGTTTGGGAGCTGCAGCAGCGTTTGGGAGCTGCAGCAGCGTTTGGGAGCTGCAGCAGCGTTTGGGAGCTGCAGCAGGGTTTGGGATCTGCAGCAGCGTTTGGGAACTGCACCCAGCAAAGATTCACAGCAAGGGTTAGTCAGAGCCGTGCTCAGTGCAGAAGCTGCTCCGTGCCCTGGGCCTGAGGTGCTGTCACTGAGCTCCAGGCTGGTGTGGACACCACTTGTCCTCCCGTAGCCCCCAGAAAGGCTCCAGTGACAGCACAGTGAGTGTTTCGTGCCTCCAGGGCTCCTCTTTGCTGACTGGATCACCAGGATGGTTTCAGCATCTCTGTGCAATCCTGAGTGCAGCCACCTCAGCAAAGAGCAGTGTGAGAAACAGCCTGGCGGTGAATCTGCTCAGTCCCAGGGCAGGATCCAGCTTTTCTTTGCCCTGTGTGAGCCCTCAGAGCCAGATCCTGCACACCCCCCAATCCCTCACGTCTCATTTCAGGGCAGGAAGAGTCGCAGAGGTAAAACCCTTCTCAGTGTGAAAGTGCACAAATCTAGCCCAGAAGGACAACTCTGGCGACCTGTGTGATTTATTCCATCAGCACAGGCTGTAGCTGAGGCTTTTTGCTGGTCTCAAATGACTGGGAGGGTTATTGACAGCCGAGGGAAAGCAGGAGGCATCGATGTGCCGCTGTGGGGAGTTCAGTGTGGGTTTGGTGTGTCACTTGTAGCTGTTAGTCACCAGACTTATTTCCCAATTTCCAGCTCATTCATTAATTCCAAGTGTCTCATTCCTTCCAGGCTTGGATTTAAGTGGTGCTGATGGTCTGCCCAGTCCTTGATTCCAAGGAATTCTGTGGGGCTTGGCTGGAGGAACCTTAAACCAGGGATGGGGCACAAACAGCTCTGGACAGGGTGGCTTGTTTGGTCACTGTCCTGCTCATCCCCAGCTGGGTAACCACGTGTCAAGGTGATCCCCATGATTAGGAGAAGAATATAAGTTTAAAGATCTATTTCCAATGAGTTTTAAGACACGTTGACATGAGTGGCATCCACAAGTGTCCATCTGTCCCAAGTAAATAGACATTTTAGTTAACTTGGGATTTTTTTAAACCTATTTGATTCAGTGGATTTGTAAGTCCAGCAGGCTGCTGAATTCTGCAGTAATGTTTCAGGAAGGCATAGGAAATATTTCCAGCTAAATCTGCAAGAAAAATATTTGCATTTCCCTCTGGGCTGAGTTCTAACACAAATTGTTGGGGTTGGGGGTTTGGGGAGGGGGTTGATGCTTTCCAGTAAGTTTCCACAAAATAGGTATTTTCCTTGACTCTGTAAAAAATGAATTTCAGACCACTGCAGATTCTCAAGTGCCAAATGACTTCCAAGTACAGGAAAATGTTGGAATTGTAAGTTAAAACATATGACACTTTGCTTTGGAGTAGGATTGGAAAAGCACAATTGTAAAGCTGAACTGAGGATGTTTTATTATTCAGAATGTAAATACCTTCTTGTAGCTAAGGGAAGCCAGAATTTTGAGCAGATCTGGCTATTTTCTGAAATTTATTCTTTCCAGAGACAAACAGCCTTATTAATTATTTGCATGGTGGCTGTATTAGGTCAATTATTTCAAGTATTAGGTCAACTATTACATCACCAAAGCAAAACCCAAAAGATTCTTAAGGATGTATTTTATGTGCGAGTGGATGAAAGTGGAAACTGCCAATGAGATTTTTCCAGTTTAAGACAAAAACAGTCCCCACTGTCTCTGTCTGCACACACAGCAGATTTGGGGCAGCTCTGCCTTTAAACACAGGAGGTGAAGGAGGGGCGGGAAAAGTCCCCAGATACTCTATTTTCTTTTGTTGCTTCACTGTCTATGAGAAAGTTTGGAATGGAAATGAGCCCCCCTGGGGGAGAGACTTCGGGCAGGGCTGGCTCTGCTCTTGTGCCCCTGTCTGCAGGGCCCCTCTGGAAGTCAGGGAAGGGGGAGAAGCCCCGTCCCCTCCCCAGCCCTCCCGAGGGGCCCCATCGCTGCTGACCCACCCCCAGCACCTGGAAAATCCTGGCGAAGTTGTGCCTGACCTTTTGCTTCGGGCTCATCTTGATCCCAATCTCTCCTGACTGCTGTGAGAGCCCCCCTGGAGCAGGGGCTGCCTCCCCCAGCCCCCCCCGGCTGGCTCGGGTCGGATCCAGGGGGATGAGCTCGTTCAGCTGTGCAGGGATTACGCTCGTTCCCACGAATTGCTGCTCAGCTGAGCATCCCCCAAAGCTCCCAGGGCTGGAGGGCTCTGTGGTTCCCCAGGCATTATTTTCACTACGTTACGTTTACCCCACTTTGCTTCCCTGCCATTCACGGAATGTGGGTCCGAAGCAACTGGGATTCAGTGTTGGATTGGGAGAGGACGAGCTTTCCTGACCCCTCCAGCAACCAGAGCACAGCCCCTCATTAACCTTGGGTTATTCTTTGTAGCTGCAGGTGGTTTTATTGCTCATAAACCTCTCCTGGTCCCCCTCTTTAGCTGTTCTCATCTTCTGTGGGCTGTGATTCTTTTCGAAATGTCCATTTTATAAATCACTTTAATTAGCTGTAGATCATTCTGTTGTATTTATATCACTTGATTTAGCGGTCAGGTTGCTTCCATTACATCTTATATATTGCCTTGATTTTATTTATGGTATTTCTAGTGCATTTGCATTGCTTTCCTTAGATGGATATCTTTTTGGCTGGATTTACAGTGTATTTCTTCTGTTAGATTTATATCACTTTAATTAGATTTATATCCTTTCTGAATTTGAGGGCTTTGCTTAGATTTATAATATCTCTCACACTTGGCTTGTCTTGCATGGAAAATTCACATTATTTTTGTTTTAAAGGATATTGCCTAACTCAAACACTGATGGGGTTTTATCTAGTCTTTGGTCAGCCTCCCAATTAGAAATATGAAGCAAGAACTCCCCACCTGGGTTTTTTTCCCCCTCTAATTTCCAGAGGAATCATTCCAGCATAAACTGTGCTGATTTAAATCAGCCTCCTCCAAGTCAGCACCAGCAGGACTGTGGTGGAGAACATCTCACCAACTGAATTCCTCATGAGTGGAAGCTCAGTCAGTGAGATATCACTTTTATTCATGGATTCTATGGAATGGTTTGTGTTGGAAGAGACATTAAAGATCCTTTCCTACATCAGAAGCTGTCCCTGAGGGCTGTTATTTCAGATGTTCCCGGCAGGATATTTGGTTGCTTTCCTGGGAACATGGGATTCAGGGCTCGGATGGAGCACAGGACAGTTGCTGCTCCCAGACCTTTCCCAGCTTTGCCTCCAAACCCACTGAGGACCTGAGCTGATGGATTTTAACTGATATTAACCTCCTAAATCTCTTCATTCCCAAAGTACAACCTGGACTTTGCTGGCCCAGGGATATTAAAAGCTCATGAGATACCACTCCCACAGCTGTGGTGTTGGGGTACCTGGGGCTTGGCTGTGTGAGATACCTGCCCGACCAAACATCATCCCATCCGCAGTGCAGAGGGTCCCACATGCTTTGCATCCCTGGAAACAGCAGGAAGGTTTTCCCTCTGTTCACTGTGATTACTTGAGAACAGCTTTCATAGAGTCACAGAATGGTTTGGGTTGGAGGGACCCTAAAGCTCACCTTGTTTCACCATCTGCCATGGGCAGGGACACCTTCCACTAGTCCAGGTTGCTCCAAGCCCGGTCCAGCCTGCCCTTGGGCACTTCCAGGGATGGGGAGAGTTTCAGGAGACTTTTGCAGTGGATTTTAATAGGATTAGAGTGTTTCTGCAACATTTGTGAGCCCATGTCCCACAGGCCAATTTTCGGGACATTAAAAGAAAAAAGATTTTTTCTCCTAACACTTTCATCCTGCTCTGTCCACCTATTTCTCTCTCCAGCCTCCCCCTCTTTGTGTTTCTTCCCTCTGAGAGCAGGACATGGAGCAGGGAGGGAGGCAAGGAATGTGTTACAGAACGCCTGCTGCTTGGTAGTTGAATCCAGATGTTAAGGGAAGGAGCAGCGCTGTGGGAGCAGGACAGAAAAAGGCTGGAGTGGGAGAAAATGAGGAGCACCGAGCCTGCCCGCCCCAGTTAGAGCAGTCAGACACAAAAGGCATGTCAATTCAACTCTTCATCCCCCAGCAGAGGACAGAAGCTGGTCCAAAACAGACACCTGCCCAAACCTCCCATGCCAGGGAAGGCACCCACAGCCCACGCTCAGCCTGGGACCTGCTCCACAGAGCAGCTGTAGGACAGTGTTGGCCACAAGGGAGATGTTTCCAACCATTTCCTAGTAGTTCCCAAATCTTCACCATCAGTGTGAACTCTGACGTGTCTCCTGACAGATCAGACTTTTCCACATCATCCTTCCAGCTCTCATGGCCTTTCCAAGGAAGGGCAGCCCAGATCTTGACTGGGTGGTGGATGGTCTCCACCAGCTCCCGTAACTCAGGATTTCTCCCTTTGGGCCTCAGGACCCCTGTGAGGGTCCTCTGTATTGAGTGGTGTGGCTTCAGGGGTATTATATTTGTGGCTTTTCCTCTTCTACCCTAGTTGTGAACCAGGTCACAGCAACCACGGCATGCTCTTGAGTCTCTTCTCATTAATTTATCCAGGAGGAAAGGGCAGAACCCCTCCTGCACACACCAAGAACCTCTCCAGCTGCTGCCCTCCCCCCTTCCTCTGCCCTTCTCATCCTCCCTGCAGCTGCATCCAGCCTCTGCTTAAATGAGCATGGAATCTCAATTAATGTGCATCTAATCAGGACATCAGCATCTCTGAACAAGCACCTGCAGCAGCTTTGGGGGCTGAGCACTGAGGCAGCTTCCCAGTGCTCTGGGCCTGCTCATTTAATTACACCCAGGCTGCTGTGCTGCTCAACCTTCTAATTGCCCAGCACAGAGAATAGGGTGGTAACCAGGTCAGAGCTGGAAGTTGCTGGCCATTGTCTTAAGACAGTGAAGCTGTTTTTAACCACCATTCAGCAGCCTGGTTTATGTAATTGCCAAGGAAAGGAGGGCATTCAGGAGGGGCAGCAGGGAACACTCCAAAGGGATGCTGAATCGTTTTTAATTAATGAAAAATGACTTGAAGCCTGATTCCTTTCTGTAACAGTAAGATCTCAGCTGAACACCACAACACAAATCCTTTCCCAGAGCTTCAGATCAAGCCATAGGTCCTGGGTAGTAATATTCCTGATAATAGCTGGGATTTAGTCTACAAGTTGAGGGACTGAGAGAGTAAAAAAAAAAATCCAATTAACTCTCCCAGAGCTCTTTTAGTTCTGTAGTGCTGGGAACAATAGTAAATAGCAGGGTTTTATGTGTTCAGATCCCTAAAATAGTTGCCCTGATTGAATCCTTCAAAAAGCATTGATGATTCTTTCATGTAGCTTTAAAAGTGGAGTTTGGCACGAAAATGAAGGATGGAAGATTAAAGAGATCAAGGCAGAACATTTGGGTCTGATCCCTGACCTCAGTTACACCAACTTCAGTTGAGATTAACACCAGTGGAAATAAAATGAGAAACTCGGGGACTGAGTAAAAGCTTGGGTTTGGTTGATTTTAATTCCATAGACTGAGGTCTTTCAGGCTGTTCTGGGTGGGTTTTCAGAGCACAACCAAAAGGCTGCTTTTCCTCCCCCTTGCCTTCCCATTCCTGCCCCGAGCTCCACGTGTGTAAACTCTCAGCCAGAGTGCTGGAAGGAGAAGTCTGCCTGGATCAGTGACCTGATCAGGGCACAGGCTGCAGGGATGGGATGTTTCCTGGGGTTCTGCTCAGCTCTGCAGCCTCTGGGGTCAGTGAACTGCAGTGTTTGCCTGCTGAAGGCACTGCAGAAAGGCTCCCAGAGAAATCCATCGCCCCAGGAGCACAGGGAAGGCTCCTCAAGCCCCTGTTCTACCTCCATCCAGCCCCATCCTGCAGCAGGGTCAGGATCTTGCTTCATCCCAAGGCAGTTCGTGGGTGATCCTGCTCTAAGTGAGCATAGGCTGGTCTTAAACCTCTTGCATTGGCCAAACAGGTGGATGCAACAGCTTTGGTGCTTGTCCATCCATTCCTGCATGGAATTTCTGTTAACAGAGGCCAAGGCAACTTCAAATGGCAAACAGGGTCTTTTTGAAGAAGCAGAGGCAACCTGGAGGACCTGGAGCTTATTGGGAAGCGCTGTGGTTGTTGACTCAGCAGTCTGAGGGGAACCACACTGGCGTGTTCCTGCAACAGCAGAGCTGTGTGGGACCAAGATGAGCTGAGACCTGGAAGAGCTGTGCTGCTGCACCTGCAGGAAAGCTCCTTGCAGCCCTCCAGCCACCCCACACGGGCAGGGCAGAGGGTGGGAGCGGGTGTTTGGCCCCTCCAAGGGCCAGGAAGGCTGAGCAGTTCCCAGCAAGCTGCTCTTCCCCACAGCCCAGCTCCCCGCTGAGCTGCACGGGTTGTTTCTTAGAAATAAGCAGCTCATTCACAACAAACATCCTCACCCTTTGATGTACCGGTGGTGCTGTTGTTGTGGTGTTTTAAATACTTTGATTTCATGTTGGTAATAAGCAAACTGGCCATAGAGCCTTACTGTAAGTTGCCGAGAAAGTAGCAGTAATTATTGCTCTCTCCTCCACGGGAGGGGAAACTTGGGATGCTAATGGCCTCTGGAGTATTGGCTGATTACTCACATTGGGGTGAAACAGCAAGGGGAAAGGACCTTCACTCTCTTTGCTCTTAAAAGCTCCTGTGTTCAGTGGATTGGGCAGGAAGCATCCTAGACTGCACAATAGAGAGTTAAAGCAGTCTGATTTTGATTAAGAGGGGAAAGGATTTTTTAATTATTACTTTATTTTATTTCTTGGGGGTGGGAGGGATGACACGACACAGGTCAGATGTATTCCTGGAATGGGTGAAGGGAGAAGATGGTGCAGCTGTTTATGCATCATCCCTGACACGCAGCAACAAGTGGGTGGCAAGTGGTGAAGCCAGGGTGGCTACAAACATTTTTGTTTGCCTGGTAAATCTGCATGCAGGGAAGGCAGGGCTCCTTGTGTGGATGCTACAGCACTTCTCACACTCTCTGCTGCTGTTTTTCCCTCCCCTGCCAGGGCTCTGAGCTCTCACAGCAAGTCTTTGAGTCCAGTCTTCGTGGACACTGATCCCTTCCTGGTTTTCCAAGGCACTGCTGTGACACTGAGCTTCTGTAAATGAAGTTTTGAGGTGAGGAAAAGGGAATGAAGATTTGTAGCTTCGCCGAATATTAGTGGTTTTCCCCAGGAATGACAAAGGCACCGAGGCAAAGCCTGTGTCAGATTGTAATTCCCTGCTCCCACGCACTGGAACTTCACAACAAAGCACAGGGAGGACTGTTTTCTTTTAACAGCCTATTTTTTCCTTAACCTTGCTCTCAATCGTGGCTGAGGTATTTTAATGGGAGTTTCCTCCCAGTAAAAGAGTGCAATGTGCTCACATACCAGAAAATCTTGGCCCAGATCATTAACATTCAGTAAACTAAATGCAACTGCTCCTGCAATGGGTACATTGAAGTGGAAGGCATGTTTCACCTCTCCTGCAGTTCAGAGAAGAGATTCCATGCATGAAGAGCTGTCCTGTGTTAGCAAAGGCAGAAGAGACTCACTGACACCGGTGTAGTACTGGTTCAGACACTGCCCCAAGGGCTTTGAGCTGTACCTGCTGGTCAGTGATTCTCCACCCCCACTGACCTGCTGACCAGCCTGGCCCTTTCCCTTGGCAGCTTTTGGTCTCTTTCAAATCTCAGCCAAGTTCTCCCCTCCTGTGCCCCCTGATTGCTTTGCTGGCCCCTGCTATCTGCTAAGGAACTACTGGCGCTTTAGAATCCCCTCCCCACCCTCCAACAGTTCTTATCTGCGTCTCCATTCATTTTTGGGACTGGGATCAAGTCTACCATTCCCAGGTCAGCATCGTGCCCTGCTCAAATTGCAATCTGCAGGACTACAGCATTCCTGGCAAGCTGGTGAGCCTTGGAAAGAGCATTCTGAGCCAGACTGCTGAATTCCTCTGCTCTAGGAACTACCAGGAGAAAAATAACACCAGTTGCTCCAAGCCAGCTTTGCTACTCGGCAGCACATACAGGGACAGTCTGGAATTACCTCTCCCACCTCAGGATCCACAGTGGGCACGGCTAAAACCTGCAGCTGGGAGAGAACATTCCCACAGAGCTGTGGAGGTGCAGGGAGCACAGCCTGCTCTCCCACTGTCATTCACCCTCTGGCACTGACCGGGGAACTCTGTGTGTGCTGGTCCTTGGGGTTCAGCTGGGAGCTGATGGATCCCATTCCACAGGGATGTGCATTCCAAATTTGGGCTGAGAAGTGAGTTTAGCCCTTTGGACTGGAAGTCCTCCAAGGGTTCTTTGTGCCCACTGACCTCATGGCACTCTTCCTTCCAGCCTCTCCTGTCTTTTTGCATAATCTCCTCTGAATAAATTCACTGTGAGTGGGGCTCTCTCCTTGGCAGCTTTTGTCTTGAGGATCTGCCTTCCTGTGGGTTCCTACCTTGGGGGCCCTCCCTCTCTTTTTGTATCCGAGCTGAGCCACTGCTTTTCTCCCCCTTTTGCACCTCATAACTTTCTCTTCTCTTATTTTTAGCACTGCTATTGTCCTGAAAAGCACTTCAAGGAGCCAATTTGCTGGAGGGAAGCTGTGAAAATTTAGGGTTAAAACTTGTGTGAGGTCACACAAAAAGCTCTATTTGGGCAAGGGTGATCTCTGCCTGGAAGCGTGGCTTTAAATGGTTGTTTCTATTTATTTCTGTGCTTCTCCTGCAAAGCTCTTTCTCCGGGGCCCTGATCCTGCTGCCACAGTGACCTTTGTGTTTGCAGAGAGACCTTTTGAAATCAAAGGGGCCCTTCAGCAGCATCTGCCCATCTGGAAGCGATCACAGAACCGGGAGGGTGAAGGGCAGGTTGGGAGCATTTTGAGCGTGAACTGTGGAGTCTGAAGTGACCCAGGTCTACGTGCCTGTGAGAGACACTGCAAAGGGGTCTGTGTGACATCCCCGGGGGCAGGGATGCACCCGGAGTGGCTCACACCGGACCTGTGGCACCGTCAGAGCCTGAGCAATCCCGTCAATATAGTTTGATTTGCAACAACCACCCATTCAGAGGACACTGAGTGTATTTAGTTGTGGATGCCCCATCCCTGGGGGTGCTCAAGGCCAGGCAACCTGGTCTAGTGGAAGGTGTCCCTGCCCATGGGGATGATGATCTTTAAGGTCCCTTCCAACCCAAACCATTCTATGATTTGTGCAGGTGAGAGAGCTGGGCTTTGTGTAAACTCTGCCATCCCATCTCCTCCCCAGCTGCAGTTTGCAGCCACGCGGGTACCCGAGGGGGAAAAATCACAGAAGAGCCCCGGAGAGGGCAGGAACAGACCCCATCTCCATCCTCCCAGCGGGCAGGAGGGACCGGGGTGTGCGGGAACGGGGCTTAAACAATGGATCAGCGTGTGTGTGGTGTGATGGGGGTGCGGATAAAGAACCCGCGTGTGCGGGGGGGGCGGGTGATGGATCCGGGGGTGCGGGGGGTGCGGGTGATGGATCCGCGGGTGCGAGGGGTGCGGGTGATGGATCCGGGAGTGCGGGCGATGGATGCACACCCCGGTGTTCGGTGCGGGCGCTCGGACGATGCTCCCCCGCCGCATCCCCGCCCCGGCCGGCGCTGTTCCTTTACCGACGGGGGGGGCGCGGCTGGGCGGGGCGGTCCGGGGGCCACGGGGGGGATGTGACGGGGGGGGGGCGAGGGCAGAGCCCGCGGAGGGAGGGGAGGGGAGCGCTGGATGAAAAGGGCGATCGGGCGGGCGGCGCTCCGGGCGCGCCCCCCGCGCCGCGCCCGCCCTGCCCGCAGCCCGCGGGCGCGGGGGGGATGCGGGGCCCGCTGCCCGCGCTGCCCGCGCTGCTGTGGCTGGCGCTGGCCCCGCTGCCCGGCCCCGCGGCGCGGGCAGAGCTGCGGGTGCGGGTGCGGCTGCCCGGCGGGCAGGTCACCGAGGAGAGCCTGCAGGCCGACAGCGGCGCCGACTGCGTCAGCCTGGAGCTGCGGGCGGCCGACGGGGCGCTCGTCACGCTCACGGCTGATTTCAGACAGGTAGGGCAGCGGGGGGAGCATCCCGAAGGGGGGAGCATCCCCCTGGGGAGCATCCCGCGGGGATGCGCTGAGCGCCGGTCCCCGCCCCCCCGGCCGCTCCGGGGCTCCCCTCGCCGATTCCCGGCGGAGGGCTTGGGAGCGCTGGCCCCCGGCTCTGTGGAGCGCTTTTTGTGAGAACGAGCGCCGGGAAGAGCGATCCTTCCCCTCCACGCTGGGATGGGCTCGGAGCCTGGGGCTCCAGGACTCTTCCAGAGGCGTGGAAGGTCCTTTTCGGCATGTGAAGGGGAAAGCCCGTCCATCCTCACGCGCGTTTGGGATCTTTGTTTGAGGTCCCTGCAGGGCACACGGACAGCTCCGAGCCAGTGACCCTGTCCCCCCTTGGGGCCCGGGCTGCCTCCGTGCTGGGAATCGCTGGTG
Organism: Acropternis orthonyx; assembly: GCA_035583155.1. Taxonomy (NCBI): domain Eukaryota; kingdom Metazoa; phylum Chordata; class Aves; order Passeriformes; family Rhinocryptidae; genus Acropternis; species Acropternis orthonyx. The sequence goes on along the minus strand of JAWWEU010000068.1, from coordinate 4,579,054 downwards.
AAAGATCCCAGTGGGTTTGGGTGGCAGGTTCCCCGCTCCCGGCTGACCCCAGAGTTGTGTATCGTTGCTGAGTTGCGAACAACTGAGTTTTGCATCTTTCTGCATAGTTTTGCATGGCAGGCTCAGCACATCTGGGCACGGGCAGGGCAGGAGAGTCTGCACTGGGGAGATCTCGGGTTCCTGACTCCGGGATGGGGTTGTGCATGCTTTGCTGCATCTCCAGGATGTCTCTCTGAATTCACCATGCCGTGGGGTACAGTTAGTCCCTCAGGTGGGCTGCGGCTGTGTTTGGGAGCTCCTGTGTGTCTGTGTGTGGTGTGGGAAGTGTTTGACTGACAGCTGTCTGTGGCACCGACAACAGCCCTCCTGCACAGGGAGCCTCTCCCCCAGCCCAGAGTGGGCTCTCTGCGGGGAGGGGAGCCCAAACCCCCACGCTGGAGGTGGTGGCTCCTTGGCCAGCGTGGAGCATGGCAAGCCTGGCAGGATGCAGTGACTTCCTAGTTCAGAGAGGAGCCGTTTGCAAAGCCTCCTGGCTGTGTGGGTGCCACGGCTCTGTTCCTGTCCCACCCCCCCATTCACACTGTTTGCTCAGGTGGACTTTGGTTTCGCAGCAGGAGAAAGCTCAGACCAATGAGATAGGAAGGTGTTGTGTCCCAGCCTGCTGTGAACCTTGGAGCCTTTTGCCAGGGATTGTTCTGGTGTCTCTTCCCCTTTTGGCTATGCTCCCTACAAGCTCCTTGGATTCCTTCTTCCATCTGGGGGCTGCAGGGGCAAGCCCACCTCGCTGAGATGCCAGTAGAAGCTGTGGAGATTTTGGAAGCAATGGCATGCTCCAAGCACTCCAGCACATGTGCAGGGAAGCAGTCCCATGACTCCAATTAAAAAAAAACAGTATTAAAACATTGCAAGAAGACATGGCACAGCAGGGAAGTTCAGGGAGTGGGGGGAGAGCTCTTAAGACTGCACATTGCAAACTTGCACATTGCAATGTATTCCCAGGCAATGGAAATCCACATTCATTACAAGTCCTGTAGGTAGGCCCTTTGGGAACCTGGGATGTGACTTGGGGACTGTTGATATCCTGAAATACTGATTTTTTCAGCAGTTTTCACTTCCTTCAGCTCTTCTGGAGAGCTCAGATCTCACCCACAAACCCAGCAGAGCGTATGTTATCTCTTCTCTGGCTCTCATCCTTATTATAGCCGAGCTGCTTCTGGGTTCGTGTTCTCTGAAGGTATCTTGAGTGCAGGCTGTTAAATCCTTAGCTCCATGCATCCCCTCAGCTCCTGCTGGAACTGCACAGATGGTCCCTGGAAGCCTTTGCAAGCATTAGACTTGCAGAAGCGCATTCCTCATCTTCAGTTTTCGAGCAGTTGGGTACTGGCTCTCTCTGCTTTGCTGGAAAACAGCTGGGAAAAGCCAGGAAATCACAGGGGAGTGGGTGAGCTGGCTGTGCAGTGAGTAATGGTGTGGGCAGGCAGCAGCTTCCCCCTCTGACCTGCACCCGGGCAGTTCCCCGTGCTCATCTCTCCAAAATTACCCAACTTCTCCTCCGCAGGGAAGGTCGTGGGGCTGTGAGTGTTCCCAGCAGCAGCTGGGGTTGTTGCCCTGCTGCCCCAGGCCACATTGCATGGCTGTGCTGTGGCCAGGCTGCTGGGGTTTTTCCACAAATGATTTTTCCACTTCTCTGGCTCAAACTGCAGGGGGTTAGTCCAAAAAAGGCAGGGTTTGGGATTTTTCCCCCCCCTCTACTGGCAATTTGTGGTTGCTAGACCAGGAGCTAAATGAGATCACTGTTCATTGCTTTCCTCTGACACTGGTGGGACTTGAGCAGTGCCTGAGGCTTCCACAGAGCTGGGATTTTCCTTTCTCTTCCCCTCCTGCCTCCCCTCTGGAGCTGAATCTGGAGGAGTTGTGTTCTCAGAGCACACCAGGGATTTTTCTCTTTAGTGCAGCACATAAGGGTCAGTGAGAGTCCAAACTGAGTCTTGGTGTTTTCTGGGCAGTGCAGTTGCAGCTTGAAAGAAAGTGATGAAAACACGTCTTTTGCTGCATAGTAGAGGGGGCGAAAAAGTAATAAAATAGTATTGCAAAGAAGAGTGAAGGGGGACAGCAACCCTAAATGTATCGAATTTGAAGAGCATGACCTTGCCAGTTGTTAAAAATGGCCCGAGAACAAAGTGGGTGGTTTTATTTCTAGGTCAGCACACAGATGCAGAAAGTTTCTTTTCCCTTTTTATTGCTGGAAAAGTTAAGTTGGAAACACAAGGGGGAAAGTCTGGGTAATGGTATTTTAACACTTGCACTGCCAGTCCATCCAGTGTCCTTGTTGGTAAGACTGATGTTATTGTGATATTTTGGTGTGGTGTTTTTGGAATTTCCTTATGGCGAGGGGCCGTTGTGTTTGTTGACAAATGACCAGGTGATACAGGAAAGCATCTGTCTAAAATTACATCTGTGTGATTGGGAAAGCAGGCTGCTCTCTGAAAGGATACCAAAAACAGAAAAGGAGGGTCATTCAGTACCCTCTGGGAGGGCAGGAGGGATGGGGTGGGCTCAGGAAAACACGGTGCTGTTTGTTCCTCTGAATTGTGGAATCTTATTGCTGTGAAAATGTGCTTTTTTTTATCCCCCTCTCCCACCACATCTTTGAATCACCATTACAGATGCCTGAATATAAGAGCAAACACACCAAAGTGACTTCATTCTAGTAAGAGAGGGGTTAAAAACCATAATCCCCAACCCCTCAGGGTGGCTGAGCCAGCTGGACCCCCGGTGTGGCTGCAGCACCGCATCGTGTGAGCTGTGCAAGGCCCTGGAGTTCTGGCTGTTCCCTGGGGCAGAGCAGGCAGGGCCCTGACCACAGCAAAGGCTGTGACAGGACACAGAGCTGGGCCCTGGAGGGCTGGGGGCACCCTTTGCCCCCAGCAGCACATCCCCTCTGCCTGTGCCCCCCTGCTCTGAGCAGCCACATGACAGCAGGGACAGAAAGGGGTCCCACAGCAGCACTGATGGCCTTGGGGGAGAAAATTTTGGCAGGAAAGCTGAATGGGTTGCAGGGAGGGGAGGGAAGGCACTGAAATAATTAATTTCCCTGGGAACTGCTTTGCTCCACTCAGCGTGGAGTGGAGACGCTGGGCTGGGATCTGGACCACACAGGCTTGGAAGTCCCTCCTGGATAAACCCTAAACATGGGAGTTGGGTTGTTCTTGCCCCCCAGATGACAGTCCCTGCAGGAGCTGGCTGAGGACAGCAAGAGGAGGGAAGAAGTTTGGTGGTTTCCCTGCTCCTTCTTGCAGGCCAGTCTTTGCTGGAAGTCCCTTTGGTAGGGCGAGGCAAGCCCAGGCTGTTGGGAGCTCGGAGCACTGATTCCCTTCCTTTAGGAATGAGGAGCTGCTCTCCTTGCTGTGAGAGCCCAGGCTGGGGTTGCCTCCAGTGCCACAGAACTGGTTGTTCCCTGTAGCACCAAGTGTTTGTCACTCAGATCTAAACAGGAGACGAACTGTCCCTGGCACAGCAGTGCAGGTCAGGGCTGAGGATTCCGGATGCCCCTGCAATGAGTTCACCTGGAGAGTCCCCACAATGTTCTGCTGGGACTTGTTCCCTGCTGGGAAATTTTGCAGAAACCCAGAGCTAAAGGTGCTGTTTGTTTCCTTGGCTGGGTACCCACCTTGGCACTGATTCCCTCTGCTCCTGCTGCAGGGAAAGAGGTGAGGTGGCTGAGGAGGGAAAGGTGCTCTTCAAGTAGGAGAAACTTTGGTGACTTTTCCCATGTGAGAAGCATCATGTAATCTTAAGTGGCTTGCTTTGGTTCTTGTTCCACCTGAGGTTGCGTAGCCAGGGCAGGGAGAGCTGGGAAGTTGAGGAAAACCCAGCAAGGCTTTGGGACAGACTGGGGAGAAGAGGAGACTGACACCTTGCTCAGGAGAGGGTGGCCACTGCAGGGTACAGGTCTCCCAGAAAATGGGCATCCACAGCAACAATCTGGGTTTGCTTGGAGCCAGGCAGAGGTGGGATTTCTCTTTTCAGAACGACTCATGCCATAGGAGCCAGGCCCTTGAACAAAACAGCTTTATTAAAGCTGTCCCTTGGCTCACTGGCCACTTCAGTGCTGGCAACACAGCCCATTCCCGTCTTTCCCAGTGCATCTCCCTTGGTGTCAACAAAAGTGCTGGAAATCCCTGACACCTGGAGTTGAGGCAGAGAGAGCTGTGAGTCTCTCCTATGTATCACTCAGGAGGAGGAAGGAGTTGGCTGTCTGAAGGCTAATTCTTAAATAGATGGATCAGGAGGATTAATCAGTTGCTCAGCACGTTCTCATTTTACAGAAATTGCCTCCAACCTGGGAAGTGCTGCACTGTTTTTAATCTCCTGCCTGGAGAGGTTTTCAGCCTGAATGCAAAACATGGCTATCCTTGTTTGCTTTCTCCAGACTGAATGCTGATTTTTCAAAGTGAATTAAAATTAAATCCACAGCTGAGGAATATGCCAGAGTCAGCTCCTGGTTTTAGTCCACTCATCCATGGGCCGTGCACAGTGTGGGAGCTCACAGCTGGGAGCTGGAAGGCAGCTGGACTAAATGTAGATGGGAATGTGGGTTGTTCCAGTGGTGCCTGTGTCTCAGTGGGAAATCTCCCCATTAAATCTGTCAAAAAATAATGATTCTATAGCAATTTCAGAAGCATTTCTGGTATCTCTTTCTTTCCAAACCTCCTTCATGTCCTGTTCTTTGTTGCTCAGTCAACAAATGCACCAGCAAAATGCTGGGGATGGAAATATTGTGCTTCCAGCTGTCCAGATGTGCACTGAATTGCATTCCCTTTTCTCTTCTGGACATGGAAGAGAAGGCAGGGAATAAACAGCAGGCTGCATGAGCTAATCTGCAGGAAAACTCAGCATGGACACCACTTAGAGCTTAGAGAAAAGAGAACAGCCCCCTTCTCCTCGGGGCAGAGGGAGGGTTGGGAGAAGCCAAGCTAATGAGCCATACAACAGGGGCAGCTCAGGAGGAGAGGGCTGAGCTTCTGCTTGTTGGTCTCTTGCCACCAATGTCTGTCCAGCTCTCCGTGGAGGACGTTGTGGAGAGCGGTGCCAAAGGCAGGGATTGCTCTCACTGCTCCAGTCCTGCTCCACCCTTGGAGTAGGGTGGTCTGACACCAAGGCAGGGGATGGCAGATTCCCACAGGGGGTATAAATGCCCCTGGAGCCAGAGCCAGAGGAATTGATTTATGCCAGAAGAAGATAGAGGGAGGTTTTGCTGTGGAACAAGGTATTCCGTGACTCCACATGAAGGTGACTGTGACTGGTTTCCAGGCTGCTTTTGGAGATGGATTACAGCCTATGTCACAAACTCTGTATGTAAAATGCCACAATTATTGACCTAGGCAGGAAGGGAAGTCTGCTGCAGCTGATCACAATGGGTTCTTCTGGCTTTAACAATTTGATTTTCTTTCCTGTTCCACATGCTCTTGGGTTCAGAAATGAATAATGTTTTCTCCAGGATACCAGTTGCTCAGAAGCAAGTGAGGGATTGCAATTGGGACTGCTCAGTCAGTAAGACATGAAGATAATGGCTATGTGATACTTGTTGGACAAAACCAAACGAGGCTCCTTGGAGTTCCTTCTTGGAAAAGGACAGAAACCCCCAGCTGTTGTTTGAGGAAGCTGTGGATGTGGGATGTGACCTGGCAGCAGTTTGTCCTTGCCACAGTGGGATTGTGAAAACCCTTAATTCCTTACATACAGCAGTGATTCTGCTGCAGGCTCTTGGGTGGGATTGAACCTGGGGCTACACCCCTGTGCTCAGGTACCACAAGTATGAGACCTTTGACTTTGTTTTCTGGCTGGAGCCTTTCTGGAGCTGGAACTTCTTGGTTTACCCCCCTGGTGGCAAAGATTTGTGACTCTCATTATTTATCTCTTTGTCAGGAGGTGAAGATCTTCCGTGCCTTAATCCTCGGGGAGCTGGAGAGGGGCCAGAGCCAGTTCCAAGCTCTGTGCTTTGTGACGCGGCTCCACCGCAACGAGATCATCCCCAGCGAGTCCATGGCCAAGCTGCGCCAGGTACGAGGCCCCGTCCAGGGTTTCTGGGAGCTGGATACCCTTCCCAGGCTGTTCAGCTCTCAGACCCACCCTTGACCACCCCTCTTTCTTGAGGGACTTGGTGTTAAAGCAAGTTCATCAGTGGTATTGAGCCTGTTCTGAGACAGAAGAAGGAGGCGTGATTTGGTTCAGCCTGTGTCAGGGTGGGTGGGTGGCCATGAAAATCCCTGTCCCAGTGAAGTCAGTACTGATCAGGGACCATTTATGGTGAGAAACCATCACAGGCAAATGTGGTAAACACTGTGGTTTCAGCATCAACAGGCTTTCAAAGCGCCTTCCACCCAGGCAGGTGTGGGTGCACTCACAGAGGAACGTGCACTTGCACACCTCGTGTTGGCGTGAAATCCCCACATGCTATAAAGGGGTCAGTCGTTGCATCCAGGATTCAAGTGCTGGTTGTCTCCTGCTCTGCAGAAAAATCCCAGGACAGTCCGTCAGGCCGAGGAGGTTCGGGGGCTGGAGCACCTCAGCATGGACGTGGCTGTGAACTTCAGCAAGGGAGCCCAGCTGAGCTCCCACATCCACAACGTCTGTGCAGAGGCCAAGGAGGCCATCTACACCCGAGAAGAAGATGTCAAATTTTGGCTGGAGAAAGGTGAGTTTCCTTCAGTTTTGTTGGAGCTGCTCCTGTCAGCACGTTGGCACAGGGCTGGGATCCCTCCTGCCAGGTTTCTGCTGATCAGCACACGTTGTTTTGGCTTCCTCTTCGCTGTCTTTAAGGCACATGTAGCACATTGCACTGGCCTGTTCCTTGGTAGGTCTGGCTTCTTTTGCTGCTGCTCTCCTGGTGAACCCACTTAGGCAGCTATTTTCAAAGCAACCTTTCACCTGGTCCATCACCCAGAAGAAATACCACAGAATGGGCTGAGTTGGAAGGGACCCACAAGGGTCATTGAGTCCAGCCCTCAGCCCTGCACAGGACCATCCCCAAGAGTTACACCCAGCGCCCCAGAGGATCATCCAAATGCTCCTGGAGCTCTGGCAGCCTTGGGGCCGTGCCCGCTGCCCTGGGGAGCCTGCTCAGTGCCCACCACCCTCTGGGGGAACAACCTTCTCCTGAGATCCAACCTCTGACACAACTCCAGGCCATTCCCTGGATCTGTCCCTGGTCTCCACAGGGCAGAGATTGGTGCCTGCCCCTCCTGAGGAAGCTGTACCTGCAGTGAGGTACAGTCTTGTCTCCTCCAGGCTGAACAAGTGACCTCGTCATGTATGTTGCATGTATCTTCTGCCTTACTTTCCCCAGGGCTCTTTGTTATCCCAGGGTGTCCAAACAGCCCCTGGAAACCCTGTCCAACCTCATCCTCCTCCAGCTGAGCGCTGTGCAGAGCAGGCAATGCTTTGGTGTCTCTCTCCTGTGGTCTTGCCTTTCTTGAGCACTGTCCCTGCTCCCCTGAGCGCTGTCCCTGCTCTCTCCCCAGGGGTGGACGGCTCCATGTTCGAGGTGCTGCCGCAGGCGTTGGCAGTGCCGGCCGTGCGGCGCTGCCGGCAGTGCCCGGAGCGCTGGAGGCCCTGCATCTGCAGCTACTCGCTGAGCATCGAGTGGTACCCCTGCATGCTCAAGTACTGCCGCAGCCGCGACGCCGCGGGCAAGGTCTCCTCCTACAAGTGCGGCATCCGCAGCTGCCAGAAGGGCTACACCTTCGACTACTACGTGCCGCAGAAGCAGCTCTGTCTCTGGGATGAGGAGACTTAGGAGCTTTCCGAGGCTTTTTCCGAGGGGCAGCTCCGTCTCCTGCCACGTGTTTATGATGCCAAGGGCCTCCTGGAGCGGGCTGCTCCAAAGAAGGAATGCTGTCCCCAGCGGCGCCTTGTCCCAGGAGAGCTCTGTGTGCGTGCCTTTGTGTGACTCCCTCCCCACCTGATGCTGCCTCATGCTGTGTGACACGCGGGCTCAGCTCGCTGGGTGCTGATGCTCTCCCATCACCTGCCCGGAAATCCAACCTCCTGGAAGCAGGAGATGCAGGTTTTTGGGGTGAAGCGCTGGGAAGGGGGTGTGTTGCCCTGCTCTGGGGTGAAAGGGGCAGCTCTAATCACTCACCAGCCTCGAGCTGAGTGGTCAGAGCAGAGAGAGAGATGGTCTTGCTGACCTGGGCTGTCAAACATCTCTGCCACAGAAGAACCCCCTTTGCTGACTTCACCACCTCCTGGTGACACAACAGCGTTCCCCAGTGGGAGAACAGCTGATTTTTGGGACCACATCCCCTGAAGAAGGAAGGTACGAAGCCCACCCAAAGCAAGAGCCTGCCTGTAGCTTTTTCTAGTGCCCAGCTGGCTGTTATATCCTTCCTGTGGCCAGAAGATATATTGGGGGGATATATCCCAGCAATGACTTGTGCCCCTAAAGGGCTGGTAATTAGGGCTTTAATTAATCCCTGTTTAGACTAGTGAAGGCCCAACTTTTTGTGCTGGTCTTGTGACTCTTCCACTAAGAAAGAAACATCTAGAGACTTGTGACTGCCATCCTAACACTCTGGTTGCAAGGGGAGAGGATGATCCCAGGTGAGTTCACACTTTTGAAGGACATCCTACAGCTATGTCCAGTTTTATGTCCTACTCTGCCAGCTATTCACAAGAAGCTCTTAAATAATTGTACTGCTTTGCTGTGCCTTGATTTCCCCCGTGTGTTAAGCAGGGATGACACTGAAGCTGCCCTTGACCCTGGTGTATACCTGGAGGGATCAGACAAAAAGCACTGTGTCCTCTTCCACTCAAGGCAGAACAAGCACAGAGTGGAGAGAAGCTCCTGGGGTCTCTGGGACCCCTGTGCCTCCTGGTGAAAAGCCTTCACAACGTGCCTTTTTTGCCTAAAATACAGGAATTTTTGACAAAAAAGAAAAAAAGAATTTGGTCATGATTATTTTTGTATTGATCATGCAAGGGGGGAGAAGGGAAAGGTATTTTAATATTGGAACATGAAGTAAAACACACTTGAAATGATTTTTTTTTTTTTAAAATTATTTATCATTTGTAAGGTAAAATAAATGGATTTTTTAAAAGCATCCTTGGCGTAAAAGTTTCTCTGTGCATGATACTCTTTGTGTGATCCAGTTGCTTGAGTACTTGATTAAGAGTTGCGCCTTCATGGGTAAGTCTCAAACCTTTACCTAGTGCAGACCCATGGACTGGGGGAGAACATCCTGCTCTCAGCGTGACCAGGAGTTTCTGACACTTCCCAGCGTGATCCTGCACCTCAAACATTCCATCCTTTCAGCCCCTCTGAAGGGGGATGGGTTTGACTCATCTCAAGCAGCAGTGGGAGATTTGAGCTCGAGATCTGGTGACTAAAAGACCAGCAGCAGAAGCAGGTCCTGGGGTTGGAAGGGCTGGTGCCTGTTCCTCTCTCTGAGTGGTCTCATGGGGGGAGAGGCTGGAGGAGTGTCTGGGTGGTCCTTGTGTATCCCCCTGCAGACACAGCTGAGGGTGGCAACTTTGGGCCAGCTCGGAGCTCTCAGTGGCTGGAGGGTGAAAAGTGGAGCACTGATTCCCTCTAGTGTGGAGAATGCAGGGATGGGACAAGGATTTCAGCCCCTTCTCCGCTTCACCCACCACGGCAACTCACCCTTTGCTGCGGTTTCTGGGGAAGGTGAAGTTATCTCTTTTTCACTGATGTGGTCAGCACTGACAGGGATTTGTTCCTGTGTCTGTGGGACACCGTGGGAGTTTGTCCCTGTTGCTGTGGGGCAGGTGGGCTGTGAGCAGGATTTTAGGGAGGATTTAGCCCATTCCCACTGCTGCCTCCTGTGCAGGGATGCTGGGACGGACACAAGGAGCATCGGGTCACATCCCTGCGAGCTTCAGTGTGCTTACCGTGTCCTCGGCAGGTTCTGGGGTACCTGGAACCCGGTGCAGGATCCCCGGCCTCCACCAGTGGGTGCTGGCGGAGCGCGGCTGTGCCCGGCGGAGGGAGGGGATGCTCGTGGTCCAGCCGCGCATCTCGGCCCCTGAGGGATCGTGCTTTCCCCCCGCGCTGCTAGAAAGGAGCTGAAGTGCATCGAGTCCTTCTTGATGCATTTAAATGATACCACAGAAAGCAGCTGATGCAGGTGGAGACCGGAGACCTTCCTGGTGCAGAGAAGGTGCGGTTGCCCATGAGCATGTGGGGGATTTTGTAACATCTCTCTGCAGTTCGTGCTTCCAGTGCAAAGGCCATGCCCTATAAATCAAGTGCTATCTGCAGGGCTTATCTTCCCCCAAGAGGGGAATAAACACTGGCAGCAGGAGTGGAGGAGCACGGTGCCTACAGCGAGGATGAGAGCGGGAGGATCAGTCATTGATGGCCACGGAGAAGAAGAGCAGTGTGTCTGCTGACATCTAGGAGCAATCATCTCGGGACGGAGCTAAAGCAAATCTGCCTTTTCCTGGTGAAGGAGGTCTTATTTCAAGTGATGATGCTGTGATCCATCCCGTTTATAATCAGAAGGGCGTATCTCTCTTGCCTGCACAACACATCACCAGTGCTAAGGGTATCCAAGTGATGGGCTTTGCTCCCACGGCTGTTTGGGGAGAAAACCACCTAAATACTATTTTTTTTTCCCCGCTGTTTCATTGACCAGAAAATAATCGCCGGAAAAAGCCATTCACAGCTTTTTTGGGGGGCCAGGAGAGGGCACTGGTGCCCTGTCCGCAGCCAGGACAGCATCCCTGCCCAGAGGATGCCCGTGATTCCTGTCCAGCTGGAGATGCCAGCTGGGAGAACCTGCCTCCCTGGGGCTCCAGGACACGCTGCTCGGCTCTGGAGTAACGAAAAGCACCAGGAAAAGCAGAGAGAAAAGCCCGGTGTCAGGTGAAACTCCTGGTCGGTGTACAAGAGGTGCTCTGATGCGGGGGAAGGAGATGTCTCATGGTCCCCGACCTATCAAGCTGGCTGGGAGCCACCAGCAAACTCATGTTTGACGCAGTGAACACACCTGATCGCGTCGGTCTTCAGGATGGGGAAAACCCAGACAAAAACACAGAAAACAGAGCAGCAGCTGCCCAGGAACGCCCCAGGGCTCAGGGTCTGAGTGGCTGGGGCTCTGCCACAGGCTGGGAATCGTCCAGCCCCTCCAGCAGCTCCGCAGGGGCTCCTGGGCCAACCACCCTGTGTCACCTCGCTGCTTCCTGGAGCAGCGCTGAGGCAGCTGCAGAAATCTCCCCCTGTTCTGGAAATGTCACTCTGACCCGGGAACTTCCCCGCTTCCATCTCCTCCCCCAGCTTCCCTCCACTTTTTCCTGGTTGAAGTTTCATTTAACTTGTCCCCTCCCAAGGACGGGGGTCCCTGACCACGCACTCCGAGGGCACCTCCAGCCCCGCCGCCCTGGACTGAGTTGGAGGTGAGGCTGGAGATCCTGCCCGCCCACCCATCTCCTCGGAGAAACCTGTCTTTCCAGGGAGGGAGAGCAGTATGTGGGAAAGCCGGGAGCCCTGGAACGTGAATTACCCAGGGAGAGATGAATGTGTGATAGCTTGTACCTGGCAGCTACCAATTGAGCGTTAACGCTTTCAGGAGGGGGCTGAGCTGCGCTGGGGCTCAGGGCTGTCACAGGGGTGTCCGGGCTGTCACAGGGACGTCCTGCTGCTCCCAAGGTGGCAATAGCAGGGATGAAGAGCAGCTGCAGTGCCTGGGTCCATCGGGGTGATTTGGTCCCTTCCACAGCGCAGAGCTGAGGCTCTGGCCTCTGGCAGCTTCCTACAGAAGCAGCCAACGCCAGGGAATTTATTTTTCACCTGGCTTCCCTGCAAGCTGCAGCTTTAAACAACGTGGATAAGGAGGAAGGGGCTGTCTGACACTTCTCTTAGGGTCACACATGTGCCACACAGAGCCCACGTCAGGAAAGGGGAATCTCCATGTGCTAATCCCACCCCTGCCCTCTGACTTTGGCCAAGGCAGGTTCCCTTTCTGCTTTTAACTTTCCTTTTTTGTGCTGACTGTCCCATGCGGCATCACTGAGGTTCAGCCCAGACCGAGGGGATGCAAAGACCCAACAGGACAGGCGGCTCTCCTGGACCACCCCGAGCAGGTTTATCACCCCACCCAGGGTTATCAGTGGCCATAAACGAAGCGAGAGCGCTGCTCGCCGGAGGGGCTGTTGGGCAGGTCCAACACCTCCCCTTGAGGTGCTGGCGGTGCTGGCTCGATGCCTTGGCCTCCCTTACCTGTGCACGGCAAGGGGCAGAGCCAGAAGCCCCTCCGAGAGCACCAGCGGGATGCGGAGCCCCCAGTGCCCATCAGGCAGGTGCTTGCGGGAGCATCCCCGCAGCCGAGGGCGGGCAGACCCAACCCGCCTCCCTTCCCTTCCCTTCCCTCCTTCCCACCCCACCCCACGCCCTGGCAGCGCTGCAGGGACTCAACCATTCCCGAGTTACTAATATGCAAATGGGCGCTTTTGCATGGGCCTGACGCCAAGCTGCTGGGTGTCAGGGCACCCGAGGGAGCCGGAGGTGGGGCGAGGCGTGGCACCGCATGCTCACCTGGCCCTGCATGGCAACAGGCAATGGAGCTGTAGGTCCCTTCGGGAGCGGACCCACGCCCGGTTCGAGAGGCAGCGGAGGGTGGCAGAGGAGGGAGGGCAAACTGGCAGGCCCTGGCAACCTGGGGCTGACGGCAGGAGGCTGGGCACACCGCGGATTTCCCTCCGCCAGCAGGATGGTGAACCTGGAGTCCGTGCACGCAGGTAAAGGGCACTTGAGGAAGGATCGCGCTGGAGCTTGACGTGTAGCTGGGGCTGTGGGCTTGGGCAGGAAACGGGGTTGCTCTGTGACCTGTCCTCCCTGCTTTCCCCTCCTCTTTTCTCCCGCTGGAGTGCCTGGTTAGGTGCCCACATTCCTACCTGGGGATGGATGCTGCCCTGGTTTATTTAGGGGGCTGCCAAGCCATGCCCACAGTGTGGGCGCAGCGCTCTCGCTGCCAGCCCCGATGTGGGACTGGAGCAGAGCAGGGAGATCTCTTGGGTACCTGGGAAATTAGTATTTAGTGGGACCTGTGGATCCTGTCATTGGGTATAGCTGGGAGGAGTGAGAGGGGATAAATTCACAGAGGGATGCAGCAAGGTGGAGGGAGGGGTGTGTGTGAGATGGGACATGGGTTGGAAGGGGAAAAGTTAATGTCAAAGAGGGAACAGGAGGCAGAAATGAATGAGGAGCGAGCTGTGTGAGGCTGGGTTGACTGAGGAGTGAATGAATGGGGATACTCAGAAAGACAGAAACTCCTTCCAGGGGTCTGACCCAGAGCTACAGCTCTGCTGGTCTCACATCATCTCTGCTCAGACCTTGCTGGGGAACCAGAGCAACTCCTGCCATATCCCCTGGAGCGGTGCTGAGCTCTGGCTCACCCTGACAGAGCTTCTGGGCTCAGCTCAAGCCCCCCGAGCTCGAGAGGAAGGACCACATCCCTGGGCACGTGCAGCTGAGGGTGGGAGCAGCCAGATCCCAACAGCCCTGTGTGTGGCAGGGGCAGGCAGGAGAGTGTTGGGGTGCAGGAGCCACGTAGCCTGTTAGTGACTGACCTGTGTCTGGTGCTTTGTGCAGTTATGTTGGCCCCTGGTTTGGAGGGATGGGAAGGACTTATCCATCAGCCTTGCCAGGGCTCTTTCCCTTGGATACCCCTATTGGCACGCTGTGGGTGTTGGGAGTCCTGCTGTGCAGGCAAGAGCTGGGAGGGGGTCTGTGCTGAGGGCTTGCAGCCCCTCAACAAGCCCTGCCTGCCTGTGGGCTCGCAGACAGGCCTGCAGGGCAGGGCGGATGGTACAGCCAATGCCATCACCTAACACAGCTCAGCCTGCAGCGGGCTGGCAGAGATGGGCAAAGCCTCTGCTCCACGGCTGTGTTCCAGCCTCTCCAGGGCTCTGGGATGCCCACAGCCCCTCCAGGACCAGCCAGCATCCCCCTGAGTTCTCTGTGCAGGCAGCTGGGGAGCCCTGCCCAGGAGGAGAGGCTGCGGGAGGCTCGTGGTCTTGGCTCTGCTGGGAGCCTCACTAGTCTGAGCACCCGCGCAGGGTGTGCTTGTGTGTGGTGTCTCTTGGGGACGCAGCCCCCGCGGGCTCCTTCCGATCCACCCATCTGCTCGGCTTGTGGGAGACTCCTTCTCCATGGGAAGATTCCCCAGATCGATACTGTGCCCTCTGTCAGAGCCAGTGGCATCACTCTCAGGGTGGGTTTGCTGCACAGAGCTGGGCTCGTGCTGAGCTTCCACTCCCCCAAACCATCCCCCCGTGCTGCGGGTCAGAAGGGCTGGAGCTTCAAGCAGCCTTTTTGCAGGGAGGGAGCCCAGCACAGGTGGGAGGGCGTTTTTTTCACCCTTGTGCAAAGGCAGTTCACTATATTAAATTTTGAGGTCCCTTTGTCACAAGCTGCTTGCAGAGGCGTGATCTGTTTTCTCCCTGGCCGTGCATCTTGGAGGTTTTTTCCAACCTTAATGATTCTGTGAGAATAACAGAATGCCCTGTGAGGGTGGGCTGCTTGGGCTCTGCACCCCCTCCTCCCTGCTGAGAAAATTCCCTGGTGGGTACCACCACCTTCTCCCCAGGCATTTTGGATATTTGGATATTTCACCTTCCTGCAGCTTCCAAAGGGACTCAGGCCCCTAAAGCACAGAAAACTCCGTAGTGATGATCCCCCTCTTCCACCACTGGATTTAGTTTTTAAAGTCATCAGGCTGGTTTACCCTTGCCCATGTCGGAACACCTACTAGGAGCAAGGGCTTGGGAAAGGCTCTATTTGCTGACACCGTTTGTTTCAGCTAAAATATAGATGCAGATATATCCCCAGAGAAGTGTCTGCACTGGCAGAGCTCCTTTGGTCTGGCTGAACAAACCAGCTACCCCTACTCAGGTATGTTTGGGAGCTGAGGTGCAGCAGCACATTTTTAATATGGCCCTGGCCGCAGTGGCGGCTCCTAATAGGGCTGTGGTTTAGGATTAGGCCGTCCTCAGTTGTGTTATTTTTCCCAGAGATTCTTTTTTTCCCTAGCCTGCTTCTTCTCTGTGTATTGCTAAGCTGGCAAAGCCGTGTGCGAGGAGCCTGTGTGCAGCTGGGCTCAGTCTCACAGCCTGCCTTGGCTTTGAGGTATTTTTCTGGATGGAGCAGGGCTCAAATCTGGATTTGCGTCACTCTGCCCTGGTTATAGTGGGAGATTCTGGAGTGTCAATAAAAAGGTGTTGCCTACACTCGTATCATATTAGAAAGCAATTCCTCTGTATGTCTGCTCCTTGTTCTTAAGGATTGTTGGAGGATGATCCATAGGGATCCAAAAGCTGGCCAGCCCCAAACCTCTCAGATCAGTAGGTTTTGATAAAAAGGATTTTCCTTTTTTCCTGTTTTTTTTCCCCTACAAGATATTTAAACAAATGCACATTTATGATGAGAATTTGAATCTTGGTGAAAATAAAATTCTTATGCTGTCTTTATGAGAATCACAGGGCATCTCGTTATCTCCCAGCTCCAGGAGGAGGGGATTTAACTGATGGATAACATGTGATATGTAATCAAGTTGCAGCAGCAATTCCTCCTTCCCTCCCCACCCACCCAAGGTTATAATGGCAGAGGGATAGGGGGTTATTCCTGAAGGAGGGATAGAGCTGCTCCTGGTCTGCTTTGTGTCTTCCCTCCCTCAGCTCTGTCTGAACTGTTCCAGTTCTTGCTCTGTGCCCACATGGGGATTCAATATTTTCATTCACTAACGTGTATTTGGGTTTTTTTCTTTTTGCAAGCTTCCAGTCTTTCTCACCAAAGCAAGCACCAAACTTCTGCAGGCTTTTAGATTTTTCTTCCTCTATTTTATAAGAACTTGCCTCTTTTTTTTTTTTTTTAAGGTACTTTTTGGCAGGCAGCAAAACTTTGTGCTTTGTAGATTGCCTAAGTTAGGGTCCCTTGGCAGTGTTACAAGACAAGAAGATGTTTATAGCTGATGGTAATTACTCTTCCTGCAGTAGAAATGCCTTAGAAGCCCCACTAAACATTCATGTCTTAATTGCAGAGGGTTTATTTGACGGGGAAAAAAAAATCCCACACCACAACCCTTTTCTTTCTCCTGGG
>JAWWEU010000068.1:4476815-4562927 GCA_035583155.1 Acropternis orthonyx | reverse complement strand
TTCTCCCCCCCCCCCCCCCCCCCCTTAATATAATTTAAAGAAAGGAAGTTTCTGAAGTATGTGAAAGTTTCTGCACTCAGGGATAAAATCCTGGTGTTTTTTTTTTCCTACCTTTACTCATTTGCTGAAGAAAATGTCAAACTTTAACTTGATAGAGGATATTAAATCTTGGCCAAAAAGTGGATTATCTGCTGTTTGTGCACTAGAAGTTTGAATAGGGGAGAAGAGAAAATCTGAACATGCAACAAAGCTCTGCCTGTTCCAGTGCGAGCAACAGAGGGAAAGGGGTATAAAAACCCACAGGGTTCTTCTAATCCTTTTGGCCGTTTGGAAGTAATAAAAGGTGGATATAGGGAAGAGGAAAAGGTTTGCATGATGCTTTTAGATGGCTTCCACCTGCCTTCTCTGCCCCAGCAAAACCACAGCAAACACTGGCTCGGCTTCCCCGCTGTTGTTATTCCCCGATGCAAATGGGATGAGTCTGTGGCCGGGATTGGCTGCAGGAAGAGCATGCAAATCATTCAGGTCTTGATAAAAAAAAAATTATCTTTCCCCCCCACACCCCCAACTAGTCTGGAAATGGTTAAAATTCCCGTGCAAAGGTTATAAGAGCTGAGAAGGTGTCCATCTGAATTTGAATAGATATTCTCCCTTGGCCTCTTTTGAGGAGGAGATGAGCAATCCAGGGTGAAGTTGACCATTCCCACCTTTTCTTTCAGCTGTCCCCGAAGGAGAAAGTGGCCCCGGGTGTGGTGGCAGCCATCACTTCAAGGGTAAATGGCAAATTTGTTGGCATGGAGAAGGTTGGGGGGAATATTCAGAAGCTTGATGGGAAATGACTCTTTGTGCTCCTGGGTTGGCGTCCCCGCTTTGGAGCAAAGCAGCGTCTTGGTGGCTTGTGAGAGAAAATGGGGGAAATAGTGTGGAAATAGGGATTAGACGCCGTGGGAAAAACCAGCTGAGTTCGATGAGCCAGCTCGAGGGACCAGGGAAGGATTTGGGGGATGAGGGGAAAGCTGGGAGGGATCTCTGTGCTTAATGGACCCCTCATCCTGGGGGTGAGGGTGATGTGAAGGGTGAGAACAGCAGCAAGTTGGGGAGGGGGGAAGGAGTGAGGGGGATGCAAAGAGCAACAGGAGGGAAAGTGCATCCTCGGAGCTGATGAATATTCTAGTGACTGTATGTTGAGGAATCAGAAATTTGAAAGTCTGATGGTTTATTATAATTACACATTCATTTGTGCTGTTTAGTGGAAGCCACATGTGCCTGTTGCCTGGGACTGTGACCTGTTATTAAAATCAGTTGTGCCTCCTTTTCCAGAGATCAAGATGAGCGGTGATGCGGCAGATTCCACAGACACCCGGCACGAACCGGACCAGGTGGAGCCAGGTAAGGAGGGTCCGGGATGCGGGGGCAGGCCCGGGAGGGGAGAGGGAAGCGAAGGAAAGGAGAGGGGAGTGTGGGTGCTGGAAGTTTCTGCTTTGCTTGACTCCTGTTGCTGCTCCACCGCGCTCTCCCAGCCAGCCCGGGAGTCGATCAGGAATGCGCTCCGGGCTAGGATTGCGCTGCTATCTTGATCAGCAATGCAAGATCCTCTGCTAATGTCCTCTGTGGCTTCAGCATGGAAATCCGCCTTGCCAAAGGAATAATGGCACTGGAATAGTCTTGGTCCCGCTCGGTGTGGCACAGACAGCTCTTCCCATCGCACAATGATTGTGGCAGGACAAAACTAAGCCTTTTTTGGCCGTGTATGTGTAGGAAGATGGGAGGGACTCTGGGAATAACCAAATCCAGTTAGGTGGTTCCAGCGAAAATTTACTGCTCTTCACCTTGAGGCATGATTGGGTTTCTCTGCTCCCACCTGACCCTGCGCAGGCTCTCCTGGAAGCCTCGGTATTCCTTGAATATGGAAAGCTGGAGAACAGGGTGATCTTTTGATCTGCTAACTGGTGTTAACAGTGATTTCTGCCACCTTAGCTACCACAAGGTGTGGTAGACACGAGAAACATCAGGTTTGTGTTTTCTGCCATCATTTCTCACTCCCGCTGCCTGCAGTGAGCTTGGAATACAGGATTTAATCCTGCAATTTCATGAAGGCTCATGGTCATGTCCCCTTCCAGGCAAATAAGGAGCAATAAGAAATAATTTTAGCACCCACCATTCAATTACTAAAAGCTTTGCTATAAACTTAGAAATAAAGCCTTTAAAAACCAAAACTGGTAGAAAAAAATGAAGAAGAATCGATTGTTCTCTCGAGTAATGAAGAGCCCGAAGCTTGGGCCGGGGGATGTGTAAGAGCTGCTTAAAACTTGGATGGAATGATTTTACTGTTTCTCCTTTACTTATATAATTTGAGATAACTTAGAAAAAAAAAATGAGATTTTCGTTAATCCAGACAACTCTAAACATGTTTTAAAGGGACTAAAGGTGCCCCTTTATTTAGAAATCCTCCTTGTGCACTTGGCTATTAAGTTGGGTTGTTTGACCTAATCTAAGGCAGAGATAAAATCTGGGTTCTATTCGCGTCCATGAACTCTCATTGACTTCGGTCAGATCACCCCGAGTTGGTTTTTGAGATAAATGTTTGCAAGCCACGGAGCAACAAACACATCCCAAACCTCCCAAGCTCTTCCCAAAACCCCTGGTAGCTGTTACAGGGCCTTAAACTGGGAACTGGAGCCTCCTGAAATGTTTGGCACCCAGAGGTAATGGATGGCAGGGTTAATCAAGATTAGGGGAGCTGGGTATTCGATTCTGGGACTGGCTGTTGTTAATTGCAGAGGGAGAATCCGGCTGCTGTTGGAGTCAACAGTGTTAAACCAGAAGCTGGCACCGCATTTGGTTGGATAAAATACGGGTTTTTTTCAGCCTAAGCTTCGCAGCCACCCATTAGTGCGAGCTGTAGCACCTCTTTTTAGTGGTAATTGAGAAGAGAAAGCAGGGAAGTGAAGCCAATTTGTTTCAAAATAACAGAAATGTTCGCGGCAGCATTCGCTGTGCAGCAGGAGCCTTCCAATCAAGCAGGGAAATCCGAACGAGTAAATCACCTTCATTTGCAAGGAGTGACACAAAGAACCTGTTTAAATCGCTCTCCTGGCGCTGCCCTGGTTGGTTGATCTGTCCGGGTTCTGCAGAGATCGCATCAGATGAGACACAGCAGAGCCAGGAGCTGCCTGGGGGGGTGTCCAGCCACAGCCCCTTGGTGACACCTCGTGGGACCCTCAGAGGGTGCCCAGGGCAGCATCACCCCCGCACCCGCCCCGGGCCCCTTGGAGCTCAGGTGGTGTAACCTGGCACAGCAGCCCACGGAGGGGCTGCCTCATGCTTCACCCAAAACCTCCACGCACCTTCCTCGTGTTGATTTCCTCCCCCCTCCTCCTCCTCCTCTTTCAGACCATTCTGTTTATAAACAACCAAGCTCTTTGTACTGAACTTCCCTGGAAGTTTTTATTTTCCCTCATGCACGTTGTTAGCGGAGTATTTACTGCAGCACCTAATAGTTTAGTGTTTTGGTTACCAGCCTCGTGTGGGAAAACGCTGTTTTCTGATGACTCATTAATTGAAGACCCATTTCCTAGAGAATTACACCAATCCACACAACTCCCCAGGAATCTTGTTACCCCCAAAGGAGAGGTTTGTTCCCAAACTAACAATATTATCCCTTACAAAGACTAGAAATCCGTCTAGGTGCAGATCTCCAAAGGCCTTTCATTCCCCAAAGATGCAGGCTGGCTCCAAGAAGAATCAAAAAAAAAATTATATCTAAAAAAAAAAGCACTTGGGGGGAGTTGGGTGCCAAAATGCTTTTGTAAACCAAGCCCTTGATCTAAACCTGATGCTTCAAGATCTGATGGGAAGTGTCAGTAGCAGAAGCATAATCTCATCCTTTCATATCTCCGCCAATTCCAGGCTTAGAGCGGGGGGGAAGGGGTAATTCGGGGCAGTTTTACTTTGAAAGTGTTTGAAATAATTGTGGGGGGTTTTGTTTTTTGAGAAAATTGTTAAAATTGTTTGTCTTTTGTGGGAGGTTTGGAAAGATCAGCTTTTTATTTATTTATTTATTTTATCCTTGCAATTTCACAGCAAATGCTTCAAAAGCTTTTTAGTAAGATATTCTCCCAAAACCAGGTTGGTTTAATTCCAGCCTCTCCAAGCCTACCGGCTGCAGTGAAATGCTGCCACTTAAAAAAAGCTATGATTGAAAAAAAGAATAATTTATGAGGAATATCACCTACCCTGCTCAACCCTGTGACTCTTCATCCTTCCTTGTTTGTCACCCTGATTTGTTTTATCGTGTGTGTGAGGGGGAAGAGGGGAACAGGCACCAGTTTCTTCCATGGGGGGAGCGGGCTGGGTGTTTTCCCCATGCCCCAGGAGCTGTGGGGGTCCCCCTTTTCCCCTTTTCCTGCCGGATTCCAGCCTGGTTCAATGCGTGGCTGTGCTCCCAGGCAGTCGGTCCCGCTGACTCCATGGGGGGTAATGACAAGCGTGAGTTTTCTGCTTGGCTCTGAGCTCTTTTCATCTCTTTAAACTGATGAAAGCCATGCCAGCAAGCTCTGGGTTGAGTTTTTTGATGGGAACTGTGGGGGCTTGGCACTGCCGAGTGTCGCCCCTGGTCTTGCAGCCCAGAGGCAGAGAGAGATCTCCCCCTTCTTGTGGTTTATCTGAGCCCTCGGTATCTGATGCAACAAAACGCTGAGGTGGGACTTGCCCCTGTCTGTCTGTTTGTTTGTGTCAGACACTTGTTCCCCCGTTTATCTGCTTGATCAAAACAGGTTGCACCAAGCAGAGCTACTTCCCTTTGATTTCATCTGTTGAGGCTATGGGGGGGAAGCCAAAGCTTTTACAAAAGGGCGATAGGGAAGCTCTTCAAACACAACCATCGGTAACTGAATAGCTGCAGGCGCTCCCGAGCATCTTCCCTCCCCACCCTGTATCCCGGGGAGCTGCCAGGAGCCCAGGGCGGGCTGTGCTGGGCACCCCAGCACGGGGAGCAGGGCTGGGAGTGGGGCGGGTGTAATACAGGGCAGCCCCACAGCCTCATCGCTGCCTTAGGAGGGCTGGGGTCAGCCCCTGGCACTGGTGACCCCAGTCAGGTCTGGGGGCTGGAGGGGCAGAGGTGGGTTAGAGGAGTGTGGTTGGATGGGGAAGGCACGTGGAGCTGCAGCACTGGGGGCTTGGTTGGCTCTGGTGGCAGTGGGCGCAGGGTAACCTCACCCTCACAGACCGGGCAACCGCTCTCGGTGATTCAGAGTCACAGAGGATCCTGAGCTGGGAGGGACCCACAAGGATCATCCAGTCCAACCCCTGGCCCTGCACAGACACCCCAACAATCCCACCCTGTCCCTGAGAGGATCATCCAAACCCTCCTGGAGCTCTGGCAGCCTTGGGGCTGTGCCCCCTGCCCTGGGGTGCCTGCTCAGTGCCCACCACCCTCTGGGGGAAGAGCCTTTCCCTGAGGTCCAGCCTAACCCCCCCTGACACGGCTCCAGCCATTCCCTGGGTGCTGTCCCTGCTCACAGAGAGCAGAGATCGGTGCTTGCACTCATGAGGAAGTTGTAGACAGCCATGGGATCTGCCCTCAGTATTCTCTGGAAAAAGCAATAAAGCAGGTACCTTCTCTCTGAGAGTAAGAAATACCCTTTCCTTTAAACCTCAAGAAAATTAAGTGATAAGGGGCCATGGTGCATCTTCTTTTAACTGTTCCTTTGGAGGAGACCCTGCTGTGAGTGTCATTCTTCCCCTGCATCCTCATCTTCATCCAGCCTGTGCCTGTGGAAGGGTGTCAGCACAAAACACCTGAGGTCCCCTGGCAGTGGAGCAGAGAGCAAGGGCAGCTCTGAAACTGGACACCAAAATTTCCACCCCAGCCAAATCCCTTCCCAGAACCCAGCTTCCATGTCAGTGCATTTTGCATTAAATCCCTATCAGGGCAGGTGGAAAGTCAGAGCCCTTGGCTCAGTCTGTCTCTGCCACAGTGCAAACTCAATTAAGTCTGTCTTCATCCTACAGCTCCAAAGGGATCTCTTCTCTCACTTTTTGACAGGGTGAAAGCCCTTTGCAGGTTCTTCTCTCCCCAGGGATGGGCAGAACAGAGCCCTGATCTCTGCTGGGCTCTGGGAAAGGTGATTATTATTGTATTCCCACCTCAGCTGTTGGGGTAGGGTCTCTTAAAGGTGGTGGCTCATGCTGGAATAGGGAATGAAGGTTCTGGCCTCTGTGTCAGTTCTGAGGGGAAAGGAAAAGTGCACAGGGAAGGGATGGAGCACCCACCAACCCATCATTCAGCATCCAACTGAAGGGCTGCACCACCTGAGCTTCTTCCCTTTGCCCTTTGTTGTCACGGGGCTGGAAACAGCCTGCC
The DNA here is from genome assembly GCA_035583155.1 of Acropternis orthonyx. Taxonomy (NCBI): domain Eukaryota; kingdom Metazoa; phylum Chordata; class Aves; order Passeriformes; family Rhinocryptidae; genus Acropternis; species Acropternis orthonyx. Next base: position 4,556,563 of record JAWWEU010000068.1, on the reverse strand, counting down.
AGGCCAAAGTCTTTTGAGGAAACTTGGCCTCTCCCGGCCCCGCGCCGAGCCTCATCCTTGGCTACGCTTTTGCTCTCCGAGGCCAGCTCTCCCTCGTGAAACTTTCCTCAAAGCCTCCAGGATTTCTCTCGTCTCTTCCCCCTGGAGCCACGCACAGCCCCAGGACAAGTCCCGGGTAAATGAAAGCAGCAGCAGTTGGGCTGGAAACAGCTGGTTGCTATGGCAATTGGGGCTGCTCGGGATTTGCATAAGGCTCATGATTTTCATAGCACAGCCACATTTAAGGCAAGCAGGAGAAATTTCCATATTCCCAGCTCCGAGTCAGTTGGGGCGTGGGGGAGGCCAGGAGGGGGATATTTGAAATTCAAATGAAGGTGATTAGGGTTTGAGGTTGGGTTATTTTATTTTATTTTTTTTTTTCTTAAACATCCCATTATGGAAGAGGATAAAAAAGGATGGGGAGGGGAAAGGGGAACAAAAGGCTGGTTTGACTTGAATTAGAGGGGCAAAGGAAGAGCTGGTCTGATCTGCCTCTTGCCTCTGGTCTAAGAGAAGAGACTTGCCCTCTCCCAGCACCTGCAGGTGAAATGTTTTCCGTGGGAACAACTGCTGCCCTCGGGTTTCCTTCTGGAAGCTGCCCGAGTCTCCCACACTTGCTGCCCTGCTCTCCCCCCACCCCCTGCCCCACACGAAGGGTACCTCACGCTCCAGGCTGCAGTGGGATATGGGATGGGGTTTCTCTGAGGCACTGCTGACAAAGGGAAGGCATTTTTATAACCCAGGGCTTCCCACCCAAATGAAACACTTGAGTGTTCAGTGAAAGCTTCCCCTGGAGTCTGTAGCTGTCTGAGTCAGCACAGATTCACTTTTGCTCACCAGCCCTAGCTTTCCCATGGAGATGCTCTGATGGTTTGGGCTGTTTGTGTCTTCAAAGCCTCAAAAACCCTCCATCCTGCTCCCACTTTGCTCCCTTTAGAAAGCACTTTTTAAATGCCTTGGGAGCAGCAAGCATCCCAGCAGGATCCAGGGAACTGAGCGGTGTGTGCTGCACTGCAGTCTCTGCTCCCCAGAGCTGGTGGGCACAGCTGGAGGAATCAGGGGTAGCCACTGAATGGAGAAAAGGGGATTTCAGTGGGCTCCCCCCACCCAGAGCTGTCCCTGCCAGCTCTGGAGAAGCTGCTGCTGTCACTTGGTGCTTGCTTGAGTCTCCCAAGTCAATTGAAACCCTGAGGACTGTATTTGATGCTGAGTATCTTGTTTGCTTAATAGAACCACATCCCTCTCAGTGCAGGTTGCAGCATTTACAGCATGTGGGCCAAGTACTGTTTATAGTTATGTAATTGTTGCCACTCTTTTCTTTACCAGCACTTGGGTAATCTTTTAACTTCACATGTTATCTGAAGTGAGAGATTTGAACAAGTTAATTCCTCAGCTTCTAGAAAATGCACGTTGAAAGGCACTCTGCATCCTGCCTGCTCTGCCAATCTCCAGTGGCACTGTGCTTTATCAGCTGGGGTGCTAAAATCCTCAGGATAGGTGAGATTAATCTTAATTTTAGATATTCGATACTCTGAGGCTGAAGTCTGACCTGCTCACCCCGGGCTCCTTGTGCAGTCACTGATGGAAATAGGTATCTCCAGAAGGTGATTCATCTCCCTGCTCTCTATCTCGGGGGCGAGGTGAATTGCCCTCTGGAAGAGCCTGCTTCCTCTCCGTGCCTCTAAAGGGAGCCTAGAGCAATTGGCTCACAATTAGACACCTAAAAGTTAGACATCTAAGCCCAGGCAGCTGAACCCCCTGCCTGGTGTCTGCCTGGCACTCTTCCCCCAGCGTCGTTCAGCTGTTCTGAATTTCCCTCCCAAATGCGATGCAGCACAAAACTGATTCCCTGTGGGAATTCCCCAACACCTGTTAAAAGATTGAAATCACCTCCCAATTCCCCCGGCCCTTCCAAGATCAAACCGTGGGGTGAATTAAGTGTGGAGCTGGGTGGGAAGGGGAATAAATAAGGTGATCCCTCTGGTCACAGCCCTGTTTGTGTCCCTGGGTGAGAAGCTGTCACCCCCCTGGAGGTGACATCTGCATGTGTTTGCCTGGCCAAGATGAAGGAGCGCTGCGATCTTGATTTTCCTTTTCTCTCCCATTATGCTGCTTTCATCCTCAAGTGCCCGACTGGCTCTGCAGCTTCCAGTGGGAATCGTGTTGGTTCTGATAGAGCTCCTGTCTCTGCTTTTCCCGGGCAGGGGGCAACAGGCAGCGGCTGGGGGGGAGGGGGGAAAGTTGTCCGGAACTGTTCTGACTTCTCCCATCCCCAGAGAAAGCTCCCCAGGCAAACTCGCACCAGATCTGATGCCAGTGCTATGCAAAACAGCTGCCAGGTGAACCAAGGAGAGCAGCACAGTCCTAGGCTGCCCTGCTGAGCCGAGCTTATCGCTGCCTTTCCCCCTCCCCTGTCCGGAATGCCCAGAAAGAGCCCTGGTTTTGAGGCAGCTCCTGGGGATTGTGGTGCAGGGGCTCACAGCAGCCTTTCCCCACTGAAATCTCAGGGCTTTCCACCTTTTGGTGCAGCTCAAGGAGGGGGGACTGCATCTAGAAGATGCTGGAGATTTTGGATCCCATTGTGTCTGGGTGGTGTAGCAAGAGGCAAGTTGTTGGCTGGGCTGAAGCTCCTTTAAAATCAGTGGAGTTTTGGCAGTTTACAGCAGGAGAGAATCTGCTGCCACTTACACTTTTCTTTCTTTTTATCTCCTGGAGCTAGAAAAGATTAAATCTTAAGTGCAGATTGTTTGAACAGCCCGTTCCTTTAAAGAGAGAAATGACTGCTGCAGTGTGAGTCCTAATGTTGACAGAAACTGGAAGGAAACCGAGCCTATTTTTAAAGTATTTGTAGGAAAATTACTGATTGAAAGTTGTTATCCCTATCACACCCAAACCTTGCCTTGCAGCTGGAATCGCTTTAATTTTACATTAACTGAAATAGAAAAAGACCAGATTTGTTTGCAAATAAATCTGTGCACAAACACTGGCTGGTCCTGCTGAAGCCTTGAAGAGATTTGTGTATCCAGCTCCCATTTACATAACCACTGGGAGCAGAAATCACCTCGCCCATTTTTAAATATCTCACTCTTGGACATCTAAGCCTGAACTAGTTGCCCCTGGGTCCCTTTGGAGTCAATAAGGAGGAATAGTCATCTCCAGAGGGCCATTCATCTCAGCTGGAGATGGGTGTCTGAGATAGGTGGGGTGAATGGCCTCTGGAGGTGCCTGTTGCTCCTCGCTGTCTGCCAGGGCAGCCCGGGGCACTTCCCTCAGACTGAGACACCCCAGGTACCCCTGAGTTACAGTCAGTGTCCAGGAATATTTGCACTCACAGGATTCCTGGCCAAGGTGCTCCCAATCCCACCCCTATTGACCTGCAGTGCAAGACAGCAGAGGGGAGGACTTGGAGGACACCGTGTCTGACCTTGCAGGAGAGGAAGGGACAAAGAAAGGTCAAAGCCTGCTTGTGTAAGGAGGAAAAAGTAAGAGATGGGAAGCTTGGAAGAGGAGGAAAACTTTGCAGGAGAACTTGGGCCTGGTGGTAGCAATGTGCAGGGAAACTCTGTTCCAGCTGCTCATCCCAGATTCCAAGTTTTGGGGTGTATGGTGGTGACTCAGATACCTCCTCTAGGACCTGGGGATCTCCCTCAAGGCCTTTGAGTCTTGCCTCATCAACATGCTGTGCTTGAACGTGAGTGAAACTCCTGCATCCAAGAAACCAGATTACCTTTTCCTTCCTGTTCTATTTTAGCAACTGGGAACTTTATTTCCTTCTCCTCTCCTCGCTTTTCTTCCCTTTAGCTACTGCCTTCAGATTGCATCAACCCCCCCCAGCTCCCCATGGGTTTCAAAGGTCCTCCTGGAGTCCTGCTCAGGTGTGTGGATGCTGATTGTGATCATCCATTAAATACTATCAGCATTCCCATCGTTGGATGTGCAGTTGTTGGCTCTTGGGGCACAGGAGCTGGAAGGCAATGAATGAACCGATTCCCGGGGCGGGAGCAGCTGGTGAGGGGTGGTCGGGGAGCAGATGGTTGTGGAGGGGCAGGGGGGGAGCACGTGGAGAGCTGGGGGTTGTAGCAGAGCAGGGAATTGCATGGAAGAAGATAAAGACCTGAGATTGGGGAAGAGAAAAGGCTTTGAGAAGCAGGTTGGGGGGAAGGCAGGAAGCGATGGCAGGCTGGAGCAGAGCAGAAATGCAGCCAGGCTGGGGGAGAGGGCACGGAGCTGGATGGTGGTTGAGGTGCAGATGGTGAGGAGATAGAAGAGAGCTCAGAGTTGATGGGGCCAAACAGCTTGTTCTGCTGTGAAACAGTTCTGTGCCGTTTCTTGAGAGCAAAGTTCCAACAAGGCAGCTCAGTTTCCACAGCCAGTGCTGTTAAATATTTCAGATTAAATCTCCAGAGCTGTTTCTAGATAGCAGAGAGCAGGCTGCCATGAAACTGTTATCGTTGACTCTCAAATATTTTGCCATCCGTGAATAATTGTACCAAGCACGCTCCCCCTGAGGAGGATCCCAGAGAGCCCTGCTGATTCACCTGGGAATGCTGTGTGCGTGGTGCAAGCTCCAAAACTGCTGCACCGGGGCAGGGGCTTGTGCAGCTGAGGAGGGCAAGTCCACGGGAGAGCTGGGTTTGCGCTGCTGCCTGCACAGCCCCTCTGAACTGCTCTCCAGCTTTTCGCAAGAGACATGAACTACTGGAAAACACGATGTGTTGAAGCTTGATCAGATCACAGGGCACGGGCTACGCTTCATGGGGAACGTTATACTGGAAAAAACAGGAGGAGGAGCCCCCGAGGGCTTGTGTTGGTGGGATGTGAACAGTTTAAGGCTGTTTATCACAAACTCCATTGGACTGGAAGAGAATGACTTGGGGAATGTATTGCAAAGGGAAGGGGTTTCTTGGGGTTGCCTTTGCAACTAAAGAGCTTCGTGGAATCCCTTAAAGCATTCAGATCTGTGGAGAATACAACCTTCCCTCTGTGATGTTCTTGATGAATTTGGCAGGTGTGATGGACGGGTGGGGGGGGATGTTTATCATCAAAGGGGAATGAGTGAGGGCCTGTGCGGTACCTTCAGGCTGAAACCTGTCTGATTTTTCCCCCTGTGCCTGCCAATCTCTTTTGGAATCAAGGAGACGCCTCTTGAGCACAACCCCACGGCACCCTCTGTTCCCTCAGATATCCCGTAATTAGCCAGTGCCACACGGGTTCCTGAAGATCCCGGGTTAACAGCCCTGGCCACCTGTTTGCTGGCCTTTCCCACAGTTACTCTGTGCTCTGTGTGCACTGCCCTGCTCCTGGGTTTCCCTGGAGATCTGTCATGTCCTCCAGCTCACCTCTGCTGGAATCTCCCTTGCAGTCTGGGAGATTTCCCCCACCCTTTGCTGCTTGGCCACGTATCTCCCAGGAAGGAACAGTTCTATTAACCTACCACCAAATATTGCAGAAGCTGCAGAAGGTGCCTTCATCCTTCCACTTCATCCTCCTCCTCTCCTTGCTCTGAGCTGGGCCAGCCCTGTGGCTTTGATTATGTGTGTTCTAAGTTCTAAGATGTCCCATCAATGCTGACTGTCATTAATACTGAGATATTTTTCTGTTTGTTTCATTGTAGGGAATGAACAGAATGGGCTGGACTTTAACAGGCAGGTAAGAGTCTCCCTGGGTTACCAGGTATTCTCCTCCTTTCTTCAATGACTGTTTTTTAATTGCTCATCATGCTGAGTCCCAGGCAGCTCCTGCTGAGAGATAAAATATCTTAGGTCAGAAGCTGCCATTAAACAGACCACAGAACTTCATCTCAATTCCCCTTGTGGGATTGAATGACAGATTACACCTCTGGTTTCCCTCTTCCTACTTCATAGAAGTTCAGCTAATTACAGACTTTCTTTAAGTGACCACTTGCTCAAGGGTTTTGGTGGCTTTTTAATTCTTTTTTTCCTGTTATCATTTAAAACCAAAAGGCACCTCAGAGTGGCAAAGGTGCAAATCCCTGCCCAAAGCCCTGTGACACGCAAAGCACTGTGGTATGCAGGGATAAAGGTACAGGGCTGACTCACAGGAGTATCAGCGGGCACCAAAGATGAGGTGGTTTGAGGTCTTGGACTGCCTACACCAGACCCCTCTTTGCAAGGCAGTGGGGAAAGGGCCAGCAGATAAAAGCTCATAGGGCGAGCAAGCCCCGGCTGCAAAGGAGCACAGAGGGAGCGTTGTCTCTGTGTTTGCGGCTCTCCTGCTTTGCACAGCTGAAAACAACTCCCTGGGTTGTTTTCTGCTGAAAAACCACTCACTGAGCGCCTGCAGGTTTTCATCTGTGACACTGAGAAATCCCTGAGTGTCCCCTCAGAAGGTGACAGCCCTCTGGGGTTCTGGAATCTGTGCAGACACATTGCTCTGCTGTGAGGGTGGGCAGACCCAGAGAAGCTGTGGCTGCCCCATCCCTGGAAGTGTCCAAGGCCAGGTTGGAGCAGCCTGGGATAGTGGAAGGTGCTCCTGCCTGTGGCAGGGCGTTGGAACAAGATGGTGTTTAAGGTTCCTTTCAGCCCAAACCATTGTGTGACTCTGTGAAAATGCTCTCTGGGTTTAGAGCTGAGGACTCCTGTGGCTGTCAGAGCTGGGCTCAGAACTTGTAAAGGAAAAGAGGAAGAACCCACTGCCCTGCTCCAGGACTCTGGGGGTCGGATGGGGAGCTGGAGCCGGGGAACAAAAGGGGCTGTAACTCCATGGAGAGTCACAAGCACTCAGCAGCACAGCAGCCCCAGCTTCCAGCTGTGCATTCCCTGAGTCCAAGGGTTGCAGCCCTTTCCAGAGTCTCCCTGCCTGCAGCTGGACAGCTGGACCTTCTCAGTGTGGCTTTTTTTGCCCTGCAAGCTTTGCGCTGGTGGCTCTTGCCTGACAGATGTCAGAGGCTGCTGTTTGTTTGTTTGGCTTGGCTGCTCTGGCTTTGGGTGGGTCGGAACTTCCTATCAAAGGTGTCTTAACACGTTCAGCCATCTTCCAGCTTTTTGGAATACCCAGCTGAAAACAAAAAGCCTTGTGTCTCCAGCTCTGTGGATTGCAGAGCCCAGAGCACAGGCTTTCCACACGCCAGGAGAAGAATCCAATCTGCTTATAAGGAGCGATAAAAGAAAATTCCCTCCAGATAGAAATAAGCACGAGATCGTTGCATGTTGCAAACTTTTCCTATGGCAACACCACAAAGATGTTCGAGCTGGAAGCTCTGCTGGGGTTAATCAAGGAGGCTCCATTGACTGGGCTGCAGCAGTGCTGATTTGCACCCACTGCTGGTCTGACCCGCTGTCTGTGAGGTCCTGCTCCCCTGCATGTCACTGAACGATGCTGGGAAAGGCTGGGGGGGCAGCCAGGCTTGCTGTCAGTAGAATTTGTTTGATAAAAACATCTCCCTCCTAAAAAAAAAATTGTAGTTTTGTGGGTATTTTGTAGCGTTCACTTTCTGCTACTGTTGGGGATTTTTTTTCTTAAAACAAAAGGGCGACACCAAATCCCTTTCATTTGGGCCAGCGTGTCCCTGTAACTGAGCAGCAAACCTGAGTGGGGACTTAACAAGGTTTAAAAAGCGAAAGACTGTGGAAAAAGCTCTTTTTATCAGTTTATTTTGTTTTTAATCTGTTTCAACTCCCCAGAACATGGGCAGTGTCTTCCCAAGGGGTTTTGCAGTGGTGTCAGGGATGGGGATGCAGCAGTCCCTGAGTGGACATGGGCCTGTGCAAGTGGCTCTTTGTCTCCCTCTCTTGGCTCTCTCAAGGCCACGTGTAGACTTATTTTAAACTATTTTTATTTAAAGTGATAATTATTATTTTGAATTATTGTTATTTAAAATAATAATTATTATGATTTTAAATTATTAAATGAGCATGAGCCTGAATGCACACGGGTTCCACACTCACATTTTGGGTTGACCTCAGCTGTTGGTGAATTCATCTTCAATTCAGCAAATAGATTTCAGATGACGAGAAAAAAGGAAGAGAGGGAGAGGTGCAAATATCAAAGTGTTTTCATATAAAATCAGGTGCTGAGCTCTTTCATTAGGGGTGGAGGTTGGTGGTTTTTTTAATTTGGGGTTTGAGGTTGGTTTTGGGTGGCTTTATTTTTTTTTTCTTGTTAGCTTGCAATTCAAGTTTTCAAACTGAAGCTGGAGCAGGATGGTTTGAAACCCAACTCCAAAACTGACTGCAGGAGCTGCTGAGCTCCCTTTGGCTTTATTTGGAGTGCTGGGCGCTAATCACTTTGAAGATCATAAATCTCACATCATTTAAGCCTCTCCCCCAGTCTTTGTAGATGGCCTACATTTCAGGTCTGTTTCCCTCCCCTGTTACGCTCCAGGCGGGAAGAGAAGGGTGGAGTGACCTGGTTAGACCCCTTCCCTGCCTGCCATTCCCTGCTGCTCTCACCCTGCCAGTGGGGAGGAGGGAAACTCCTGCGGAGTTTGAGGTTTTCTTGCAGTTTGTGGGTCAGCCCTGTGCTTTATGAGAAAGCTCCTTCTGATCCCTCAACCTATTTGGCAAACATTTCTTTCTCCCCCCTCCCCTCTTCAAACCCTCCTCCCACCTGGATGCAATAGTAATTTGTATGTGAATGAGAGGGAAAAGGGTGTGTATGGAAAAAGGAGCATCTTCTGCCTTGCCTATCTGGTTTGGCTTTTTAGTTAGTGAGTCTAATGCTGGTTGTTTCCTGTTTATATCAAGGGAAATGCAAAGAGGCAGCAATAAACTTTCACCTTCAGCGCTGGCAGCGTGGATAGGGACATCTGCCTCTTGATGGTTTGGGAGCATGGCCAGAGCATGGCAGGGACTGCTCTGGGTAACTCTGCGAGCAGGGCTTGAGTTTTGCCAGGAAAGGGCATTGAGTGGGACCAGGAGAAGGTCTGAAAGTGTTGGAATGGCTGTAATGTGGTGATCTCCCCAGGTGCTGCTGTGGGCTCACCAGCTCTGCTTTGCTTTCATTCCCACTGCTCTCCTCAGCCTTTAGGAAATACTGGATGGTTTGTTTTGGTAGCTGGCTCTGAAGAGAGCTGTTCCAGAGGGCCAGGTGTCTGGAGCTAATCCCTGAGCTAATCCTGGCTTCTGGAATACACGCTTGGAGTTGGGGCTGATGGTTTTGGGAGGTGCCAGGGCTTGTGTGCCTGGTGTGAGTGTTGCAGCCCCGCACACAGAGAGGTGCACTGACCTGCAGCTGGTGGGGAAGATGCAGCTGCTGGATCCCTGGTGGCTCCTCCATGGGGAAAGTGAAGGGCAGGACCACGCTGCAGTGATGCAGGCAAGGGAATGCAGGCTCAGATCTCCTCTCCCCTTCCAGAGCAGGCAGTGAGAGCTCCTCTCCAAGCCCTTCAAGCTCTCAGGCACTGAGCTGCTCTCCAGTGCTGGGAGGGAACCTGTGCCTGTGGAAATAAAGCTTGCCAGGTTTTGTGTGAGCAATGCTGAGCATGTGCTCTGTATCCAAATATGCCGTGCACTTCCATTCCAGCAAAAGGCCGACCCTTGCAAGGCAGGCTGTCATTTGTTTATCAAACCTGTCATGATCACTAATCAGATCCATGTGAAGGTGATCCTCCTGTGGGACCTGACAATGTTTAAGACAGACAAGCAAGCCCTGAAGTGCTTGAGCAGGGCTCAGCACAGCTTCAGTTTTACTGTTAGTTCTTTATTCCTGGTCTTTGTTTTCTTTTGGTTTCCACCAATCAGGGGATGTAAGAAGGATAAAGATCTCTTTCTAACAGGCTTCCTAGAAAGCCTTTTCACTGGGTCTGTTGAAAAATCCGTCCCTTCTAAAACCTCTACGAGAGGGTTTCCCTCCCTCAGGACCTCCTTGTCCGACTCATCTCCCTGCTCTGTTCACAGCTGACAGTCCTTGTCCCAGGAAACTTTATTTTTTTAATTTATGTGGGATTTTCAACAATTGCTTTGAGGTGACAGGGTGGATTATCTCAGTTCTTCACAGCTGATACCCTGTAGACACATGATGTGAGAAATTAAAGCTGGCAAACTGCATCTGAGATCTGGAATCGCTGGTGGCTTGTTTTTCAGTGCCATTAATAACACTCTGACCTTGGTTGGTACTTTCCACCCACACGTCTGAAGGCACTTGGCTAATGGGTTTGAGCATCCCGGTGCCTCTGGAAGGTAGGGAGGTGTTTAGCCCAGTCTTACAGACCAGGCAGACCCAGACTGGCTTTTCCCAAAGATGCTGAGCACTCTGATTGCAGCTGAAATCAGGGATGTTTTATGGGACAGTTGCCTGTGGACATTGGGGTGTATTGTAATCCAGGGACCTGCTCCCTGGCAGAGCTGGGATACGGACTCTGATTCTCTGATTCATAGTCTTGTGCTCAACCACAGACAAGTTCTTCCTCCCCTCCATCCTTTTGAAGGTGGAAAGAAGGGCCTACCTTGCTGGGTAGTTTGTTATTAATATCTGGGATGCAAAACTCCCTGCAGATTTAATTTCACTCCATCAGGGCTTCCCTCCCCCTGGGGATCTCTCTCATAGTTTTTCATTCCCACCTCCCGCTAATCTCATGTGTTCCCTAGATGTCATTTCTGTTCCTGCTTGGCTCTTCCCCGTGGGGAGTTCAGGTTTCAGTCTGCCCTCCAGATTTCCATCCCAGTCCTGTTTTGCCCTCTACTCAAGGGGAGGTTCACATCCTGCTTCCTTCTCCCCTCTGGGGATCAATTCAGATTTCACTCTCTCCTTCTCTGCATTGCCCCGGGGGATCAGCCTCAGTCTTGCATCTGCTTTTCATCTCTTGAGCCTCCACTGGCTGGAAATCAGCCTGGCTGTCGCACCTGCCTTGACTGACACTGCGCCTAAGCTGGGCACTGCCTCGGCCTTCCCCTTTTGAAGTTTCCCTGCTCTGTCCTAGGGACACACCGATTGCATAAATTTGTTTGTGTGCTGGTTCCTCATTGAAATGCAGCCCTTTGGGAAAGCATCAGAGAAAGCCCTGGCTCGAGGGAAAGGCCTCTGTGTCTATATATGGCCCTGTTTTGCTTAGGACAGATAAGCAGAGGAACCCCTTCTTCAGGCTGGTTTTGTTCTGGCACTTTGCAGAGCCCTCAGATGAGATTGCTGGGAATGAACTCCGAAACTGGCCAGTAACTCCCCGGGAAGCTCATGAGGGAAAGGGGGGGTGGGATTAAGAGCAAGGATTTGGTCTTTTAAATTTATTTTTGTTTCTCAAGAGGTGGACTAAAACCACTGAATTAATTTTAGGCCAGCCCATAACAGCTGACGGCAGCCCAGAGTTGGCTGGATTGTGTCTGGTCCTTGAGATCCAGCTGCTTTCCTGCTCCTAAAAAGCAACCTACATTTATAAGGTACTTCCTACACCTCTTGCCTTGGTCCACTGGCAAAATACCTTGTACAGCTCTTCCAGAGCTGTCCCTTTGTGCTAATTCCTTGCTCCAGCTGGGCTCCAGCCATCCTTTGGGCTGCCAGGGGGCAAGCCCTGCTTTCATGGACCTGTCTAAAGGGTCACAACACTTGTTTCCACAACAGAAACCCAGCTCAGGGCATGGTTGTCTCTGTCCAGCCACTGCTGAGGTTGCCCAGCACCTCTTTGAGTGGTGAGTCCCATGAGCTGCTGTGCGTGGATATGACTCTGCTGGGGCCCTGGGTAATGAGGAGAGGACTCCCAAGTTCTTGAAGGCCTTTCATCTGGCGAGCTCCAAGAATTCCATCAAAACCCTGCTGCACCACCCAGCCAGGGTGGGGCCCGGCACCCGTTTTGCAGAAGGGCAAGTCGTAGCACACAGAGGTGAAGGCAATGGGCTCCAAGCAAGGGCTCTAATTTTGGAAGCCTGACATCAAGAATGCACTTTGTCTCTTCCCCGAGGTGCTGATCTGCTCCATGTGAAATCAGGGGGCTGAGGGTGGGTTTATCCAGCAAGGAACCCTCCTGTCCCCCTTCCCCAGCTCATGGGAGTTTGCCCAGACCCTCCAGGTCGGAGCAGGGAACTGGCTCTGGGCTTGCTCTTCCCCTCAATCACCAGACTTCATCCCCTCCACCCAAAATGAAAAATGATGTGATACTCTCCAGCAAAGCTGATCTTTCTCACTCTCCCTTTCTTGTTTAATTATATTACTTAATGTATTTAATGCAATCCCTCTAGCTGCTCTTCTTGTGTCCCAGTTCCCTGGGGCGTGGCAGCTGGTGCCAAAACTACCACGAACCAATGAGAGAGACCTGTGGGGCTGGGATGGGGCCAGCCCCACTCACGGGAGCGCTCTGATTCCAAGTTAATACCTTTTAAACGTGGGATGGGGTGGGAAGTGCCTCAGTGCCAAGGGCTACCCTGGTGGACACTGCTCTGCTCTTCTCCTGGGTGACTGATCCAGGGAAATCTGTACTGTACAGCAGTGCCAGGTATTTTGATTTGTCACTGGTTGGTAGCCAGAAGGCACAGAGAGTCCAGAACAAACACAGTCCCATCCCTGTAGATGAGAGATCCATGGAAAGAGGAAACTGTTCATGCACGGAGCTTGGACAACTCTTAAGGGTCGGGTTCTGGCCATAGAAAAACCCAATATTGGGCACGTTTGGTGCTGACTTCACCAGGGACATGATTAGGCTCCAGGGAACCTGTGTGAGCATGCAGGAGGGCAGGGGAGAAGCCATGGAGCCCGGTGTGTGTGAAATCACTTGGATAAGGAAAGGGGCAGGGATGCAGCCCAGGGTGGGAGCAGAGCAGATAAGCACAAAGGTGTAGGCAGAGGTGGAGTTCTGGAGAGCTTTGGAAGTTGGGCAAGTGGAATTGGGAGAGATGCAGGGAGCAGTGCTGCAATGCATGGGAAGGCTGGGGCAGGAGGGCAGCACCTCTGGGATGAGGGTGGCTAGGGAGGAGAGTCCTGTGCTGGAGACAGGAGAGAAATCACAGCTTTAACGGTGGTAAAATTGTTTTCCCTGCTTTGATTGGAGGTTCTCACCATTCTGACCAAGAAAATGGCATCTTCCCCTCCCTTTTTGTAAAATACTTCCAATTTGGCATGTCCACAGGCCTTGGCAGGGAAGGTACCACATGCCTGAGTACCAATAGTAAGAGTGAAGATGCTCTAAGTGGTTGTTTTTCAGTATCCTCTCCCCAGTTCTGTGCTCCCTGGGCACAGATCACCTCCTGGCAGTGCTCCCCAGCCCCTGTGCTGCCGAGGCCCCTGCAGGGGCTGTGGGAGCAGCCCTTGGTCAGGATGCTCCCAGCAGAGCTGGTGTCCATGTCAGTGTGGCCATTCAGGGCAGGGGCTCCTCCCATCTCTGGTTTTGGTTCTCCTCTCCCTCACCCAGCACCTGCTTTTGAAGCCTGGTGTGCCACATGTGATCATTTGAGGTTTCTCCCTCAGCACAGAGGAGTGACTTCTCTCTCTTCCCTGTTTGTTTAACAGCAGAAATTCCAGGGAAATGCTGTATCAGCCCTTGAATGCAAAGCTGCGTGCGCCTCTGTTTATTTTCCTTTGCGAAGTTTGTAAACTCCTAAAGTTTTGATTTCCCACCCCCACTTTTACTCCAGCACAACACCCAGAGCTGAAGCTCGGAGGACAAACCATGTCAAGTGCTGCAGGTGTGTTGAGGTTAGGGATTATATATTAGTTTTTCAGTGTGCTGTCATGCCTGAGTTTTAGGATGCAGCCTGTTAGGAATTCAGCATGGGGATTAACTCCCCTCCTGCCGTGCTGACATCTTCCAAAAAATTCCCAGCCTTCAGTGTGATATAAATGTTACAGGGTGAATATCATGGCACTGACAGAAAGGTTCTCTGCCTCCTTCCCGGGTGTCTGCTAAGCCCTTTGTGCAGGATAGCACATGTGGAAATAGTAATTGCAAGCCCATTATTACTATTATTATTGCCATAATTTATTACTAGTGTGTTTTTTATTTTATGGTGCCCACGTGTGCAGGTAATTCACAGAAGTGCACTTACGCCATCGGAAGGTGGGAAGGCTCAGTGAGCTGCACCAGCTTTGAGAGCTGTTTCCAGCATCAAACTTCCTCCCTTGGCTTCGGGCAGATGGTTTTGGGGCAGCTCCAGGCGGTGCTGGTGTGCTGGGGAGTGTTCTTGGGGTGAGTCAGCCCTCGAAGAGCTGTGCTGTTCCCTCTCAGTGAGGGGCAGGTGGTTCAGACCCTCTGTGTGCACCTGATCCTCCCCTTCCCTCTGCCGTGGAGGGGTATGAGTAAGTCAAACCCTTAACCAGCTGCTGACTGTGAGATAAGCCAGATACAGAGGCAGATAAATGTGTTTCAAAGGGGTTACTGTCTAAATAGAAACATCACAACAAATAGAGTTGTCTTCAGTCTCGCACTGACGACTGTGGTTGGTGCAGGGGGAGCTCAGCTGGCATGGCTGTAACAGCCTGGCTCTGGCAGGGCATGGAGATGCCTTATGTGCATTTTGGGAGGGCACTGAAGCTCTGGGGGCTGAATCAGAGGCTCCCACCGTGGTGAGGAGGGTGATGGAGCGGTGCCTGCCTTACATCAAAGCTCATTCAGAGGAGATGCTGCATTTTGGGGCTGCTTTGGGTGTCTGATAGATGAGGAAACCCAGCTGAGCCTAAACTGGGTTTATACAAAGAGTCCTGCCCAGCCAGTGGGATCTGACCATCAGCCCATTGCCTCACATGTGGGTCTGTCTTGTCAAAGGGTATCTCCTTGCCCCGGTGCCATCAGACCTTCTGAGGTGAATCTTTCCAACTTCCTGCCTCTGTGCAGCTCTGCAATATGTCTGCAGGATGTTTTCCTGAGCAGAATGTTTGCCAAAAGTTCACAGATCAGTTACAAAACAGATGTACTTTTTCTTTTTTTTTCCTCTCCCCTTCTTCCTACTGGTAAGGAAGAGTTTGTGCAGTAATTGCAGGCAGGTTGGGAGATGTTTTCTTCGTAATTCTCCTTCTTATGAAATGTTTATGAAACACCTTCCACAAATCAGTTACGCAAGCAAGCTCAAGAGCTTTGATCATTTTCCATCACCCTCAATATGTTTCTTAGTTTGTTTTGCTTTTTGTTTTTGTGTTTAGGCCAGAGATAGGTAAGAAACCATCCATCCTTGCCCAAGCCCGGCAAACGTTCAAGCCAACTACAGAAGGGACTCTTTCTACCCAGTCACCCTCCCTGTGTTTTTCACTCTGATTGCCCGGGGGCAGCTGACCCTATTTTAAGGCTGTGAAAACATCCACTTGAGATTTGCAAGTGAGATTCCTGCCCTGTCCCGGAGAAGCCCCGTGCTCCGGTGCCACCGCCCGCCGTTACCTGCTCCGGAGGGGCTGGAAGCTGCTCCCAGCCCTGCCTGGGGACTCCCCTCCAGCCCAGAGGTGCCTGTGGATTCACAGCCAACAGCCCAGGCCCCTTTCCTCACCTCCTGGCAGGATGTTTGCTTAGTCCTGCTGTTCACCCGTTCGTTTTTCGTGGAGTCATGGAATGGTTTGTGTTGGAAAGGGACCTTAAAGATCATGTCGTTCCAATTTCCCCTTCCATGGGTGGGGAA
Source organism: Acropternis orthonyx (assembly GCA_035583155.1). Classification (NCBI taxonomy): domain Eukaryota; kingdom Metazoa; phylum Chordata; class Aves; order Passeriformes; family Rhinocryptidae; genus Acropternis; species Acropternis orthonyx. The sequence goes on along the minus strand of JAWWEU010000068.1, from coordinate 4,541,039 downwards.
CCCTCCTCCAGACCAGCCTGCTTTCCTTAAATAGTGTTATTTCCCCAAATAAGGCTCAATGGGAACAAGCTTAGGCTTCTTGTTCCCCGTTCCCCATCCGTCATGATGGTCACAGAAAACCAAGATCCTGAGCAACCCCAGTGGGATCTAGTCCTGGTTTTAACTAGTTGCTCGCTTGCAGTCTTCCCATCCCATACCTACACAAGGTGGTTCTGTAATAATTTCATGATTTCAACCTTTTTTTTAACCCCAGTTCCTTAATGAAAACTCTTCCCATATTTGCAGAGGTTTCATGCACATGCACTGGGAAAGCAGAAGGCAACTCCTCCCTTCGTTTCATTAATTTGAAATTAACATCATTTTAAGGGAGTCTCATGATATTGAGCGGCCTCGCCCACAATGTGTGTGGTTTTTTGGGGTTTTTGGGGTTGGCTTTTTTAATGCACACTTGGGAATATTGCCGGTTTAGCTGGGGAAAAAAAAAAAACAAAGGTGCGGGATTTGCATAAAACCATCCCAAAAGTTTTGGATATACCCCGAACTCTTGCTAATGAACAATTAGCCAGCTGCAGGCCTCGTGGGGAGAGGAAGAGGAGGGAGAGGTAAATTTGAGCCTAAACCCAATGAAAACGGGTGCAGAGGGTGGGGGGGGAGAAGGATTTGTCAAGAACACGCAGGTTCCCGCCCACTGCGCAGGAGGGAGCCAGAGAATTCCAGGGACGGGGGAAGAAGCAGTGGGAGATGTTGTTGTTTTTAAATCGGGAACCGGTCCTTTGCCAAACCCACCTCCCGTTCCCATATTGTGCGATGCCGGGGTGCAGCTACACACCCCTTTCTGCCTGGAACGCTTCCAGATCATCCCTCTTGGCAGCTGTAAAAATTGATTTCAGTTTGGAAATGGCTTGTGCTTCTCCAACACTCCGCTCCTATCGGGATCGTAACTCAGGCGGGACTCGGCGCCTTCTTCTCTAAGACGTGGAAAACTGCATTTTTTTGGGGGGGACTGTTCAGCCTTGGAGGACTGCATGGCGTGAGGCACACACGTGAATTGCAAGCAAAAATTACTGATCTTCTTTTATTATTATTATTATTTATAATTTTTTTTTTTTTTTAATTTTTGGCTTCTTTTTAACGCACCCTCAGAGAGAAAAACATCCATAAACCCGCTTGCCTGCAATGACCGGATGGCTCAGGGCTAACGGTGTGTTCCCCTGAGCCTTTTGTCTGACATTTACTCATTTGGACACCATCACTTGATAGTGATCGAGAAGATCTTTCCATCTTTTTTGTTTTTTTTCTCTTGGCCAGGCTGAGAGGGATGATCTTGCCAACCTGAAAGGTAGGAAAGAGCTTGGAATTCGCAGCATGTCTACCCCTTGTTGCAAGGAGCTGGGCTTATTGCAAAACTAGTTTCGGCGGTGGCCGGAGCTGTGGTTGGAATGAAAGGGGGTGTTGTAATCACCTTCCCTTCCACAAAGGCACAGGGCAATGTGGCAGCTCCCTGCTCTGGAGCTCCCAGACTCTTGTGATCAGGTTTTCCCCTCTCTTGTGGAGATCAAAGGTTGGACTCATTGATCTGAGAGGTCTTCTCCCACCTAAACCGTTCTCTGTCTTTGCTTTAGTCAAGTGGAAGGAAAAAACCCTCCCTCGACCCGAAATATTCGCTTGGGATGTTGTTTTTAAAGCTGAAATTCTTGTCCCCCTCTGCTGGTAGGAGGTTGTATGGCCTGAAGGGCCCACCAGTTGGACAAAGCCCCCTCCAAGGTGACCCTCCTCATCCCTGGGGGGATGTAATTCGGTGGGAGACGGTCAGTCCTTGCCGTCGGTGTGAGTCTGCAGCGCTGAGCCCACGGACAGGGATTGCAAGACCTGCCCTTTCTGGTGTCCTCCTGGTTTTTCCAGTTTGTGGGAACTTGGAGAGGCTCCTGGATGGGACTCACGGTGTGATCCTTGTTCCTGGGAATTTCAGGAGAAACTTGAGCTGAAGGTTCCTTGAATGTGTGTTCGAAGAGTCCTGTATGACTTCCCTGTCTCCTGTGCACGGACACTCCTCACTAACCTGAAAACCTCTAAAGTCTCCCCAGCCACGTTCCCCTCCCTCCTGTCCCAGTCAGCACAGCCAAAGGACTTCAGCAAGTACAAAGTGATGTAATAGGGTTTTTTTTTTATTATTATTATTATTATTATTTTTAAAATAAATTTCTATTTTCAAATGTAGTAGCAGTGCTAGAAATTAATGTGGAGACTGAGGAATAAACCAGACACAAGGATTTGGTCCTTGGGCAAATTCATCTCTTAAGAATGTGGACTCAGAAATCAAGATTGTTTTTTTGCTTGTAGATAAGAACTTTTCTTGAACATTCAAGTGGCTCAAAGGGCTGACACCTGTGAAGTTTTCCGCTTTTTCCACACCTTGTTGTAACTAAGGAAAGAGATTTTTTTTTTCCCCCCTTAAAACTTCTTGTTGCTTTTTGATGGAAGGAGAGCAAATACATTTGGTGCCTGGAGTGCTGCATTTTCAGGCCTGGAAGATTGCTCTGCTTTTTGAGGCGTTTTACTCCATGACCTTTCCTTTCCCATCCCCTTGTACCATTCTCTGCTCCCTCTGGAACAAAGTGAGAGGTTCTCCACTGCCAGCCCTGCCGTGGGGGGTGTGAGTCGTGATCTGTGAGGGGGAATTGCTTCGTGTCTTCATTGCAACTCCACAAAATGCTTCAAACCTTGAACTTGGTTGCTTCCTGAAGTGTTTTAATTAATGTGTTTTAATTGAGCAAACTGCCCTTGGCTTGGCAGGGCAGGAAAACCCTGTCCATGTGATAGAGGGGGGAGCAGAAGTGGGGAATGACCCTGCCTTTCAGCAATGGAAACAGCATCTAAATTTCCCTGAATTCCCAATCCCTTCCAGCCTGCTGGATCCTTGCTGCCCATACTCCTGCACCCTCTTGCCTCTGCTCCCTCATTCTGCCATTCCTTTGCTCTTTTTTCAGATTAAAACCGAAGACCTCAGTGACTCCCTGCAATCTGCCATCCCCCCTAGGTCGGGTCACCTCGTGCAGGGATCATCGATGATGCCTGGAAGCCAAATTGCAGGGGTGAGTGTCTGGGGGATGCTCCAGGGATCCACGAGACCTTTGCCAAATCCCTTTGGACACTGGCAAAGGGAGCCTGAGGAACACTGAATTGGAAAAGTGAAACTGTGGTGATACAATTCAGCTCTGCAGGTGGAGTCAAGGGTGGACTGGACAAGTCCTTGGATGAGATTTCCTTTGAGGGTTTGCTAAGCAGGCAAACCACACCATGGTCAGGGAATGCCTTGAACTGAAAGTAATTGGAGGCTGAGGCAGCACCAAGGGGAAGTGTCAGATGTGTTTGCCCTGCTCTTCCTCACTCGGGAATGCCTGGTTAATGCCATTGTTGCAGATAGCATTCTAGGCTAGATTAACTCTTAATCTGAACCGGTAGCCTTGAATGCCTCAAATTCATTTACACCAGAGAAGAAATTAATTCCTTGAGGGAACTTTTTTTTCCAAGGTAAAATCCTGGAGTTTAGCACTTAACTCTTGTTAAATTCTAGCAGGAGTTTCATGCCAGAAGGCCACACAGATGCTCAGTAGTCTCTTCCCTCATTCTTTCATGGAATATTCATATCCATTATACAATTTAGGGGCTCTTCAATCCCCCCCCGAGCTTCAAAACCGTGCTGTGGAAAGCAGGCTCTCGGTGTTGGTGAGATGGGACAGTTTGCTGCAATTTGCTGTGCAATTTTAGGGAGTTCACTCTCTGAAAATGCATTATCTGGAAGAAACTGAAGTCCAAGAGGTTTCACTGTTATTTCTAACAACCAGGGCTTCATTGCCTCAAAAATGTCATTTTCAGGAATTAATTTTTTTCAGGTAAAAGCAGACACTTCTCCATGTGGGTGTCTGTGTGTGTGCACGGAATTCTTCTTACACAGCTGAAACCTTCAGATTCTGGAATACTTTGGCATCTGTAGCTCTCAAATTACACAAACCCAGTGTGTTGGCAGCTCAATGAATGGTGTGAAGAGGGTCACGGAGAGGAGATGCTTCCCAGAGAGCAGACATCTCGGTTTTACTGTTCCCTTTGCTTTTCCCCATAGGATATGAGCTCCCTCCACACCCTGCAGCAGCTTGTGTTGCTTCCTGGACACATGCAGTCAGTTCCCCAGTTTCTTCTGTCCCAGTCTCAGGCAGGACAACAAGGTAAGAGCAATAAAAGCTGAAATGGGCTTTGTTATAAGCAGATAAATATCCAGGAAATACCTTTCTTCTCCAGGGTGTTGCTCTGGTCAGCCTGGTGGGTTTTCCCAGCACGGTGCTGCCTGTCCCCCCCACCGTGGTACCCGACGCTTCCCACCCATCCCGTGCTGTTCCCACGCCGGGGATGATCCCATATCCCTGTGGAAGGGTCCAGGTGTGGGGATGCTCCTGTGCCTTGCGCGCTCCGAGAGTGCCACCTTGGGGCCAGGCTGGGCAGCCAGGGGAGGATCCCACCTGGAATTCGGGACAGCGACTGGTTTCCAGCAAAACAGCTCCCTGGGGAGCAGTCCCAGCCTGCCTGGGCTCCCTCCCACTCTGCTTTTCTCCCAGAAAGCTGATCAGAGATTGAGCTGATCTCTGGAAGTGCCTCAGAGGGAGGGTGAGTGCAGGGCAGTGCTGGCAGTGGAACAAGCAGCCCGGGGGGCAGAGTGAGAGGTTTGGAGCTGCCACGGGTCTTGTTGCTTCTGAAACAAAGTGTAATCAGCTCCAGGAAAGGACTGAGGACCGGGCCCAGAGCTTGAGAAAGTCCCTGTGTTTGTATTTTTACCACCAATATTTTTTATGGCATTTCTCCAGCAACAGGGATGACATGGAGGATCTTTGCTGCTGCTTGTGGACAGACAAACATAGGCTTTGATCCACAACCTGACAGATACAAAGCGATTTGAGTCCTGGGCTTGTATTCTTGATTTATTCCAGCACAGAGCTCACTCTGTGTGAACCAAAATTCAGAACTAAAACCTTAAACCTCTCCAGGTCGAACCCACCGGTACATGCACTCCAAAAGCAAACCTGGATGTAGGCAATTGGGAAGTTTATTTCTCATTGACAGCACATGAACTCTTCTCTCTGCCAAAAGGTGCTGAGTGATGTCTAAAGGAACTACCTGATATATATTTACCAGTAATCTTGAATGTAGTTGGTTTGAAGTAGGGTCAGGACAATGTATTGCCTTCATTCACCTGTAATAAACGCCTTATACTGCAAAGCAGAGCTTGCTGCCTTTTACAGATTAGGGTTTCATGTGTTCAGTGACTTTTTTGGCAGCTCCAACCCCCCCACAGATGGCCACTTCTTTGGCTGTGACCCCTTTCAGTTCCAGACTTGCCGAAGACTGGATTTTTTGGCCAGGAGCTGGAATTCTGTGCAGGAGCTCTTCCATTTGCATAAGTGATTGCCAGGTTTTAATGATCCTTTGCCATGCAGAGCCACTGGGGAGTGAAAAATGAAGGCACAGCTGGGTTTTGTGGAATTAGTTGTTTGGAACAGACACAGGTGGATTGTTCTTCCTATGGAAGAGATGCACAAAGCATTCCTGAAGTTGTCCCTGGAGCCACGAGGGGAACACCCTCAGTGTTTCCTGAGGTCTGACTGATGTACAAGCCAGTTCATGGATTTTATAGGGACTTGTGGGCTTGGCCTTTCCAAGAGGACATGCATTTTGGCTTGGGTTTTCTCTTTTAAAGCTGGTTTTAAGCCAGATAAATTCCCAGCTCGGATTCCTCAAGCCCTGATAGGATTCACTGGGCAGCCCTGAGTAAAGGGGGGAGAGCCCTGTGCTGTACAGGTGGGAACGAGCAGCCAGGATGATGCTGGGAGCACTGTCAGTCAAAATATTGCTGCTGAAGTTTTCATCTTATGGAAACAGCCTCAAATCTCATCAGCTGTCAGACTGGTGATTCCTGAATCCAGCCCATAATTTTCATTTGAGCTCCAGCTTAGCTTTCACCAAGGTGTTCAATCATGATTTTAAAGACTCCAAATGACAGAGCATCTGCCATGTCCCTAGGCAAGCCATTCCTGTGATTAATTACCTGCTCTGTTAAAAATGTGCACCTCATTACCAGCCTGGATTTGAAATTCAAAGTTGTTCCAGCATTAGGGAAGGCTTATTGAAACCCCAGTCTAAATAAATAAATGGGATAGTGCACATCAGAGCTAAATTAAACAAGAAAAGGCAGAAAAAGAGAGTAGGGGAGTGATTGATTCTGGAGATTATCTGTTTTCCTATTTATTAGCAGAAGTCTATAAATTTCTATGGATTGCCCTGTAATTGTCAGTTATAATCAATTAAATATATTGACTGTTTGAAGAAAGGTGATAAATCCTCACTAAATTCCATAGGTTTCACTCACAATGGACTTGATCCAAACTAAATTTCTAGGGAACTACACAACTCAGTCCTGTAGGACATTCCCTGCAAGAGATATGGGCTTGTACCTGGCAGTTTGTCAACCAAACAATTACACAGTCTCCATAAATACTAGTTTTTGTTAGGTTTATAGATTTCCCTCTGTTTTCCTTTCATCATTTTGTGTCAGTTCATATATTCCAAAAGAAATTCAATTTGTATGAAATACAGTGGGGTAGAATAGGAAGGGTCAGATGGTTTCAAAAATGACACTTGAAAATGAAATGTATAATAGAAAGCAAAGTGGGAGGGCTCGTGAGATTAACTGTAGGATCAGGATTTTTTTAACAAGATCAAGTGGCTGAAAGTTGGAGTGAGAAAAGCTTATACTTGAAATAAGATGTACATTTTTCTAGCAGCTACAATGGTTAAGCAGTGGGAGAGATCACCACAAAGGATGTAGTGAATTCTCTGCTACTTGGCACCCAAAATCAAAGTTAGAGGTCTATAAAAAGCCTGTGCTCTGGTTCAGCTTCAGGCTAATGAGCTACACACAGGGATCAGTAGATGAGATATTTTACTTACATAATTATTGTAATAATCCCTTTCAGGCTAAAGAGCCATGAGAAGAACCTTGTCTTTCTCCTAATCCAGCTCAGAGTCAGACACACTGCTAATGGCTGAAATTCTTGCATTTTGAGCAAGAACTAACCAATGGAGCTGAAATGAGCTTTTCCTGGGCAGGGATGTTGAGCTGCTGCACGAGCTGCTCTGACCAGATGTGTCTCTTCTTCTCTCCTCAGCTTTGCAGCCAAACATCCTCTCCTTCCCACAGCAGCAGGGCAGCCTCCTCCTCTCCCAGCCAGGACCCAGCCTGGCATCACAGGTAACTCCCACTGCAGAGTGCAGGGCCGATGGCACAGAAAATGGGGTATTTTCCTGTTGTTGTGACCCTGAGCGTGTTTTTTGGGGTTGTTTTGACAGGCTGTGGGCCGTTCTGGCCTCCCTGGCTCCTCAGTTGAACCCCACCTGGATGTCCCCCAGCATTTGCAAGTGGCAAAGCACCTGACTCCCTCAGGGGCATCAGAGGAGCCCAGTGACCTGGAGGAGCTGGAAAAGTTTGCCAAGACCTTCAAACAAAGGCGAATCAAACTGGGGTTCACACAGGTGAGAGGCTTTGCCAGTGGGAGGGGCGGTGTGGCTCGTGCTGGGGACAGGTTTGTCACAGAGCTGGGGAAGGGCTGCATTAGACAAAGCTCGGCTTATTTTGCAGCATCTCCTTCCAAATACATGAAGAGACAAACCCTTCCTAACACCTCATTGCCACCACCTCATTATCTGCACCCTCTCCAATGTACAGGGCTGTGGGGCTGGTTCCCGGGGGAAAAGAAGCCACTTTCTCTGGCAGGCAGGTCATGGAAACAAGGCTGAACCTTCTCTGGAAGCAGCCTGAGAGGTGGTCTGGCAGCAGGAAGCTGGGAGGGGTTTTCCTGAGCTCATGCTGTGATTTTGGGTCTTCCCTGGCAGGGCGATGTTGGGCTTGCCATGGGGAAGCTCTACGGCAATGATTTCAGCCAGACCACCATTTCCCGCTTCGAGGCCCTCAACCTCAGCTTTAAGAACATGTGCAAGCTCAAACCCTTGCTGGAGAAGTGGCTGAGTGATGCAGGTGGGTGACAGTACGTGCCGAAATGCCACCAGGATGAGAGGACCCATCCAGGAACCTCCAAGAAAAGGCTAATCCCTTCGGTCCCTCCCTGCGCAAACTGGAAAGAATGGGGAGGAACTCTCGATGTGCTCAGAGATCAGCACATGAGCTGTAATTGGAAAAGGAAGGTATCGCTGACAGGGGAATCCCCAGGGGCAGCAGGAGTGGGCTGGTGTCCTCTGCTGACTGATTTGTGACTAACTTATCCAAGTGGTTTAGCCAACATCTTTAACTGGGTGAAACTGAACCACGGGAAAAAGTGTGGTCCCCCATCAGAGCAGGCTGGAAATCAAGCTGGACAAAGGAAAAACAGCGTGTGGATTAAAAACATTAGCGCTCCTCTTTCTTCTCTGATTTGGACAAGCTCATTGATGGCTTTGGGGCTGTTGGAGCAATTTTGATCATCATCAGAGGAAGGATCTACACTTTCTGTATTTTGGGAGGTGCCTTAGTGCACAGGAAGGACCTGGGAATGAAAATAACTCATCATCTCCTTCAATATCTCTTTTTTTTTCTCTCCCTCTTTCCCCAGAATCTGCTCCTTTGGATTCTTCCATGAGCACTCCCAATTCCTACCCCTCAGTGAACGAGATGTTTGGACGGAAAAGAAAGAAGAGAACCAGCATCGAGACCAACATTCGCTCCACGCTGGAGAAGAGATTCCAAGATGTGAGGGCAAAATCTCTCCGTGTGTTGTGAACTCTGAATTGGGCATTTTCTAGGTCACAATAGCACTGAATCCTCTAAAAAAACCAACAAAACAAAAAAACCCAAACCAAAACAAAAAAACCCAAACCAAAACAAAAAAAGACATCTGCTCTGGTTTGTTTTGAAACAGGTTAGAAAATGCTCCAAGGGGTTAACAAGAAAAGTGTTAAAACCAAAGAAATTCCCCATTATTTCCTTGGTAAATGTTGTTTTAAGGGAATTACAATTTTAACACCCACTGAGTCAAAGCTGTTCTCCTGCACCCACCTCTTCTCTTTCTGAGTTGCAGGAGCTCTGTGGCCACTTTTGTGAGACCACAGAACTAGTTGCTCCACATATTGCTGCTGAATCCATTTGGAAGTGGAGCCTTCTGCTTTTTAAGCACCGAGAATTTCAAGGAAAAATCACTACAGAAAGCAAACAGGGCTTTAATCAGCAGGACTGAATCCCGCATGGAAAATTTCTCATCAAAACTCTTTCTGATCAGCCCTTGGTTGTTTTTTGTGGGTTTTTTTTTTGGCTTCTCCCTCACATCAAAATTCGCTCAGTCCTCATCAGATCATTTTGGCACCTCGTTCTCAGCTGGCACAAGGCATTCTTTGTAATGGGAACACTCTCTTGGCATCCCTGTGCCAGGCGGGTTTGACCCTCAAGTCTCAGGCTCAGATCAAACCCCATAAAGCTAAAATGCTGTCAAATGCAGGTGAATGACTCAGAAGGCAGGGTAGGTGCTGTTATTTCCCTTTGTGGAGGAGGGATGGAGGAAGAAAGAGAAGCTTTCCTGAGGTGGTGGGGGCAGCTGCACAACCAGCACTCAGAGCTGGGGTCCCCTGGGTATGAGGAGCCCCCCAGGCATTGGGTGCCCCCCCAGCAGTGATTGAGGGGCTGTTCGAGAGCGTGGTGGTTCATTCAGCAGCAGGGCTGGGTGCTGTGACTCATCCCACAGTGATTCCATGAGACTTGATCCCGAATCTGGTTCACAGAACATAATCCCTCCCTCAAATATTTACCCTTTGTCTTAGAACCAAGTTTTCTCCCCTCCCCAGCTCGCAGCCAACCCCACCCTCGTCCTGCCAGCACCACGCACTGATGCTCCAAGGTGCAGCTCTCTGGGGCTTTCTTTAACCTCCTGCCTCTCTCAGCAGAACCCCAAGCCCAGTTCAGAGGAGATATCCTTGATAGCAGAGCAGCTCTCCATGGAAAAGGAGGTGGTTCGGGTCTGGTTCTGCAACCGGCGCCAGAAGGAAAAGCGGATCAGCTGCCCGATGCCATCCCCCATCAAATCACCCATCTACAATTCCAGACTGGTGAGAGGCTTGGGATGAAGGAGCTCCATGTGCCATCCCAGACGAGAAGGGGAAAGGGTGTGGGGAAAGGTGGCAGGACGGTTCCTTGGACACACACCTCGCGCTCCCCGATTCCTCAGGCCAGTGGGAAGCTGCATCTGCAGCATGTCCAGAGATGCACCAAGGCTAGTCATGGATTTGGCATGTAATCAACGTCCCAACTCAGATAGGATCTCATTCCAAGCATTTATTTTTATTCTAGTATTGAAAACACTAGGGGAAAAAAAGTGAGTTTCCTAGAAGGAACAGGTTAGTTTAATTGTAGGGTAATTTATTCAAATAGGGATGCTATCCCAAAACTTTCCCCCCTGAAAGTGGTAAAGAAAACCTTTCCAAAGTGAATGGAGGAGGTATCAACATTCCAGAGGATGAGAATTACATCCAGTCCAATCAATTTAGTTGTTAACTCTGAAACATAATGGTAGCCATTTATATATCAGTTTGTTGGTTTGCATCTGTGCAGAAATGCAGAATACACTCCATTAGTGCTGATTGGCCTTCCCTCATGCTGCACATTCACATTTTGGCTCTCATGCTGTACATTCACATTTTGGCAAGTGTTATTTCCACTGCCAGGGAGGATGGGAACAGATGAGGAACATGCTGTGAGAGCTGGTGAAAGTGTGTCCGTGTAATGCACTGTCAGTGGGTAATGAGCTGCTGTTGCATTTCTCCTGGTTAATTTAATAGTTGCTTGGTTGCTTTGACATTTAAAAGTGGCAGGAACCTCCCTACAGTGTTGTGAGTGCTGTGAGTGGGAGGGAGAGTCTGAATTCACAAGCAGTATTTTATCTTGAAATCTTCTGGGCTTTGGAACTCTCCATCAGAAGGCAGGAAAACATCACAAGAAGTTTGGCCACTTGTTGCACAACACGCTTGGTCTGGAGTCACAAGCACAAAGTGCTGCTTGCAAGCCATGAATTTTTAAAGCAGGAGCTTTGGTGAATGATTTCCCTGTGACTGTGTTGGACAAAGTGTGCCCTTGCTCAGCAGCCATCCTGAACAACGTGCTGCCTTCAGGATCACAGCTGAACAGCAAATGCCCCAGGCCTACTTGGATTGCAGCTCCCAAATTACTAATTGTCACCTGAGAATTCTCACCCATCCAGAATTCCCTAAAGGACATGGGATTATTTGTTCCCAGGACCAGAGGGAGCTGGAAAGTTTCAGACAGAACATCCAAAGCAGCTCCTACAACTAGATCTTGGGACTTCCAGAAAATTTGGGTTGCTTTTGATAATTTCAGGTTTTTCCATAGCTGATCCATAAATTTAGATGTCTGAAGTGAGTGTCAGGCATATGTAACACTAATTCTGGTTTCTTTCCAGGGCCCTGGATATGGGAATGGTGCTTCTCCACTGGAGAAGGAATAGAAATATCTGTGATAAATGTGTGTGCCTGGGAGCCAGCACACTCTAAAGGGAATGTGAAAGGAGTGGCATTATGTGATTTATACACTCACAGGGCCAAATGCTGTTTGCTCTTGTTCCTCCCTAGGTCTCTACCTCAGGGTCCTTGGGGCCCCTCTCCGTCAATCCAGTGCACAGCACCATGCCTGGGACTGGTAAGCCTTGGAAAACCTGCCTTGCTCCCCCTTCCTTCCCTCCTCCCCCTGCTCTCTGACTATGTGATTTCTGGGTCACACTTGCAGGATACCCCTCATAACACCCTGGGGTTTGGCCAGGGAAACTGTCCCCACACAACTGGTGCACGTGGGACAAGAACAGCTGAGTCTTTCCCCTGGCTGGGATAAACATGTGGAAAGCTTCCCGGGCATAACATTCCCGGGATAATCCTAGGCAAATTTTAGTGGGGTGTTTAGGTTTGGATCCCCTGCTTTCCCCTGCAGGGCAGGCAGTGAATCAGAAGAACAACAGGATGGGTATAAGATATGCTGGGAATGTCTGCGCTCGGGCTGTCCTGGGGAGGAGGAGGAGGAGGAGACCCCAGGCTTACTGTGCTTTCTCACACGCAGTAACATCATCGTGTTCCCCAGGGAACTCCAGCAGGCCCTCGTCCCCTGGCAGTGCCCTCCATGCCAGCAGCCCTGGCACAGCCCAGAGCAACTCCAAAGCTGCCATGAACTCTTCTGGTTTCAACTCTTCAGGGTAAGGCAGCAGGACCCCACAGCTCACCAGGGCACTGGGGAGGAAAGCAGTGGGACCTCCAGGGAGAAGGTCCAAGCCCTTGGAGGCTCCAGCAGTGTGGGACGTGTTCTTAGGTGAAGCTTCACATCTAACCTGGAGCTTCCTGGCAGCCAGAATAAAAGGATATAAAGCTGTTAGAGAGCATTCAAAGGAGGCTGGGAAGATGGTGAAGGGTCTGGAGGGGCCACACGAGGGGTGGCTGAGGGTACTTGGCTTGTTCAGCCTGGAGAAGAGGAGACCGAGGGCAGAATCATCGGGGTCTGCAGCTCCAAACTCTGCTCTCTGTGAGCAGGGACAGCACGCAGGGAATGGCTGGAGCTGTGTCGGGGGGGGTTAGGTGGGATCTCAGGAGAAGGTTGTTCCCCCAGAGGGTGGTGGGCACTGAGCAGGCTCCCCAGGGCAGGGGGCACGGCCCCAAGGCTGCCAGAGCTGCAGGAGGGTTTGGATGATCCTCTCAGGGACAGGGTGGGATTGTTGGGGTGTCTGGGCAAGGCCAGGGGTTGGACTGGATGATCCTTGTGGGTCCCTTCCAGCTCAGGATATTCTGTGGGTCTATGATTGTTGGGATATGGCTGTTTTTCTGCTTGAAAAGAAAACACAAATCAAGTTTTGCCTGAAAAGCTGTGATGGATTAAAGAAAGGGGGGAAAAAAACCCCAAACTGAATAGTTAAACTGGCTCTGAGGATGGTCCTAACCTAACTCTGTGTGGAAGAAGCAGAGAGAGGCTTATTTTGCTGTTTCTGCTTGGATAACCCCATCCACAGCCAGTTTTCTCTCCTGCAGTGCCACCCAGAGAGCTCTGCTGACAGTAACTCTTTCACAGTGGTAGAACAAGGATTTTTTTATCCCTCTGTCCTGCCTTTAGATGCTGCAAAAGCAATAAGGCAGACCTGGGCTCAAAGTCCTCCTGGTTATTTCACACAGTCTGTGCTGCTCAGGGCTCTCTGCACTTGTGGCTTCTGCTCCATCACATCAGTGATGGTGGCTGAGGAAGGAAACAGAGTGGGGAAAGGGGCAAAGGGTGGGTTTTGAGTCATGGATCATCCTGTGCCATGGATCAGACCCCCTCTTGCATGGTCCAACAGCTCATGGAATCATGAAGGTCTTGCTTGGAAAGTCAGGGGGTTTGCTGTGAGCTCCCTGTGGGAGCAAAGGATCATTTGCTGGCTGCCAAGTGAGGGTCACAAATGGAATAATAATGATTTTTATTTCAAGGGGAAAGTGCTACCAACTGCAGCTCTTGTCCCCTGTGTTGCAAACAGATCTTGGTACCGATGGAACCAACCTACCTACCTCCACTGAGACGACCCCTGCGCCGCGTGTGAAAGGAGCTCTGACTCCGAGCCATGGACCAACTCCTCTAGGAACAATTCTTGGGGCATCATCCGGCCTTCCAGTGCCTTCCAAGTGCTGCCAAACGAAGGCCTTGTCCAAGGGAACCCTCCGAGCAGCGGAGCTCTCCAGGGACTCAAGGATTCCCAGCCCCAGCAGGGACATTTTATCCCCCCGCACCGAGCCCTCGCTTAGCCCTGCCCGCATGACACACACTGCCCTCTGCTTGCAAAGCTCTGCCCCTCGCTGGGACTCCTGGCAGGCTCTAACCTGGAAGGATTTCTTGCGTCAGGACTCTCCTTTCTCCCCCTTCACCCGTTTCGGAGCTTCCCACGAGGGGGGTCTGTCCTGCTCTTGCTGTCACGCACACGCCCCAAACTGAGCCGAGGGGACCCCGTTCATTTCACCACAGACCTGTGCCCACATGAGAGCCTTGCTTTTCCAGAGGCTTCCAAGGTCAATGGCACTGTGCTTTAGCCACTTCCAAACTTGCTTTGCTTCGAGCCATTCTGCTCTTTCTAAAGGTGCTTTTTTTTTCCCCATTCCCCCCCCATTTTTTTTCATTTCCCCCCTTTTTTTTATTCCCCCCCTTTTTTATTTTTCCCTCCTTTTTTTTTTTTCATTCCCTCCTTTTTTTTAATTAAGTATTTTAGAGCCTTCTAATTTTTTTTTCCTTTTAAAAAGAAAACCAAAAAAAATAATTGTCTTTTGCAAAATTTGTGTCCAGGTCTTATTATTGCTCCCAGATGCTGTTTGAAACCTCAGGTGAAATCCTGCCTAAAAGCAGTTTGTGTTGATTTGGTGGGACAAGGATGAGTCTCGACCTTCCCTTTTTTTGTGCTTTTACTCATTCTTTGGGTTTTATCTGATCCCAAACAAAACCAGCCTCTGTGCAGCTGAGATGTTCTGCTCTGTCCTCAGTGTACCCTGTCTGGTCTCTGCTTTTCTGCTCCTGGGAGGACACGTCGTATTGCTCGGGTGTGAACCTTGGGGTTGGTGTGTGTGCAAGTTTTCAGGATTTCATGAGATGCCAAAGTTTAGGAAAAATCAACTTTCCCAGCCTGTCACCAGGAAAATTGTGGCTTCTCTGCAGCTTGGAAAGAGGTAGATATTTAATTTTGTTAAAGTAGGTTTAAAGTCACACAAACCCCTGGTCAGGTTGTCCGGGGGTACAAGTAATTAATGCAGTGGAACTAAAGTAAATGAATATCTGAGTCACAGACTGTAAATAGACATTTTTGAGTAGCAATCTTTAATCCTTTTTTTTTTTTTTTTTTTTTTTGGAGGGCGTTATTTTAGGTAAATATGAGCTTTTTAAAAAAAAGTGACAATGACCCTTTGTCACCACTGAGGATTTGATCCCTTCTTTCTCATCCTACTCATCCAGTCCTGTGTGATGAATTAGGGGCTCTGAGGAGTTTATCAGCTGCTTTCACACAAAGTATTGAGCCCTGCATGCACATTGTACATAGAATTTGTTGCTCTGAGTGAGGTTTTGCTTAGAAGCAGACACTGATAATAAGGAGAACTGGAAAATATCAGGTAATATTTTTCTTTTTTTTTTTTTTTAATACTAAACCAAGTTTTTTAAAAGTGTTCTGACACAAAGAAGGGACAAACTGTATTTCTGTTTGCTGGATTCCCCACACTACTCATTTACCTCAAACTAAAACTCTTTCATCATCTCTGTTTTTCAGTGGAAACATTAAAATTAAACCTTTTTTTTCCAACAAAATATCTTGTGATTAAAAAAACCATTTAATGTTGGGAAAGCAAGAACTGTAGATGGATAGTATTAATCCAACTCTCCTGATTGCTACGGCTCTTCCTTCTGCCATTAGATTTCCTTACTTGCTTGGAGGGTTCATTTCAAGCCTTGTTCTCTGTTGCTTTCCAATTGTATTTAGGAAGAAGAAATGAATTATTTGAATGTAATTGTCCCAAAGCTGACCTGCCACAGGTTTGGGTCAGATGTGTGGGTGGGTTTTCTTGGCAGATTCCTTGAGGTTCTTGTTGTCTCTACCAGGGGCTGCCCTGCAAGGACTGCCTTCAGCAGCCACAGTGACAGGAATTAAACATCACAGATTTTTCAATGGTGTCCCTTAATTACAGGATTCTTGAGGAAAAAAATTATCCTACACACGAGAGATCATCTCATTCCACGCCCTGCCATGGGCAGGGACACCTCCCACCAGCCCAGGTTGCTCCAAGCCCCATCCAGCCTGGCCTTGGACACTCCCAGGGATGGGGCATCTTTGTTACAAGGACTCTTCAATTTAGTTTTCAAAAATTCCTCTAAGTAATTTTCTCCTCCCCCCCCCAAAACAAAAAAAAAAAAAAAAAGGCACTACATAAATTTTGGGATGTTCCTTCCGAAAGCTGGGAGGGAAATTCCCAATGTATTGGATGCTGAATAACAGTATCTGCACAGTAGCGTTGCTGCTGAGATCAAAGGCAGGCTGTGCGGGGTGTTGTGCAAACACATCCTGAGAGCTGAGCTCCTCCACAAAGTTTATAAACACAACGACAAATCTCTGGGATTTATTGACAAACTGGGCCAGAACGGGAAAACAAACACCAGCAGCTTGTTTGCTTCACAAAAAAAACTCCAGTTGGAAGAGAAATATCTTCATTCCCCTGTCATCTAGGAATACTTCCAGCCTCACAGGAGCATCTGAGGGATTAAAAATAAACAGAGCAGGAAATTCCAGCTTTCCAAGAGTAAGAGTCACCTCCCTCAGCCACAGATAAACAATGCAGGGAGAAGTTACTCACCATGTGCTGTAAGAAGCTCCTGAACAACCCGAGCTGCCACCAGAGCAGCTCCTGTGCCTGGACAGTCCCCAAGCTCTCTGTCCCCACTCTGCTCCAGGACTCCTATTAATGACTGATGTAAGGGGCACTTATCCACTTACCTGCTTCAGCACGCCCGAGCTCTAAGCCATGTGCAGACCAGTAGGAGGTGGGGTATCTGATACATCCCCCATGTTTAGCAGTGCCCGAGTTCAGGCAAGACTGGGAAGGGCTGAAAAATTAACAATTTGCAGTTGGTATTTAATTTTATTGTGCAGTTATTTAGTTCCTCCTCTGCTTTTCACCTCTGAGGGGAGTGAGTGCTCTGCTCTTAGTCCTTCTCAGATTTCCCCGTGGCCTGAAGGGAGACTTGGAGCATTTCTAAGTGTCCAAAGTGCCCTCATCATTCCTGATGTTCCCAGCCTTGGGACTTACAGTCCTGGTAGAATTAGCATAGATCCTAATGCTCCAGTACAACAGCTTAGCTCAAATTCAGGCTCACCTTTCCAGATGCCAGCAGGGACTGGTGCTTCAGCTGCAGTGGAACCCCCTTTCTCTGTGCTGGGGGTCCCCATGGGCTGCTTCAGAGCAGGGGCCAAAATGCTAGGAAAGGAAGTGAAAATCAGAAAGTTTTAGCTCAAATATAAGAACAACCTATAGTCTGTGATCCAGATAGGAGAATATTTTCGTGTGTAACACAGAGAAACATCCTGTGGAGTGCAGCACACACAGCACACCTCAGTGACCACAGATGAGGGGCTGGTTTCACTCCCAGCGTGGACCTCTGGATACAGGGAAGGTTTGGGTTGTTTGGGACACACAACATCAACTTTTACAGTAATTTGAGTAAACAGAAATGACACGGTACTGACACTGAATTCCCTGTGAGACGTTGGAGGAGGCACAGCCCTCTCCTGGTTACTCACCAGCTCAGCTCCTCACTCGTCCTGTTCTGCATGTTCTGTGTCACATCTCCCTGTGCATCCAGCACCACTCCCCGCTCGTGTCCGAGCTATCCCAAACTCACCCACCCCGGCCTCAGCCTCCCCTCCCTGCCATCAGCACAGGCAGACACAAAGGTGGTCCCTGTCCGTCCGTCCGTCCGTCCATCCATCCACCCATCCATCCACCCGGCCTCTTGTTTTAAAACTGGGACAAAAGTTGAAATAGGACTCCAAGACACTTAAAAGGAAAAAAAAAAAAAAAACAAAAAAACCAAACCACAAACCAAAAGGAAAACAGCACCTCCCCCTGTCGCCTGATCCGGCTTTATCCTCTGCTTTATCCTGCTCCATCAGAGAGGAAAACACCCAACGTGACGTCCGGGGCCCCGCCGGGACTCCCGCGGCGGGCAGGGCTGGGCTGGGCGGGGGTACCAAACGCGTGTCCCGAGTTCCCCCGCCCCGTTCCCCGCTCCCTCCCTGCTCCCTCCCCGCCGGCTCGGCTCTCTCGCAGCCCGAGCCCCGTCCGCCTCCGGGGGAGGTAACAGCGGGCAGAGCGACCGGGGATGCAGGGGGAGCATCCACCGGGGATGCCGCGGGGGCGGGCAGAGCCAGGGCAGGGCAGGGCAGGGAAGATAAAAGCCTCTGGGTGTGCCGGCACCGCCTCCCAGCCCGGGCAGGCAGAGCCGGAGAGGGGCCGGTCCCGGTCCTTGTCCCTGTTCCGGTCCCGACGGGGCGGGCGGCAGCGCCCGGACCGGGGTAAGGACCGCGGGCTGTGGGGTAACCCCGGGCCGGGCCGGGGATGGGGGTCTGGCCCACCCACGGGTGTCCTGCATCCCGAGGGAGGGCAGAGGCGCTTTGGCACCGGGAGGGCTGAGGTTGTGGTTTTCCCCTTCGCGCTTTGGCCATTTGGTGCTAAAGGGCAGCTCGGGAGAGCACCGTGCTCAGGGGAGGGGGGCGAGGCACTTGCTTGGGTTGTTTTGCTCGTGTGTGTTTTGGGTTTAGTTGTTTGGGGGGTTTCCCCCCCTCTCCGAGGTTGCCACGAACGTGCTGGGGTTGATACCGAGGTGGAGGATGAACACGGCTGGCTGAGAGGGCTGCTGACCCCCTAACACTCTGCTCTGCCTTCAGCAGGATGGTTTCCATCGCTCTGGAGGTGACCTACAGCTTTGTCACCTGGCTGTGTCTGTACAGCTGCCTCTGCCGCTGCAACAGGCGCCGTTCCCGCGAGTGGAGCTGCCGCCTGGTCACCCTCCTGCACGGGGCCATCGTCACCTTCCTCTCCGGTTACGTTGCCCTCTGGGATGGCCCCTGGCCCCTGACCCACGCAGGTGTGTTTGGAGCCTCACCCTCATCCTTGCCATGCGCTGTGCTCACCTCTGGTTCTGTTACAGGTGGAGGGAGGGGCTGTTTGCTTTTGTTCTCTTATGGGTGTTTTTTTGGGGCAGGATTTTGTTGAAATCCCCTGCTTCTCTTCCAGCCCTTACCATTTCTTACTTTTTGTTCTCTCTCTCTCTCTTTTTTTTTTTTTTTTTTTTTTTTAATTTTGTCAATGTACATTAAAAGTTTTCTTGTTGGCGGCTTGAGTTTCTTGCAGCATTAGGTGGAGCAACATGTTGAGAACAGACTAAGTGCTTTCACATCTTTAAGGGTGTAATAACTCCTGACATCTGTGTTTTGTCTGATGTTTTCTATCGTAAAATCTCAAACAGTTCTGCTGATGGAGGTCTGACTTTCCATCCCTCTTTTCAAAAGGGTGGAGAGAAAAAGATGAGAACAGCAGTGTGGCAGGATGGGATGGTCTGCTGGAGCGCGAAGGGAAAGCAGGGCCAGGTATCCCAGCTTCCAGCCTGGCACTTGGCCCGTAGGACACGGCTGGAAACTAAGGAGGAAAGAGTCACACTCACAACCTGTGCTGCTCCATGTTGTGGGATGTCTTAACTAAGACCCCAGGCTTATGGACATGTTTAATTTCAGGTTCACCAAACACATCTCTCCAGGTCCACGTGCTGTCCCTGACCTTGGGTTACTTCATCTTTGACCTGGGCTGGTGCCTGTATTTCCAGACAGAGGGGGACCTGATGCTGTTCCACCACACCCTGAGCATCTGTGGCATGATCCTGGTGCTGGGGCTGGGCAAATCTGCCACGGAAGTCAACGCTGTTGTGTTTGTCAGCGAGATCACCAACCCCCTGCTCCAGAGCCGCTGGTTCCTGCGGGAGATGGGCTGTTACCACACTCTGCTGGGAGAGCTGGTGGATTTCCTCTTTGTGTTCCTCTTCCTGGTGCTGAGGATCGCGGGAGGAGCGTGGATCATGTATGCCATGGTGACGTCCCCTCACCCCAACTGGCTCCTCAAGGCTGGGGGCCTGGCCATGTACGTCGTGTCTTTGGCGTTCATGGTTGAAATCTGCCGCTTTGTCAGGAGGAAAATGTTGAAAAAAAATCTCTCCTGGACACGCCTGAAGAGGAGGAATGCTCCTGTGAAAACTAATGGGCACGTGGCTGCTCATTAGTGGGTTGTGGAGGACAATCCCCTGGGCTTGGGTCCCGGCTACTGAAGGTTATTCCTGTGCAAAGAACTCCTAAAATGACTTCCTGGCACTGCTTTGCTACCCCTGGAGGAGATGGATCAGTGCTAGGAATATGGAGAAGAGGGATTTGAGTGGAAAGCTGAGGAACCACACAGTGATTCCCTGACTTCTCCAGCAGCGGGACAGTCTCAAGGAGAGTGGCAATGCCAGACCTATTCAGTCTGCAACCAATAATTGCACAGTGTGTATGTTCTGTCACCATTTCCCAGGTAGAATTATTTTACAGTGCACAGAAAATCAAATATGAAAAATCCCATCTTGCTGCCGGTGGGGCTGGATAAGGGTGTGACCTGGCAGAGATTTGCTGAGCCTCACTCTCCTTAATCCTGGATTTGGACAATGTGCTTTACTAAGTACTTGAATGAAAGCCTCTGAACAAGACTGAAGTGCTTTCAGGGGTTGTAGTAGAGTTGTCCTTTGAGGTGTGAAGTGATGGTTCTTGAGGTGAGGCAATGTTTTACCTCATTGTTTTTCGTGATACATTTCCTTTTCTTTTATTTTTTTTAATACTTGCATTGAAGCAGATACTGATCTTAGAGCAGTGTGACCTCACTGGGACTGGCTCAGGCCCATGTAAACAAGAGCCAGGAATTAGACTTGTGCCAATAAACTTCACAAGCAGGTGTTCTCCTGGCCTTAGATTGCTTATAAACAATAATCAGACTTCTTGTGGGTGAGAGAGGATGGAGAAGAGCCCCCCCCGGATGCTCCTTCTTTTCTGGGGTTGTCTCATTTACAAGGCACTAAAGCTGAATTCATGGCTGATGAGTCAAATCCGTGACTGTGTTTTCAGGGGTGACAGTAGTGATAAGGCAGATCTCAGTGTAACATCTGCTCTGTAACAGCAGGTCTTGGAGTATGGACTAGTTCTCTTGTATTCTTTACCTCTCAGAACTGTGTTCTGACATTTTTCCCTGGGGTTTTAATGTGAATTTCCCTCTGTTTAAGGCTACAGTTGAAAATTCCTCTCCTATAAAAGCCTTGCTTAGAGCTGAGAAACAAATGGCCTTGTGTTGCCTGGAGGCTTAGCAGGGCTGGTTGCTGCTCTCCAAGAGTTTACAGGAGGTTCTTCGTGGAGCTGAAGAGCCCCTGAAACAGCCTGTGTGGGTCTTCCTGGAGAGAGGGGAAGGAGGGAGCAGTGGGAACACGGCTGCTGTGGGGGTGCAGCACTATCAGCTCCTCCATGCCTCCTGTCTCACTAATTTTAGCCTTTTTCAGGGCAGATAACAGCCTTGGGTGGGGGTTAGACTAGGGTGTTTGGAGAGATTAAAAAGTGGCCTGAAATAACCTCACTTTTGACACGTCCACTGTAAACATTGCAGCTGTGAATCCAGGCAAGTGAAAGGGCCAATATGTTTAGGAAGGCAGGAGCCTTGTCCTCCTGCTGGGCTGGCTCTGGGGGCCTGAGATACGGGCTCTTGCCAGAGTCACTGTGCTCTGCCTAGAACTATGAGTGATGAGACTTTTAATAAAATTCTGTTCTCTTTTTAAAAACAAATGGTTGCTGTAATGTTATTTTTTTTTTCTGGGTCTTAAGGAGCCAACTGAAGTTAAGGAAGTGAAGCAAACAGGCTTGGGGGAACTTAGCTCAGCAACTCAGGAAGGAGTGAGCTGGTGAGGAAACAAGCCCAGACTGAGCCATGTGCTCTGGAGGTCAGGCTTGAGGTGTGGAGGGCACATGAGGGTCAGCTGAACTCGGATTTGTGACTAATGGACCCTGGGCTTGGCTTCCCACAAGGAAATTGCTCTTCCTTCAGCTGTGGGACAGTAGCCCAGTGCACCCATCTTGCTTGCAAGCGCCCAGAACTGATAGCAGTAATCCTGAGATCTGAAGCAAAGTAGGTGCCCTCAGGTGCTCGTGTACCACATCTCATCTAAGGACAGTTTCAGTGTTACATTCTCTAATGCGATGCCAGAAAATCATTTAGCCCCACTCTCGGTGTCCCATTGGATTTGTTATTTACTGGCATGTGATTCTCAATACAAGTGCCTGGTTTTTGTCAAATATCCATGTGGTTTTACAGTCACAAAAAAGTGAGCCTCAGCTGTGGCCTGTGATTGAGGAAGGCTGTTGAACTGCCGGATGTTTCTCCTTGCTGTGTATTCCCAGTTTATTTGTGGAGAAAGTTTCCCAGTGCTATAAGCTCACACGCTGTGACCCTTCAGGGCTGGTTAGAAAAGGTACAGAAGACAAGAGGAAGGGCTGTGCTGCTGGGGGAGGTGTAGCTGTGCTAAATGGGGTAGCAAAGAGCAAACAACTGTTTGCAGAGGTTCCTGCCCTGAGCTGTTTTGCTGAACTCTGTTCATCTGCAGGCAAAACGAGCCAGTGCAATGCAGCCCATTGAAATGGCTGACTCTGCACAAAGCAAACAGGAAAATTAGTGTATAAGCTGCACCTGACTTCTGGTACAATCCACTGGGAGATGATTTCACTTGCCACCTTGCAGCTCACAATGCAAGTTTTGCACGTTGTATGACCTAGAAAATAAAAATGCACAACTTGTCTGTATTCTGCATCCAATCCACAAGACTGTGCCTTGTGTGAACAACTCCATTTTCTTCCTGGCTGCTCACTCAACATTCATAGACTCACAGAAGGGTTTGGGTTGGAAGGGACCTTAAAACTCTTCTCCTTCCACCCCCTGCCATGGGCAGGGACACCTTCCACTGTCCCAGGTTGCTCCAAGCCCCATCCAACCTGGCCTTGGACACTTCCACCAAGTCTCAGGATTACTGAGGCTGTTGGAGGGGGTCTGGTCCAACAAAAGTGGAGGAAAGTAAGATGAGACAAAAGATTTGTCATAGAACCAAGTGCACTGTTAATGCTCATGAGGATGTGTTGAAATAGCAGAAGGATGAGCATCTCGTAGCAATAGGAATCTGTAGCTGGCCTGAACTGAAAAAGTAAGATCTCTATCTTGTTGAATATCCAGCTGAAAACACTTACTCTAAGTGCTGTAAGAGTCAGGTTAAGCCACTCCCACCATCTGTATTTTGAAAGGTAAAACTTGACAGGGTGAAGACAACAAACAAGGCCCTATTTTGGGTGTGAGAGCTTGTTTTAAATTCAATATATGAAAGCAGTCAGCGTGGTGGTTGGAGGAGGTTTTGTAGCTACTTTAGGTGTCCTGCACAAACCCTGCATTTTGCTACTCTGTGGATGTAGAAGGCAGGACTGAGAATGGTTAGCACGGAATGCCTGCAGTGAGAAGAACTTGCTGGGCTTTGTAACTGCTGCATAAGCACTGCGTGGAGGGGATGTTCGGGGCAGGGCTCTGTGCTCTCCCAGCCTGCTGAAGCTGCATTGCTGGATGCTGAACCCTGCACGGCATTACCTTGAGCCTGGTGTGACACAGCTTTGGAAGTTCTGTAGGACAGCCTGTTCACATCAGGCACTGCCTGGGCGTGAGTGAAGCAAACCCACGGTGTGCCTGTTATCTCTGTGAGATGATGGAAGCGGATGGTGGGTGTGTGGAACGGATTTATTGTGCCCCAGGCCAGAGTGATGCTCTGTGTGCCCTGTGGGAACATGAACTTGTTCTGTGAGCATGGGTATGAGGATGGTGAAGGGTCTAATGGGGCCGTATGAGGAGTGTCTGAGGTCACTTGGCTTGTTCAGCCTGGAGGAGACTGAGTGGAGACTCATCTGGGTTTGCAGCTTCCTAAGGAGGGGCTGCAGAGGGACAGGCATTGATATCTGCTCTCTGAGCAGTGACAGGACCCAGGGAACGGCTGGAGCTGTGTCAGGGCAGGGTTAGGTTGGATCTCAGGAGAAGGTTGTTCCCCCAGAGGGTGGTCGGGCACTGACCAGGCTCCCCAGGGCAGGGGGCACGGCCCCAAGGCTGCCAGAGCAATAGGAGTGTTTGGACAACCCTCTGAGGGACAGGGTGGGACTGTTGGGGTGTCCTGGGCAGGGCCAGGAGCTGGATTTGATGATCCTTGTGTATCTCTCCAGCTGAGGATATTCCATGATAAACAATCTGCCAGGCACAGATGCTACAGGGCAGGAAGGTGGCATGGTGGGGTTGGCCTTGCAGGGATGCGCTGCGGGCTGTGGAGCCCTGCCAACCCTTTTCCAGCCCTGCCATCCCTTTTCCAGCCCTGCCATCCCTGTTCCATCTCTACGGTCCCTCCTCCATCCCATCCCATCCCATCCCATCCCATCCCTGCGGTCCCTCCTCCCCGCCGCCAGGTGCCCCTCGGCCGCCGCCGCTTCCCCTGCCGGTGCTGCGGGGGCGGCCGCGGCTCGGCGGCGCTGCGGGTGGGTGTGCGGGAAGGGAAGGGCAGGGCAGGGCAGGGTCGGGCGGCTGTGGCCGCACCTTTCGGGATCCGCCGGAGCGCAGCGAGGCCGGGAGGAGGCGCCGGGCCCGCGGCAGGTGGGGCGGGGATGCGGGATGCGGGATGCGGGATGGGCTGTGCCCCCCGGGCGCGCTTTGTTCTGCATGTTCCGTGGGCTCCGGGCTCCTCCATTTTCCTATTTGTACCACAGGAACAAAAAGAAAAGGAGGTAGCGGAATAGCGGGGCTTTGCTGGAGGTGCCCAGCTGGTTTTCCCGTCTCATTCTTAAGGTCTTCCGGGCTGTTCTGCACTAGGTTTTTAGGCACGTGTGTTTATTGTGGAGCCTGCTTTCACTCCAGGACCACGTTGCTACTGGTGATATGAATAATAATATATATATGCTATATTATTATTGCTATTATTATATATATTCTATATATAAATATAATGAATATGTTATATATTTAATATATTTTCCAATATATATATTATATAAAATAATATATATAGTAATATTTAAAGATATATAATATATATTTTCGACATTATTATAGTATATTATATATTTTTATATATATTTATTGTATGTAATTATTTGTTATTGTATAATTATTGGTGGTTTTTAAATTATATTGGCCTTTCTGGCATGCGGGCACAGGCATAATTCACAGGTGCAATATGTATTACATATGCTAAGGGCAAATCATGGGATGGTTTGGGTTGGAAGGGATCTTAAAGCTCATCTTCCACCAGCCCAGGTTGCTCCAAGCCCCGTCCAACCTGCCCTTGGACACTCCCAGGGATGGGGCAGCCACAGCTTCTCTGGGCACCCTGTGCCAGGGCCTGCCCACCCTCACAGGGAAGGATTTCTTCCTAATATCTGATCTAAACCTGCTCTCTCTCAGTTTAAAGCCATTAAGTGTTGAGGTTTGGTGTGCAGTTGGAAGATAGCCTCCTTTTTTCTTGCCAGGGGATGGAAAAATATCTTTTCCATGAATAGGTGTGAAAAACACCTCAAAGTGTTTAAAAGCTCCTTCCTCTTCCTTCTACCAGCCTTGTCCAGCTGGTCAATCCCTTTTGTCATGTCAGAATTCTTCCTGCCTTAGCTGCCCTGACTCTGGATCTCGGGTACCAGGGATGTGACTGAAAACGCCTGGTCAGAGCAGTTAATCACATCCTTATTTCATCTCCCATGTTCCCAAGGCCCATTAGAACATTATGGTTTTGTTTACCCAGCCTCCAGTCATTCCTGGTAATACCTCAACAGGCCAGACAGGAAGGTTGGGCTTTGCAGCTCTGGCTCCTCATCATGTGAAGTCCATTTGGTGTGAGTTTGGGAGTGAGGCCGAGTTGGGCAGCAGGTACCAGTGGTGCTTCTGCTCTTGCACAACTGGAAACTCCTGTATCCCAAAGCGTGACTCAACTTCTTTTGATGCACTTCCTGAATGCTCGGGAGTGATGAGACACATCTTGTGTTTCATGGAAAGTTATTATAAGTATGAATGAGGTGTAGATATTTGAGTATTACATAACTGGGGAGGCTTTTAGTCACAAGAGGAGCACCCACAGTTGTGATTTTGTTCTGACAGAGTGTTTTCTCCTTCTGGAGTGCTGGCTGTGAGTGCCTGGCTGCTCCCAGAGGATCAGTCTGATCACCATTTGCTGGGGTTTGCTTTGTTCCTCACATGCTCATGAAGAAGCCTCAGCTATATGTTGTTCTACTGGAAGTTTTCCTGGGCAGGACAAGGGGATTTTACAGTGTTTGTTTGGGGTTATTTTTTTCCCCAAATTGTCCTGGAAATAAGTTAGTGCTAGAAGGTTAAAATTCAGCAGCAGCAGGAGAGATGGTGATGCCTCTGTGTTCCTGTTGACTTGCAGTTGGTGTCACTGCACTGGGAAGGTTGATCAACAGTAGGCAGGGCAAGAGACTCTGGTTTTTTTGGGTGTTCTTGGATTTTTATTTCAGGAGAGGAGGAGCCAAGCGAGCAAACAGCATGACAGGATGAGTAGGTGAGGTGGGACAACATGAGCAGAGCAGTCAAACACAGCTGTATGGGCAGGGAACTAAAACAAAGGGGTAGGTGTAGCTCTGCATCACAGCACTAACATCTCCCAGCAGATATGGCATCACAGACTGCTTGGGGAAGTCCCCTGAGGTGCTTTACCAAAGCATGGGATGCTTTTTATTTAACTAGGGTAGGGACTCACTCCCTGACATGGTCATTGCCTTCAGTGGATCTTCCTGCAGCTGGGGTGACATGGTGGGGGTTCTGTGTGCTGGTGGCCCCATGGTGAATCTGCCCTAATACTCAAGGCTACACTGGGATGTAAGCCTTTCCCCAGGGGAACCAGAGCTCCTCTGCAGAAAGAAACTGTCAGGAGCAAGGATCACCATCAATAAACAGCTCTGTGCACTGGGTGCTGGGATGGCTGTGGGTGAAATGCTGTGCTGGGTTCTGCCAAAAGCTTGACTTTCTGATCCACTTTGTGATCCGTTGTGTCTCTGTCCCGCTGACAGGATGCTGTTCCCCCTGCCCCTGTGGGTGGCCTGCAGTCTGCTGGCCTGGTTCTCCCTCTACAAGTGGCTGTGCCATCGCTACAGGCACCGGAATTTGGAGTGGAGCTGCAGGCTGGTCACACTGACCCACGGCATCCTTGCCACCTGTCTCTCTGCCTACATTGGCTTCATCGACGGGCCCTGGCCTTTGAGTCACCCAGGTAAGGGAGGAAAGCTGTGGTCCCAACTCCCTCCATGGGTGGTGGCACTGAGGGGTTCTCCTGCCACCTCAGGGTGCAGCCCCCTCGAGGAGTGATGATTGCAGTGATCTCTGAGCTGCTCTGTGATGGGAAGGACGAGAGAAATGGAGAGACTGGTACTGTATTTTGCTTGTGTAATGACTCTCCCCAGCTGCAGTTTGGCAGAGCGTGTGATCACGTTGGGTAGCCATTACGTGTGTGCAGCTGTTGGACTAACAACTGTAGTATTGTGGGTGTGGTGACTTCTCTGTGACCAGTACAAGCCAATGCCAGCCTGCAGGTGAATACCCCCTGCCTTGTCTCAGATCCTGCTTGCTGCCTTAAAGTTCTGGTGTCTTTGTGTTTCAGGGACCCCAAACACAACTCTCCAGGTGCACGGGCTGTGCCTTAGCTTGGGCTACTTCATCTTCGACCTCTGCTGGTGTGTGTACTACCAGACAGAGGGTGCCCTGATGCTGGCCCACCACCTGGTGAGCATCGTGGGCATCGCAGCGT
This sequence comes from Acropternis orthonyx, assembly GCA_035583155.1. Classification (NCBI taxonomy): domain Eukaryota; kingdom Metazoa; phylum Chordata; class Aves; order Passeriformes; family Rhinocryptidae; genus Acropternis; species Acropternis orthonyx. The sequence goes on along the minus strand of JAWWEU010000068.1, from coordinate 4,513,528 downwards.
CCCTGGCCCTGGGGGAGTCGGCTGCAGACGTCAACGCCGTCATCTTTGGCAGCGAGATCACCAACCCGCTGCTGCAGGCCCGCTGGTTCCTCAAGGAGACGGGCTCTTACCACACTTTCACGGGGGACGTGGTGGATTTCTTCTTCGTGGTCCTCTTCACCGGGGTGCGGATCGGGATGGGGGCCTGGCTGATGTACTGCGAGCTCTCTTCCCCCAAGCCCAGGTGGTACATCAAGCTGGGGGGGGTCATCATGTACGTGGTGTCCTGGGTGTTCATGGTCAGCATCTGCCGCTTCGCCAGGAAGAAGACCATGAAGAAGTACCAGGCGTGGAGGAGCTGGAGGAGCGGCGAGTTGTGCCTGAAAACCAATGGGCACCTGAAAACCCACTGAGTGGGCGCTGAGTAAAGACTTCCTCGAGCTCACACGGCCTGGCGAGGAGGGGATCGTGCCTGAAATGCCGCTGTCGGGAGAGGAGCCAACACACGTTAGCAATTCTGGAGCCAAGTTTATCCCTGGCGTAGCTCCACTGAAATGCATGGAGCTATGCCATGGATTCATTGGGTCTGCAGGGTTTGGCCTGGCAGGGGCTGGCTCGGGGTGGATGTAAGCACACGCTGCATGGCACGGGGGAAAGAAGGGCTAATTTTATATACTGAACATAACAGCAGTGCAGGCATAAATAGTGGTGTCAGTAGCGAACTCCTACAGCCCTGGTAGAACCTTGGAAGAGAGGAGGTCTTCATGTTCAGTGTCCTGTGCAGCCTAGACAGCTAGAGTGACTTTGTACTCTTAGGAGGAAGCATGTTGTAGTGTTGCATCAAAGCTGGGATTCCTGGCTCTTCCACCAACTGCTTATGTGACCTTGGGCAAGTCACATAACTCTAACTCTGTGCCTAATTCCCCATCTATGATTTGGGGGGGGATGGAGCCAATCCATCTGTGTTATGCACTTTGAGATTTTCACTTGAGAGGTGCTACATAAATGCAGACTGATGGTTGTTATCTGCACTTTGTTTGTTATCCCAGTGTTTCCTTTGGGAGAAACAGCTTTGGTGGTTGAGCTAGAGTGTGACTCTAGAAAAATCAGTATTTTAGGTAGGTTGTTGTTTCCTACCCTTTCTAATTCCTTTTAATAACTTATTTATTAACATATTGATAACTTATTTTTCTGTAGTGTCCAGAAGCTCTAATCAGCACGGGCGCCTTACAGGACTAGGTGCTCTGTGATTACACCCAAAGACACAGCCCCTGATGGGAAATGCTTTTCAGATTTTTTTCCCTCTTCATCCCTGACTGTTAAAACTCTCGTCCCATTTGCAGGGAAAAACTGTCCCCAGTTGGCAGCTTCTGGTGTTTATTTCACTGCATGTCCCTCAGCTGCTCCTTTGTTGTTGGTTGCTTATTAGTAGGATCATTTCACCTGAGCCTCAGCACCAGCCCCTCAGTGCAGCTCAGAGCTTGAGCCTTGCCTGCTGCAGCCAAAGACCTGAAGAGCCCCAAAAAAGCCCTTCAGATGAGCAGAGCCAACTGGTGAGCTGGTCCTGGAAAGGAAACTTGACTCATTTAGCACTTCTGAGCCCTGAGGGGAGACAAGAAGGGCTAGTTGGGGCTTGCTGGTTCCTTCCCAGCTCTGTTGGGCATGTCAAGGGAGCCTTTTTGCCTCAGCTTACCCACTTTCTGGAGTGGGGACAGCATTACCTACCTCCTGGGGCGTTTCCATTTGACAGTGAGCCACCTCTGGTGAATGTTGGTGGTTTGTGTCACTCTGTGCTGTATAAAAGCAAAATGCTGTTGCTTTGAGTGAAGCATCTCTCACTATGACCCATGGGCAGCACTTTGTGACCTGAACATGGCACTTCCCAGCATCTGCTTGCCTCCCAAAAGCCGGAGTCCGAGGTGTGTGGCAAAGGTGCTGATGGGGAGGAGTCAAAGGGACCAAGCAGGTAAAGATCAGCTGTGCTGCTTCTTGTTCACGTGGACCCCCCAAGCTGAGGGAAGGATATCTGGTGGGTTTTCCCTAGTAAGGATTGCAGATTTAGAAGTTAAACCAAGACACTGGAAAACAAAAGGGCAGTTAGGGATGGCTTTATGAAGCAGAGCTACAACATCTCAGAGCAAGAGCTCATTATCTGTGGCTCCAGCATAGACTCGCAGACTCAGAAGTCCAACTCCCAAGCTGTGGAGCACAGGGTGGGCCCTGTCCTCAGGCTAGTCCATAGTGGCTAGAGCAAACTGTAAAAGGAAACTGCAGAACTAGTGTGAAATAATAACTTGTGTCTGAATTACTGTGTAATAGCAACTAATGTTCCACCAGTGAATGGTGTAGATGCTTTGTATTATGTTTTATAAAATAAAGATTATTTAATTATATGAGGAATTTGCTTCCTCTCTTTGGATGCTGTTTGTAAGTTGCATTGTGTGTTTTGGATGAGTGTAAATGAGCAAAGGGATGGTCAGTAAGTGCTTTTATTTACAACTTGTACAGCTTTCAGCATTATTGCTTCTCAGGTATGTCAGCCCTCTTCTTTGCAAGGTTGTCTGTGGGGTAGTCAGTTAAAATTTCAGGAAGAATTTCTCCACGGAAAAGGTGGTCAGGCACTAGAAGGGGCTGCCCAGGGGGGTGGTGGATTCCCCATCCCTGGAGGTGTTTAAGGAATGACTGAACGTGGCACTCAGTGCTCTGGCCTGGGTGACAAGGTGGTGTTTGGTCAAAGCTGGACTCGATGATCTTGGAAGTCTTTTCCAGCCTCAGTGATTCTGTGTGTGATTCAGTAGGATAGAGCAAAAATGTCTCCTTTGTTTTCTGTGCCAAGGGACAAGGTTCTCCTGAGTTCCCACACCATGAGCTCTTCTCATTCATAAACTAAATATTGTTACCTAGGAATTGCTTCACTGGGAAGTCTGCTAGGGTTAGGAAAGACCTGTAGTATTGTGTTGGCAAAGAATAGCCACTCAGCTTCCTTCTGGTCACAGCATTTTGCCAGGGATCCAGCTTGCCAAAAGTCTGCTTTCTATAAATAGTTAAGCCAATTTAGTTGTTTGCATGTAACTCTTAAATCTGGCTCAAAATCCTCCGGCACTGGGGAGCAGCCGCGGAGCCCTCTGGAGATGTTGGCCTGTTGAGTGTGATGGAGGGGTCTCGGGGACTGCGATAATTTGTGCTGGGAGTTTGTTTAACCCCTGAGGTAGTCCAGAAGCAGAGGAGAAAGTGCAGCAGCATTCTGAAGCTTTGCTTTAGAGCTGAGAGCGTCTCCCAAGTTTTGCGTCTTCAGGAATGACATGCCAGGATATGGCCTCAAGCCAATGGGCAGATGTGCTTTGGCTGTAGACTGAAATCCGCCTCCCTGTACCAAATTAATTTAATTTTTTATTGTCCTATTATTTCTTTAAAACCTTCCTTGCTGCTTGCCTACTGGCCCTGCAGTAGAGCTGTATAAAATTAACCTCTTCTGTCAGTCCTCTGCCCTCTTTTTGTAGCTAACTCCTTATTCATATTTGAAGGAATTGCAATTTTTGGATTTCCAAGGCTTTATTCCCTCGCAGCAATAGTCCAAGCACTGATGTAAAAGCATGGCATTTTAAGTCTTTGAAATCTGCTATTAGACTAATACCAGTGCTGTCAGCAGGTCTTTCTTGGACAAAAAAGATGAGAGGATGTTTTAAGCTTCATGGAAGCCGTGGTGATGTTCTTGATACTCACAGACTTTGTACAGCTTGGGTGGAAGTAAAATAACATGGGGTCTGCCATGTCCAAAGAAATCAAATTTCAGAGAGGGAATGAGACTCTGTCTGCATTGGCTTTGTGTTGCTTAAGCAATTTCTAGGCAAGGAGCAACTCTTCTTTGGTTATACCAATATATCAGCACTTTCCTCTCTCCAAGTCAGCTTCAATAAGTGCTCTAATAAATCTGCGTAAGAGAAGGTGTTTGCTTTGCCCTGTTTCCCTCAAGTTCCAGATTGAGTTTGGCAGCTGATAATTTGGCAGCATAAAGGATCTTTAGAAAAATTAATGAGGAACTGAATAGATCAAGGTATGTGGAAAAGCTTTTGTAAGGTAAGAATGGTTTACAGGTAGTTCATTTTGAATGAGAAGGAGAAAGTGTCAGATTCTGCAGCTTCTTAAATGTTAAACCCCCCAGTTTTTCAGCAATATTTGTATTTTGTTGTGTGAATTGTGTCAGAAGGTTAAGGTCTGTTCAGTGTAACAATCCTCAAATGTGATGAGAAGTTATATCCTTCATCTCTTTAGATTTTATGCCATTAACAAACACCTCTTCTTTTTAAATCCCCCCTCCAGTCAGAGGACACTGATTCCAGAAGGAAACTCCTGATGGAATGTCCAGCAGCTTCCTCTGTCCTCACAAAGGTTGCTGCTTTATTTATGCTGATACAGAAAGAAAGCTTAGTGCTATAAAAATGCTTACTGCCACGTGGATTATCCAGGTTTAGGAACTGTAATAAGCTGTCAGAGTAGAAGCTCTGATAGATTAGTCTCTCTGTGTCTCAAGAGAGGCAGCAAAGCATTGCATTTGTGTCCCAAGTGGCCCCAAAGCACAGACCAGCACTGTGTGCATTTCCAGCAGCTCCAGGACAAGCTGCCTGTCTGTAGGTAGTAAATCCGTTTTAAGATGGGAAAAGGCTTTGAGAGTGCATAGAAATCTGGAGCCCAGCACAAGTTTCTGTGTGTTTTGTCAGATTAGAGTTGAATCCAGATATGGAAGCGACCACTGGATCCAGCAGCTGTTGGTGCTCGAGGTGAGTTTGATTGGGTGGAATCAAAGGGCACTATAAAAAAATCACTGGAGCAGGAAGGTTTGAGCTGTGCTAAGCTTGAGAGCAGAGCCAGGCTTACCCCAGTCCTGACCCAAGGGCAAGGTCCTCTCTGTTTTGCAGGAGTCACAAATTCATGTGCACCTTTGGGAAATGAACTGTCTTCTCTGTAAACCTTGAGGATCATTTCCCTCTAGTTGTGCAATAAGTAAATGTTGGCTGTTGCCTTCCAAAACCAGCAGAACAACAATTTATGGTGAGTTTAAATAACCAGATACCAAAATACTGGGGCATTCTATCACTGGTTTTAAACTGATTACTTGTAAGTAGCAAAAGAGTCTTTCATCCACTTGATTTTTATGATGGAGGTCAGGGAAACTCAGCTGATCATCATGTCTGACTTAGAGCACATAATTTCACACAGCTTTCTATTATTTTCTTTCCTTTAGTATTCTGTACTTCTTTACTTTCTTTACATTCTATTCTGTTCTTTACTTGAGATCTGCAGGACACTGATTGGACACACAGGTAAGTTGCTCTCATGGCTGGTTTATCTCACCTGAAACATGAAGGGAAATTTTCCTGAAAGGAAAAAGGGTCACATGCACTGTTTATTGGCAGTTAAAACTTTGCTGATTTCTGCCCTTGTTTCTGCTGGGCCCGAAGTGGTGCCAAACCCCACCCCGGAGCATCCTGGAGCTCCAAGGTATCCCATGGCTTGGAAATGCTCCTCTCCAAAGGGGAAAGGGGAATGCGAATCAGGACCTTCACCTGCTGGGAAGTTCAGGTTGCAGGAGCCGTGCGAGGCTTTCCCAGCAGATGGCAACAGCTCCTCGGTGCGAGGCTGGAGCGGTGGGATTAGGCACAGGGATCCTCAGTAAACACTTTATAAACCTGCCTTTTCAGTAGCCCCCACGAGACGCCTACAAGGATATGCTCTATGCTTTAGGGAAAACTAAGCTGTGCTCCATAGGAATCATCCTCCTTTACTCCAGGGCTCTCCTCCCTTGAGCTGCTTAGCTCTGCTTTGGACTAAAAAAATTGACTTTTGGGGACATTGGTGCTGTGCCCGGGGGACTGATGGGGTTAATCAGAGAAACACAGATTGGTTGGGCTGGAAGGGGCCTTAAAAATCACCTTGTTCCAAACACCCTGCCATGGCATGGACTATATGTAAATTCAGGCTAAGTGACAACTTCAGAGCTACCAAAAACAGTATCTATTTTAATTGGTACAGTGTAATTGGTTATTGATTTCCCCATATTTCATGTTGTAAAACTACCCAGGCAGAATTATCATAAATAGGCATCTATCTTAACCAAAGTACGCAATCAGCTCCCACCAAAAAAACAGACTTTGCAGAAAAGAGAAGCAGTTATGGTTTCAGTATCTATGTCTTAGGATTTTCTCCAGCTAATTGTTGTTCTCGTTATGTTGTCGTGCACAATAAAATATAATTAAAGTAATAAAAAAAGCATGGAGGCCTAACATGCAAATGCTGGGCCTGCCATGAATCAGGAGGTCTCCCAGGAGCTTTTCCCTCTCCAGGCACAGCACTCGATGTTCCCAAAGCCAAAAGCAGTGAGGGATTTATAGCAGAGAAGATGCAATAAAGAGGTCTATAATAAATAAATATAGATGTATGGAGGTATTCAATCCCTTCATCACCAGGGATGACTGTGCTGCACGCAGCTGCACAATGAAAGGCAGACGTGGCTGCTTGTCTTGCACTCCCACACTTGATTTTTTCCCTTCCCAAGCCTCTGTTTTCCTCAAAAGGAAACCAAAAAAGGAAGTATAAATGTCCTGCGTATATAAGTCAAGTATCATGTAGAAAAATGATTTCATCCCACGCTTCCCCTCTTTGCTCTGAACTTCATCAAAACAACAAATTCTTCAGACTCTCAGACAGTCTGCTGGCTTCCTGATCCACGCTCGCTTCGCTCCAAGCAGGAAAAGCTCCGTGTTCCAGAGCCTGGATTCAGCTTCAGGCAAGGTATGGTCCCGTGTGCTTAGGGAGGGATCTGCTCCTGAGTTTCCAAAGCCTGTTTTCCAGGCTCTTTCCAAGTCCAGTGTCCTGGCTTTGAAATATATCATGGTAAGATTAATTAAAGGGTAGGAGGATGGTGCCCTAGATGATTGGGATTAGCTAATAGGGTTATTTTAGTCTGCTGGCATTTGGTAGGAAAGACTGATGTTCCAGGAGTTCCTCTGTGCAGGGAGGGCAGGAATTGCTGCCCACCGTCCCTGGCAGCAGAACCATCCTGATTTCCATTCCACTTCTGTGCTGCTCGTGAGCTTTAATTCCTGGAGGAGCAGCATGGAAGGTTCCTAAGTTAGAGCATATAGATGTTATTTCCAGGTGTTGGAGAACAAGTGTTTCTGGAAGGCTGAGATATGTGCAGGGAGGGGTCAGCTCTCAGATTTATGCTGACCTTCACCTGCAGGAAAACTTCCTAATGAAATGTGCGTGGAAATGCAGGGAGGCTGGATATGGAGCCAGGAAGGGTTTAGGAGCAAACAGCACAGCTGGGACTGTGAGCCTCCGGCGCTGCACAGCTCCCGGCACTCCACGGGTTTTAATCCGCTGTTTATTTGCTTTCTGCTGTAAAGTTTCTTCGGTGTCGTATTTTCCATCCCTCCCTGCCCCTCTGAGCCTGGGACACGGCAAGGACTGGGTAGTGGGAGGGCTGGGGATGGGAGAGGGAAAGGGAGAGGGAAACCTCTCTGGATGGGGACGGGATCGGGAAAGGGAAACCTCTGTGGATAGGGATGGGACAGGGAAAGGGAAAGCTCTCTGGATGGGGACGGGACCGGGAAAGGGAAACCTCTCTGGATAGGGATGGGAGAGGGGAAGGGAAAGCTCTCTGGATGGGGATGGGAGAGGGAAGGGAGAGGGGAAGGGAAATCTCTCGTGCCGGGATACGGGATGAGGGAGGAGCGACTGCGGCTGGAGACGGGAAGAGAAGGGAACACCCCGGTGGCCTGGAAAAGGCTTCCAAAGGGGAAGCGGAGAGCTCAAAGCACGGAGAGGGGTAAGGGCAGGGAGGAAAAAAAGGAGTGGTGGAGAAGGAGAGGGGGAGCGAAACAGAGGAAGGAGGGGAAAAGGAGAAGAAGAAGGAGGAGGAGGAGGAGAAACAGGAGGCGGGGAAAAAGAAGGAGGAGAATAAGGAGGCGGGGGAAAGAGGAGGAGAAGGAAAAGGAGAGGGAGGAGGAGGAGGGGAAGGAGGAAGAGGAGGAGGCAGAGGCAGGGGAGGGCGGCCGGCGGAGGGATCCGGGGCCGGGGCGGGGCGGCCGGAGATACGAGCCCCCCGGAGGCGCCGGGGAGGGGCGAGCCCGGCCCAGCTCGGCCAAGCCCAGCCAAGCCCAGCCCAGCCCGGCCCGGCTCGGCGCAGGCTCCGCCGGGACGTGCCGCTCCCGCCTCGCAGCAGCCGCAGGAGGGCCGGCAGAGGAGCCGCAGCGGGGCCGGAGCAGCAGCAGCAGCAGCAGCAGAGAGCGGCACAGAGAGCGGCACAGAGCAGGGCCGGACGGGGCCGGGGGCCGGTCCGTGGAGCCCCGGGCCTGGGGCGGCCGCGCCGCCCGCCCCGCTGCGGGACATGGGCCCGGCCGCTGCGCCCCGGCCCCGGCCCCGCTCCGCCGCGCCGCTGCCCCCGCCCTGACACACCGCCCCTGCCTCTGCGCCCCTTCCTCCCGTCGCTGGTGGAGTGTTTATTTTTTATTTTTTTTTTTGCCTCCTTCCGTGGTCTGGATATTCCGTGTGGCTGCAAAGAAGAGTGGGTGGTGTTTTTTTTTTTTTGGTGTTTTTTCCCCTTTTTTCGCGCCCCCGGGCCGGGTTTGCCCCGCGGTGCATGCCTGCTGCCGGAGCAGGGCTGGATCCCGGCCCGGGCCGAGCCTCGCTCATGCTCCCGCAGCGAGAGTAAAATGTAAATTGGATAACACGACTTCTCGCCAAAGGCTCCAATGAGTGGCACACAGTCCACAATCACGGACAGGTCAGTATGAAATGGGGTTGTTTTTTTGCTTCTCCCAAGTCCAGGCTGTCCCCCGCCGCTCAAGGTGCTTTGAGTTCTGACTTCAGTGACAGGAAAAAGTGAGGAAAGCGGGATTAAATCTGTGTGAGGTTGGGCTGTGTGACTGTCAAGAGCGGCCGGCCTAACTTTGAAACCTGAGCATTTCAAGTCCAGCAGCTTCCGAGCCTGCCAGGCTGACTTTGTGGGGAGCAGGGGTTTGTAATCCTGCTGGTGGCTGGGGAGGAACCAGCCGAGCGCTTCTGCAGAGGAGCCAGAGCTGGAAAAGCGACAGGGGTTTGGGGACAGGGGTTTGGGACACGGCTCGGGTGTGAGCTCGGGAACCCCGAGGAGGATGCGCTTGGGCCTGGCTGGGTCAAGCACTGCAGGGAGGTCACTCCAGGTGAGGCAGGAGCGGTGGCTGAGGAGCAGGAATGCCCGCTGGTGTGTGACAAAATAGGAAAAAAAATCGAAAAAAACCCTCTTTTGAGGCAGAAGTGAGCGGAATGAGTGTCTTCGTTTGGCGAGAGGAAAAGATAACCTATTTCTGACACTGTAAGCTGGGGGAAAAAAAGTTTTCGTGTGTTTTGTTATCTTACAGGACATCTTTGGTGGTTAAGGTGTGAATGTGTGTGAGAGAGGCCTTGCTTTGGCCTTTCATAACCAGCTCTGGCACAGCAGGGAAGGCAGAGCTGGGACAGGGGAATGGTGCTTTTGGCTGCCTGAGCCCACCTTTCAGACTCCAGGTGTGGGCAGGAAGGAGTGAGGGTAGTTCTCACACTCAGCCCTTCTCAGGACTCCACAGGCCAGCTCAGAATTGTGTATGCTCTGTGTTTATGGCTGTTCAGAGAGAATTAAGCCTTTATAACTAATTATGTAGATCGTACTAGCAGAATAGCTGACAGAAGACAACTCCTGAGTTTTTTTCCCCTCATCCCGTGCATGAATTTTGAGTTGCAGACCATTTTTCTCTGTACCAGACAAGACAATGACACTAAAAAGGCATTTCAGTGGCTTTGTGAGGATTTTGTTACATACTTAAGACCATATGTCTTATGGCAGTTACATGATATCAAAAGGAATGACAGGCTTTTCATACCAAGAGGCAGCTGAGTGATGCATGGAAAAGAAAAGCACGAGAACAGGGAATTTAATTTACTTGTTAGTACAACAAAATACTTTCCATTATTGAATTGGAACAGCCAAATTGAAAATGTAATGGAGACACAAAAAAAAAGGTCTCATTTCCTTTTGCTCTCAGTCATCTCAGGAGGATGTTTCTGTTTGGTGTTCCACTGGGGTTTTAGTTCAAAAGGCTTTTTAATGTCAGGTGAGGAGCTGTCTCCACAACCCTGGCAGTGGGGTTGTGGGATGGTTGGGGGAATGTGGGGAAGCTGGATCTTGCCTTGACACTACTCTCCACCTGAAGGAACCCCAGCTCTGGGGATGCAAAGTCGTGGTTGTTGTTCATCCTGGAGAAGAGAAGCTTCGGGGTGACCTCATTGTGGCCTTCCAGTACCTGAAGGAGCTACAAGAAAGATGGAGAGAAAAGTGTAAAAAGTGCCAGCACAAGGGGGAATGGCTTCAAACTGCCAGAGGGCAGGGTTAGATGAGATGTTAGGAGGAAATTCTTCTCTGTGAGGGTGGGCAGGCCCTGGCACAGGGTGCCCAGAGAAGCTGGGGCTGCCCCATCCCTGGGAGTGTCCAAGGCCAGGTTGGAGCAGCCTGGTCTGGTGGAAGGTGTCCCTGCCCATGGCAGGGCATGGGAGGGGATGATCCTTAAGGTTCCTCCCAGCCCAAACCGTTCTGGGGTTCTGTGGTGATTCTATGATTTATTCCCAGTCTGGACCTTTCCAGCAGAGCCCCAGGCGCTGAGGTGGTGGTTTGTTCTCATCATGTGGATCTCTGCCCCTCCTTTGTGTCTGCATTGTGCAGGATCTGGAGGGGGGTGGTTTTTGATCACTGCTGTCCCACCAGTACATTGGTGGAAAACTTCCTTTGCAATTAGGCCCAAGAAGCCTCTGTGTTGCCTCTTTCAATCTGGCTCTCAAGCTTGGAATGTAAAGCAGGTGCAGTAGGAACAATATTGATGTTTCCAGTGTCATTAGATCTACACATGTTCAATTCTCTCTGTATTTATCAATTACCTTCCTTGGTGGAATTGAGTTGGGAACTGCCTTAAAACAGGAAAACTCAGCTTGCATCGGTACCAGATGGCATTAGGAATATAATAGAGTAGCAGGGGTCTGCATTTTTCTTCATATTAGCTTTACATATTTGCGTGTTATATATGTACAGCTGCTTAAATCCATGTTACAGGCAGCAGATATTTCCTTTCATATCCCTTCAGTTTAAGGTGGTAATTGTACTATGATTTGGTAGCTGGCAGACATTTCCCTTGTGCAGAATGCACTTATCTCATCCTTATGTTTTTTATGTTTTTGTTGACGATGTCATGTATGGCATTAAAGTATATAAATTAGGAGTGTATGAGTGGACACTTGTTCTGTAACAAGGATGATAAGTGATATTTTCACTAAGCCCCCTCTTCTCCTCCCCCTTTTTTTTTTCCTATTTGATTCCCATTCCCAGGGAAGCTGAATGGATTTTAGTGCCTGGTACTCTGCTGAACCGCAGTCGGGCCTGTTCATATCTGATGTGTCTGGGATAATTTTCTCCGTGGACCAAACCTTGGCCCAGTTAATTTTGGTGATGGTTGTGCTCCATCCCCGAGTTAGATTCTGTTATCCAGCTGCCTCCAAAGCACCCTGATTTTCTTCAAGTGTCTTCAAGTGTCAAGCCTGGAGGGAAGTGAGTGCCTGGGAGAGTGGGGGAATACCAGGCATTAAACAACAAGGCAGAACACATGTTAAGACTCCTGAGAGTGTAATGGCTGGTCAGAGTTACTGAAGAAGCTTCTGACACACACTGCTCTCCCTGTCAGCTGCCCAGCATTTGGAGAAACACCTAAAGGATGCAGGCAGAAAAAAGATGATCCTGTAAGGTGGGAGAAACACATCAGCGAAAGGTTGTGCAGGGTTGCTGTAGGTGCCTTGCATGGCTTCTGATGGTTTGAGCCAGAACTTCAACCAGTGACTTAAACTTCTTAAGCTCAGGATGTTCTTTTACTTTGTCAGCTGCTTTTTTTCATAAAAAAAGCCCAGTGGGCCGTATCAAACACTTCTCCAGCCTTATTGCTCTGCTCCTTTATGTTTGTAAACATTGACACCCTCTTAATTTAATCCTCTCTTAGCTATGCTGTGTTTGTTTAGAGGCCTCCTAAGGTGTCATTTATCTTGCTTAACTTAGTAAGTCTTTGAGGTAGAACATCTCGGAGCTGCTCATCGAGATTGACTTGATTGTGGAAGGAAATCAGCACGTTGAGGGGACTGTTTCTTGTCCCAAATCAGGTGTCTGAAATGGGCAGGTGACTGACAAATTGCCTTCTGGTCTTCATCCATCCCTGGATTTAGGTGAGATCTGCCATACCTTTTATCCTGACAAATCCAAGTCTTGCCTAGTAGATAGTTTGCTGGGTTGGAGTTTTGTTGCTGGGTGGTTTGGGGCTGGATTTTGGAGTGGGGGGGACTGGCTCACAGAGCCTGACTGGGAGCAGCAGTGGCCGGGCAGGGTTTGTTGGAGGAGTTTCCCCGCTGCGGTGAGCGTGCCCGCGTTCCCTCCCTCTGGAGCTTCCCTGGCCGCAGTGGGAACGCGCTCTGGGCGTTGCTGCTCTGCTGTCCGTGGCCGGCGACACATGGCCGGGCGAGATAAGGCCTTTATTCTTTCCAAGGCCACGGGATGAAACCCGGCCATTTGTAGGCTCTGCCTGGCCACCGTATCCTGTTATGACACTAAAGAAACATTTGTGTGAGATTAATTCTTTTTTTATTTTTTGCTCTCGTAGTTAACTGTATTTTTCTTCCTGTAACCCTTCCAAGCTCACTTCAGAGTTGAGCAATTGCACGGCTACAGGGCTGGCTCTCTCTGTTTTCTCTCTGTTTATTAAAGCCCAATAAAAGAAGGGAGGCTCTTGCTTTCGCAGGACCTCGCCGAGGAACTGGTGACTCTTCCTTTGCAGTTGCTTGCAAATGAGTTTTATTTATAACCGTGCTGTAGTTTCTGTTGCTATGATTGGAAAACAGGAGAGGTAGAATTTACACATAATTACCCTTGAGAAGTTTTAATTGGTGATTTGCTCCTGACTTGGTACTAAAATAGACCCTAATTGTTTCTTATCTGCTCAGATGCACTTTCCCTGTCTTTGGCAGTTTGGGAGTCCCTGTACTAACTGGGAGTTCTATAACTTTGTGGTGGGGAAAAAGGGTTTTATTTTTCCCAGCAGAGTAAGAAGTTCACAGAAAGTCACACCTTGGTGTTACTGAGTAGTTAGATATTATTATCATGCACTTAATTGAGTTGGTAAGATCCAGTATTTATGGAAAATGGGCTGCAGCATAACATCTAAGGACTAAAAAGCATAATAGTCTTTGAGGCAAATCATCTTGTGCTTTCCATCACTGTGCCTTCACGGTGTTTGGAAATTAGTAGCTGACATAGTCTGTGCATAAATTCATTTTCCATTTTGCTTTTGTTGAGGCTGTCACAGGAGAGGACTGTCTGGGATGTTTACTGCTGGCTAGGAAGCAAATGCTACCAGGTCGTGCTGCATAGTTTATTAGGGTTTTTACTGGAGACAGGAGTTGAGGTGAGCTTGATTTTCTAGTTTTGAGTGGAGCTGTGGGCGTTGTGATTATTTGGGTGGAGGCAGGAATGATATTTCATCTGTTAGCCCAATTGTATAATTCTCCCTGTGCACACAGCTCCTCTTACGGAATTTCTGAACATTTCAAATGGATGGATTAGGAATGGTACTGGGATGCTGGCTCCTTCAGTTTTAGACTTGCAAAATTCTTGTCCATATGTACAGGAATTGGTGTGTGTGATACATTTAGCAGCAAAAAAAAAACTCAGCAGAGGTAGTTGTGAAAAGAGCCTGGAGGGTATGAGGAGTTGCATGAAGAGTCTGGAGAAATGGCCTGATGATGTCTGAGCTCTTCAGTGGCATCCATAGGGTCTTAGGGAAATAGAAAACATGGAAACCCTTTCCAGCCTGATAGAGTCTGTTCCAGTGACTCTGATTAGAGCAGTATCTGAGCACTGCTGTGTTGACACAGCTGATCACTGTCCTGTGTGAGTGTCCTGCTCTGTGTTGTGTCCCTCCCCTTTCTTCCTGTGGACAGTTGTTTGCACTTTGGAGTTTTAGGATCTCTGTGCTGTCCTAGTCAGAGATGCTTGGGAAGGAACATGCAGCCTGCCCTTGGAGCAGGAGTTGCTGAGGTCACTGGTGAGCTTTTGTGGGTGTTCATTTGTGATCTTTGACTCCCATGACCTGTGTGGGAGGAGAGTTTCGTGGTCCTTGAGGGTGGCAGCACTGACCACAGTCCTGCTGGAAATCAAAGGGAGTTCTGTTCACTTTCACAACTGTTCTGTGTCACGTTGTAGAAGTAGTGATTTAGGCATCAAAGATCATTTAGCAGTTCATCCTAAGGTAGTGCAAAGCATTCATGAATTTGGGGAAGGTGGTACAGACACCTGTGCCAGTTATTTTGTGTATTTAACGACTCTACATCAGAATTACTTGATTATTTCCTCAGTTGGGGTCTCCTAGTAAATTTATGTCTTGAGCATTTGTGTGAATTTGAGTAGCTTCAGTGCCTCCAGTTTCCCTGCCTTCCCAAGAAGCTTTGGAGTATAATCAGCAGGATTTTTGACATTAACTGTTGTTCTCCCATTTTCCCCACAGTGTTTTGTGTAGCATCTTTTGCCTCTCATGGTTATAACCATCAAGCCCCTCCCAGCCAGCCCAGTGCTGCAGCTCATAGTTATGCAGAGTGTCTCAAAGAGGAGCAGTGTTTGCTTTGGTCTGGAGACTGAATTCTCCACTTAACCTCGAGCTGGTCCTTCTGGGTCACCAGGGAGGTATGCTGGCTGTGCTGCTTCAAAGATAAGCTCAGGCTCTTGCTTCAAGGCTTTATCCGCCAGGTTTCTCATTGAATACCTCTTATTTCCCTCTGAAAATTAGCAGTAGGAGACTTATCAATGAATCCCATTTGTATTATCCTCGAGTTTGGGTGGTCAGAGTTGCCAATAAAAATGCTTCTTGTAGCATTCCTAAGGCTCTGCAAATATTCCTCTGCCTGAGCACTCTCCCTTCTTTCACTCTAGTCCTGATATTTTATCTGCTTTGAGATAACTAGATTTTCTTGTGTAAGAGATGTCAATAGCACCAAGAGAAAATAGACTTAAATGCATATTTTCAGGTAGGTGATGCTGTGTTCTGTTCTGTGGCCCTGCTCTGCATAATTAATTATTGTGTTTAAAGAATAAAAGTGATAGTTCACGTCTCAGCTTGATTAAACTGAGGGTCAGTAGCCTGAATGTAGATAATGTCTCAGCATCAGAGGAGAGGGCTTGAAATAAGGACAGGAGAAGCAGTGACAAACTAGTAAAATGAAAAGGAATGTAAAATGTGCAGTGCTTGATGAAGAATGTACAAGGGATAAAATGCATGGCAGGATACATAAAAAGTAGGAACAGCACACTTAGAACAAGACAGGAACAAACAAGGTTTGCTCATTTTTCTTTTAAAAGAAAACATGTAAAAATAAATATATTAAAAATGACAGGAAAGCCTAGCATCCGTATGTTTCAAATGTAAGCATAAGTATAAATAGTAAAAGCAAAACAAACAATGTTCAGCCTGTGACATTCACAAATCGTCTCCTAAACAGGGCTTATGCTTTGTTATCACTCTGCATCCTTTCCTTGTGGGTTTGCAGTGTTGTGTCTGGGTGACTTCTGAGGCCCATGGGCAGGAACCCTTTCTTGCAGAGTCGCATCATTTAGCCCAGTCTGACGGTAAATAAGAAACATTGCTGTTTACATTTTTTGGCAAACGCTTCAATGTGATGGTGTGGCTATTTTAAGCCTTGTTTTGACAACACTGAGGGGTCTGGGCTGTGATGTTGGGTGGTGAAGGTACTTCATGGAATTGCTGTGGCACTGGGAAAGCAAATGAGTGTGTCCTTCCTGAGCCTGCAGAGCTGAGCTGGGAGAGATCATCGCTCACAGCACAGGTATTGAAGTGATTTTGTTGTAATCTGGGCTCAGTTCATTTTAAAAACTAAACCTTTTATGGTCAGGGAACAGGGCTGTGTAAAAGAGGACACAGGACTGTGTGAATTGGGCAGGAAGGTGTCTTTTGGTGGTGTAAATTTGTAGTGTTGATACGTGAAATCTAAGAGAGAATCTCCAGGTTGTGGGAGCTCTTGGTTGCTCTCAGTTGATACAGGAACTGTGTATGTGAGGGCAAGACTTGAACTGCCCCTGAGCTCTTGAAATATCACAGAATCACAGGATATTCTGAGTTGGAAGGGACCTGCAAGGATCATCAGGTCCAGTTTTTAAGTGAATGGCCCATATGGGGTCAAACCTGTGACTGTGGCATTGGAAGTCTTCAGGGATATTGGAGGAAATTTTATTTTTATCCAAGTGCTGTTCCGTATTGAATCTGTGAGTAGCAGCACAGCTATTGTTTATGTGAGAAGCTGGGTTTGAATTCATTTGCAGGCTGTGAATCCTGGTTTGTGGCATCACAGGCAGTCATTTTACCAAGGACTGGGGTGACTTCCCAAGTGGAATCAGTAACCCAGGAAGAGTCAGATACTCTTTCATGGAGTCCTGAGTGAGCTGTAATGTTGGAAGGGGCTTAGGTGGGACCTGAACTGACCTGAGTAAGCATTTCCCAGTGTGGAGAAAAAGACCCATGGGTTTAATAAAGCACCAGACTGATGTGAGACAGGTACACGATTTGGAGTCCACCACTCCCATAAACATACAAGCTCCAACCTGCAGGCTCACCCAAAGCATCTGATGGCTGCTTGAAAGTCTTTTTTACCCTGTTATGATAGTGGCTGTTAGTGGAGCTTGTTGGCAGCACATCAGACAAGGCGTCTCCTCTCAGTACTCTGTGGCACACAGGCACCTCTGCCTTTCTGGTGTGCCCAGATGCAAAAGAGGGTTCTGATGAGCAGGGAGTGAGATCAAAGCTACCAGAAAAGTCATGGAAAACGAGGGAAAAGAAGAGAATTAGAGGAGGGAAGCTATAACGAGTGAGAAAAAGGAAATAGGAAAAAGCTGCAGTGTAAGACATGAGAAATCAATAGGAAATGAGGGAGAGGGAGAGAAACGTGAGAGCTGGTGGCAACTCCCAGATAGGAGAAAGGCTTCCTGTCTGCCCCTGTGTTCTGGAGGCACATCAGCCCTGAAGGGCCAGGGCTGGCCAGTGTGAGGCAAAAACCCCTGACGAGCCAGGGCTACGACTGAATCCGCTGTGGAGGACTGAAGAGACATGTTTGGTGTCTGGGAGTGCCTGTCTAGTTCTTGAGGAGGCTGCTTTGAGTGACAGCCAGTCCCATGTGACACTGTTCGAGCCAGGATGATAATAATTCCTCTTCTTTCGTTAAGTGCCTTTCAAAGTTGATGCTTGCAAGTAAGAAAATAACGTGGTTTTCTGCTCTGTGTCAGCAGGATATTTTTTTTTCCTGCCTTCTGAAAAATTGCAATGATGTGATGTCCCGAGTTAGGCAGTGACCTCAGCCAAAAGTGAGCTGCTGTTCTCAGGTTTTAAAAGAGGGATTTTCCCCACTGCTGTACACTATTTATTGCCGTCTCCCCATGCCGAGGGAGGCAGCATCAGCTTTGACAAATATCCGGGGGGAACTGCAACAGAGGGGGATGAATTTATATGATGTGGACTCCCTAAGCCAAAGGATGGGTGGGATACTCGCATGCCAAGGGTAAAAATTCCTAACTGGGAGATCTCCTGGTGGTGAGCTGCAGCTCCACAGCTGGCAATTTGTTCGTGCTGCCTGTTGAGAGACACAAAATGATAGGTTGTGGTTTGCCCTGCGCAGTCCCTGCGGTTTCGGCAGCGGAAGTGGTTCATGTGGGCGCAGATCTGATCTGAGCAAACCATCAAGCTCAATCATTCTGGCTGGTGAAGGTGGTGTGGGGATACTGCAGAGAGAGCCCTTCCCAATTGTTGTGGGATTCTCTTTGTTGGGAACTCCAGAGGGTGCCTCAGTGAGCGCCTGTGCAGGCGGCTTCCCTTCCCTCTGGTGTTTGAACAGAACCTTCAGCAGGAAAAGCAAGTATCTTGTAAGAGTTTGGAAGTGGCTGCATGATCTAAAAGTGCTTTGCAGTGGTGGGGGACTTGGTGGAAGAGTTTGGTAGTAGTTGGTGAATATGCTGTTGCCGAGCACTGCAGCCCT
Organism: Acropternis orthonyx; assembly: GCA_035583155.1. NCBI lineage: Eukaryota > Metazoa > Chordata > Aves > Passeriformes > Rhinocryptidae > Acropternis > Acropternis orthonyx. The sequence continues at coordinate 4,495,417 of JAWWEU010000068.1, read as the reverse complement.
GTGAGAGATCAGCGAGGCCTCCAGAAACTTGAAAGTTTGCCCCGCCACAATAAGTTGGTTTGTCTGTCTTTAGTGGGGCACCTGGCTGTGCTCTGGCCCTGAAAGCCCCAAGGTTTACCCTCGGCTATCTCGCTTCTCTGAAGTGCTGTAACATGTCCAGCTCGCTAACCTCATGGGAATGGTTGTGACAATAAAACACTTAATGAAAAAGGGGGGGCAAAAAAAGGGTAAGCACACGTTTCTTCCCGGGTGGAAAGATGTAGGAATGTTGGTGATAGCTGTGAATGCTGGAGTGTTGTTTACTTTGGATGTTAACCAGTGCAACCTCAGCTGTATGTATTGCACAGCCAACCTTGACCTCCTCTCCCTTTTCCTTTTAGCAGACTCAGTATCAGGTTTTGCACTCATCAGTGAGACATTAGCCCTGTTTTTGGTGTCTGCACCTGCTCGCCCATGCCTTGGGCTCCCCTCTCTAGCTGGGGAGCCTGGTAATCCAGGATCAATCCCAGGCAAACACTGCTTTCCTGGCAGTGGGAATGTGCCTGCCCGGCGGAAAGGTCAGTAGTGCTCCTGGCAGGTGGGGGCAGGCGGAGAGGGCAGGCCCTGTGTGCTGGTCATGGCTTGTTTGGACACTTGGCACCAGTTTGGAGGAGGTTCTTCCCTCGTCAGGAGTCCAACAGGAGCAGATAATTAAACTGATCTGGGAGGGGCAGAGGAAACAGCTTTGCAATTTGTTTTTTTTTTTTTCTTTTTGGGCACAGTCTGCAAAAATCTAAATACTTTTGCTGGAATTCAGCCAGACAGAACCTGTCCCTTCTCCCTCCACCCCCCCTTTTTTAAATTAATATATATTTGTTTTAATTATCGTGGCTCTGCAGCTCCTGGGAGGCAGTTTTGCTGAGCCTCCTTATTGCTGCGGTAACAGGAACATCACAGCAAATGAAAATTGTGCTCCATCTGTTGCTTTTCATATATGTAGAAAATGGCTCCTTCAGATCCATAAATTGATTCTTGGAATATTGATGGGATTTCATCAGCTGTTGGAGCAGCAAAGGTTTTCAGAAACTTAGAAGTTTACACTGCCGAAATAAGTTGGTTTCTCTGTTTTTATTGGGGCATCTCGCTGTGCTCTGGCCCTGCTAATCCAGGCACAATCCCTGGGAAATGGGAATATATTTCCCCAAAAGAAGTGTTGATACAGAGTATATAGGAATTTAGGGATTTTCTTTCTTTGTTTTTCTTTTTTTCTTTTCGTTTTTTGAACGTAATGGCTTATAGATCAAAAGTTGGTCCCCAGAGAGCATTTCAACAGCTAAGGTAAAGAGAGGAAAAAATAGCAAACAATATGCAAATAATGAGGTGGAGTTTATTGGGAGGGTTGGGTGGTTTTTTTTTTTTGTATTCGGGGTTTTTCCCCCTTTTTTTTCTTCTTTTTACTAAATAAAAAAGGTAGTTTGTAATTGGTTGCGAGGACAGGCACAAAGGGACTCTGGACACTTCAAACAAGGACTGTGCTGTTCAAGGGCCTTGTTTATTTAAATCCCCATGTGAAATCTTTTCATCTTCTTCTCCAAGTTGTGTTTGGATCCCTTTGCCGTGGCAGTAAATTTGAAATACAATAATTAGCTGCATGGCAATGAGAAGCCTGCTCACATATCTGGGACCCAAAAATGGAAAGCTCATTTCCTGTGGGATTTTAAGGAATACTTTGAGCTGTGCTAAGGCTGGTGGCAGCATTCCTGGAGGTGGGTGCGTGCTCGGAGCATCCATCCTCGTGGCCCCAGGATCTGTTTCCCACTGGCAGCCAACCCAATTCCATCTCATAATAATGTGCAGGAAGAAATGCCCAGTAGCAAATGAATTTTGTCTTGTAAGACTGAAAGCAGCCTGCACTCTCCCCCCCTCCCTCTCTCCCTCCCTTCCTCTCTCTTTTCCATCACGTGGAGATGTTTGCTTTAGATTAAAGCACTTCTGGTGGTTTCCATGCTGCAGAAAATACCTTGGGACAAATTGTCTTACTGTGGGCTCTTCATGAATTAAAACCCCCTGCATTTCCCTCGCTGTATTAATGCACTCAGCACTGATGTTTTGCTGGTGACTAGGGCTTAATTTTTACATTTCCAGGTTTTTTGCATATGTGGTAACTTGGATCATCTCAGGTGCTGAAGCCCAGCTGGTTGTGGTGACCTTTGTTAACCCTGTGAGATGTTTGAGTGTGGCCAACTGCTGGTGGGTGATGAGCATGTTCAGTTCATCCAGCACAGGGAAGATTTTGGGGTGTGTTTTGGCCCTCCCTCCGCAGTCTGGAGCTTGCCAATAGAGCAGTGGGTTCTTTCAGCATGGATAACTCAGATCCAGCTGATAAGAGCCAGCATATTGAAGTTTCTGTAGGTAAGCTGCATGCTCAAATGGCAATGATAATACTCCATGTTGTGTATTTGATGATCGGGAAAGCAGCTGCAATTAGCCTGTTAAAAATTGCCTGCTTTTAGCCCTGCTGCCCCTGCAGAGGCTGCAGCAGGAGGTGTTTTGGGAGGCTGCAGCACTACAGCTGCTGAGCAAATACTAACCCAGCACCGAGGCACTGGGCACCCTCTGGGAGGAAAGGCACCCTCCGAGTTACGCCTCTGTGAACGTCCCAGCCTTGGGATTTCAAAGTAAGAGGCAGATGCAGCGTTGGAGTTGAAACAATAAAGCTTCCTGGCGAGGTTTGAGACCTGCTTTTCCTCCCTGCCCATCTCCTGACCCCGTGCGTGCCTTGGGCGCTGGGCTTTGGGCATCGGGGTTGCTGAGCAGGGGGACATGGAGAGCCCTGGGAGAGGCTGGTGGCTGTGCCCTGGCTGGAGGGCAAAGCAGAGATTGGCCACAGGACAGACTCCAAAATAAAATTAATTCTGGGGGAGATAAACTGGTCTTTGGCTCCTCGGCAGTGTCTGTGAACTCTGCATGCCACTGGTTGTGTGTTCCTTGTTGCACTGAAGCAGGGGGGGAATTCAAGTGTGTTCCTGTGCCTCAGAGCCAGGGATTTGTGCATTGCCAGAGCTGAGGCTCTGAGTACAGGTATCAATACAAGCTGTCAATACCTGGCATTTCTGTTTTGGGGTGTTCTTCTCTGCCTTTAGAATTTGGCAGTGCAGTGCTGCAGGTGTGGGTTACAGTGAGGATAAAGCCAGTGCTGACTTGCTTAGGGGGTCAACACTGAGATGCCGTTCATGTTCTTTAGTTGTTTGTTTTACATGTATTGTGCATATTTGTTTTATATCTATATGTATGTAAAGCAGGGGTGGGATGAAGTTTATGGTGAACTGAGAAAGACCTGCAAGATCCTTTAGAAAGAACAAGTTCAAGCTCCCCCACTCCCTGCCTGGTTCTCGATGTATACTGAGCACTTCTTAGAGTTTTATAGGCCTGGAAGTATTTATTGCTGATAATTCCCAGCTCTGGAGTGAACCATAAGAAGGTATTGAGTGCTAAACCCATGGTATTGGTCTTGTGTTTTTATCTCTGTGAATTATGACAGAATTTTGAAAACTATTTTCAGTTTGTTGTGAATTAAGTAGATTTTGTCTGAGAAAATGAACATCCCTGCTCTCATTTCTCTCTTTTAACATTCTCAACTATAGAATAATTACTTGTCTCTCTATTTTGTGCTGTTTCGGCATTGACTCAAGTTTGAATGTAGTGACTGGCATAAATGCTGTGTTTTGAAGCTGGGTTGGGGGGCTCTTTTTTCTTTTTTTTTTTACAGCAAGCTTACTGGAATTGGTTGAACTTAATTCAATGACAGGATAAGCAAAAATTTGTTTAGATAGGCTGTTCTGAAATGTTTAATGCCTTCTAAAATTGTTCATGGTAAAAGATCAAGGAAGGAAACAGTGTGACCTTTAGCTGGAGCTCCACAGAACCCCTTTTCCTATGCCAGAAGTCAGCCCAGACAATGAAACTGAAAGAATCAGGGTCTTCCTTCATAAAGGATCTTTCACTTTTTGCTCTTACAGGTTATTTTTGTTTGATGGCATCACAGATTTAGCAGACTTTACAGCTGTCTTTTAATCAGTTTCCATATTTGCACCAGAACTTTCTTATTTTAATCACTGTCTGTAAAAACTGTCCAGTTGTGTGACACGGGAGAAAATGATAATTTTTTGTTGGCTTTTGTCTTGTTTAGCAGATGATTTCAGTAATATCTACCAGTAATAAATGCGCAGAGTTCACAATTGTGCTTGAAGTTTCATGACTTCAGTGTTTTTCTAAAGATGACTTTGAAAGCATTTTGCTGGGGGTTAATGCAGCCGTGCATTAAGAGCAGACAGCTGTGGTTCAGTCTTGTAATGATTGACTCTGTAAAGTAGGTTGCCAGTCTAATCCTAACTTGTGCTGATCTGTGCTTTTTGGTCAGCTGGCTGGAGCCCGGAAGGTGGGTTTTGTTCAGAGCAGAGCAGGGAATTTGGGTGGTGAATCATTCAGTGCAGAATAAATTGGGTTGTATCTTGACCAGTCGAGTTGGTTTTCCACCCTGCTCAGTTTATCGTTTTCTCTCATTTCTAAATCATCCTTTCTTTTCCCCGTGTGGGTGGTGCCTCTGTGGAGCTTGTCCTGCAGTTTCTTCGGTGCCAGTTTTTAATTTGAATTTTGCCTGGCATCCTAAAGACACTGTCCCTTGAGTTTCACAGTGACTGCTGCAACCATGTCCCCTGATGTACTTGAAAAGTCAAGGGCCTTTCTTAGGGGCTTCTCATCTGGTATTTTGAATCCTAAAAACATTTCCTTAACTCTTACCTAGCAAAATGCTCTGAAAATTGAAAGTTTGCAGGGCTTTTGTTGTACTTGTGTGTGCATTGCCAGCACTCAGCTGAACTTGCCTTCCCAAATAAGCTGTGTGTTCCAAGCACCTGTGACTTGGTCTCTACCTCACAAGGTACTATGCAGACTTGTGTCGCTGATCTTTTACAAAAGGAATTAGGGGACTCATTTAAGATGGAATGGCTGATCTGGAGAGTATTTTCACTTCAGCAATTGCTGATCTGCTCTTTTACTGCAAAAATGATTTCCTGTTTCTGAACCTCAGTTTCCTATTTTTCAAACTAAGTCCCAGTAATTGAGGGAGCTGAAGTAATGAAGGGTTTTTAGATGTGAAACACTGGGTTTGTAAAATTATTACTTTATCTGATGTAAGCTGTCCTTAAAGCGTCTTCTCTGACTTGCAGAGATTCCTAAGAGGAAACTTCTGTATCTTTAACTCCCACTGCCTCTTATGTAACACAACATGCTTGGGATACTCAAATGAAATATTAGCTCATTTGTTCATCAGGTTGTCTCCTGCTTTCTTTTAAACATGCCCAGAGTAGCCCAAGAGAAGAGTTTTTTAGCCCTTTGTTTCTTGCAAGTTGCTATTTCAGACCAATAAAAAAAGTGTTTGAAAGAACACACAGACCCTTTTCTTGGGGAGGAAAGAAAACATAACATTCCCCATCCTTGACTGAAGTGCAGATCGGTGCCTCTCACATCTTTAGGACTGTTTTGTAGGGATGTGCTGACACAGTGGCCCACGATTTTGGGAGTTGAAAAGGTTCAGATGTTTCTCAGATGTGTCTAAAAGCTGCAGGTCATGGAGTGGACTCTGTGTTCTTGCAGTATCTTGCTGAAATATGTCAGATTTCTCGCATATCTTCTTGTCTGTACTTTTATATTTACATATTCTCTCAAAAAAACACCCATAATAGTCCTTTGCTGATTCCTGTTTATTTAAGATGTGTGGGATGGATTTTGTTCCTTGATATCTCAAATAGGAGAAATGAACATCCTGAGTCCATCAAATATGGGAGAGAACAGGGGCCACTGCTCATAACATGGCTCTGTGAAGTGTTTGGGCAGCCCTTCTGCCTGACATTGATGATTTTTGGGGCTGAGAAGGTGCATTGGCAAACTTTATATGTTGATGTGACGTGTTATAATATTAGGGATTCACTGATTAAAAATGCATACGTCCATCTCTCCCATAACCTGATGGTATCTGTACTAAATTCTTTATATAGAATGGATTTATTCACCTGTGCCTTTCTGAACTTCCCAAAAATTGTGAGTGATGTTTGGCCGCCTCAGCTGGGCTGCAAATCTCAGGTGGAGTCCCCCAATGGTTTGGGTTGGAAGGGACCTTGGAGCTCCTCTTGTATCCACCTTCCACTAGCCCAGGCTGCTCCAAGCCCTTTCCAGCCTGGCCTTGGACACTTCCAGGGATGGGCCAACTGTCCCAGACAGGATCCTTAGAGTTTGGTGTGCTGAAGTTTCAGGTTTTGCAGCAGAACTGCCCCGGCAGTGGCAGAGATGGGATGCTGAGCTTTTGCTCTCTCTGGATTCCTTTCACAGGGGTGTGGACGCTGTTCCTTTGGGACCACTTTGCTTCCGCTCTGCGCAGCTCTGGGAAGCTGTTCCTTTCCCAGGCCTGGCTCCTTATTGGGGTAAAGGTCTGTGAATTCTTCATAAATATTTACCATATCCCAGCCTAACCAGCAGAGAGATGCTGGTGCTGGGATTGAACACTGAGAGGAGCTTGGCTTATGGGTGCTTGCAAGGTCTGGGCTTATATAGGGGCAAGAATTAAAGAATTCCTTAATTATTAGACAGTATTAAGGAGGGAGTGAGGACCAAAATTGGTGTTAGTTGAAAAAAATGATGGAGCAGAGAGATTTGGAAATTCTGGAAGATGAAACCTGGAATATACAGGCTTGTAATGTGTGTGACATTTTAGAAACACTTATTTAACTTTACTGTCTTTTGCTTTATTACTCTTTATTCTAAATGGCCAAAGATATCTGGCTAAATGAGAATTTCATTACTTAGACCATCTTCTCTATGTTCTTAGGAGAGATTTCTCCTTCAGTGATGTGGTATCTCTTTTCTGTATTTCCTTTCCTTGTCCTCCTTCCCTCTGTTGTCCAAGACTGTAGAAATCCCTGTAGATTTAAAGTAATGATACTCCATTACAGTCCTGGCCGTGTCTTGGCTGCCTTTAATTTCTTCTAAAAGCCTGATTGCATCAGACCTTCTTGCTCCTTATGGCCAAACACATTTTTCCCCTTCCAACTTGTTGTCTTTGTATGCCCTGTGCCTGAGAGAGAACTGAGGGAAGGAAATCTGGGAAGTCAGAGTAGGAAGCAAGATAGAAGCTTCCATTCCTGAATCCTTGTTTTTGCACTGTTTCCTGGCAGCTGCATTGGTTTGCACTTGAAAGGAACGTATTGTGTTGCTCTTCCCCAAAAGCTGTAGATAAAATACAAATAAAAATTAATTCTGTAAGTTTTTAAGTTTATTATTTCCATAAGCAAACAAAATTGCAGACAACAGTTAAATAAATCTTTCGTGGCTGTGCCCTGGGCTTAAATCCCTTTTTTATACTAAGTGCTTTTCCTGATAGACTGAAATTTCATTTGGATTCTTCAAAGTCTGTTTGACTTTTTCTTCTATAATGAGGAGAAGCTGCAATCTCTATTTCTGAAGCTTTTAAGCTTGTTTTATGGTACAAATGCACTTATTTTCCCAACTCCTAAGAGAGTTTTTATGTTTAAGGGAATTGAAAATGTCTCTTCTGAGTTACAAGCATAAAGCATATTCCTGTTGTATTCCTACTTCCTCCTCACTGACTTGAGTTATTTCAAATGAAATATTTTGCATGAAAATTTTTAATCTGTTTGGGTGCATTTGAGTTTTGCAAGGATATTTAATATATATATATGTAAAATAATGTATATAATTCTCTACAGTGTTGTACACATTAGCTCTTATGATTGTAAAGCAAATTACAGACCTTAAACTTGTGGTATTTCCCTGCAATAGGGAAAGTTTTATTGAAGGATAAACTGAGGCAGGCACTGGGGAATATGAATTAGCTCTGCACAGTGAAGGAGAAGGGGAAATAAAGTGTTTTAAACAAACTGCAGTTTAGTAAACTAAGGTATATTGGCTTGCCATGTTGGTTCATCTGTGTTTCACATGATGAGGAGCACGAGGGAGAAGAATTCGGAAATACTTGATTTTCAGATGCTGTCCAGGTTTAAAAATATCTCTGTTTTGACACCTTCAGCAGGGGCTGTTCAGTGCACGTGACTCTCGCTCAGCCATGAATAAACTGGATATGAGGCTCTGCCCTGGGATTTGCAGTGACTTTTCCCTGGCTTCCTTAACTCTGTGATTTCATGTTGGCTTAAAATCCCCAGTGCTGTTCATTTTTCCCCATTTTTGTCGTGTCCTGTGCCAGGAAGCGGTGCTCCTGTGAGGGTCTGAGCCGCTGGCCATGGCCTGGCTTTTTGCTTTTCCCCCAGTTACCATTTTCTTTTTGAGAGCTGACATTTTCTGATTCGTGAAATTCCTAGAAAATGAGGAGCTGGGCAAACGTTTCAAAATAGGAACCAATGAAATCCAGCTCTCTGCTATTTAGAAAATGATAATGCATGCCACTGGAAAAGAGAGAAGCATGGAAAATACAAGCTCTGGCTGGGAAATTACTGCATGGAGCAGAGAGATGTAGGGGTAGGAGTTGATTTCTTTGGCTTCTTGTCCTCTCTGTAATTGTAGCCTTGATGCAGTTGTGGCTTGGAGCTGATCTTTGGTACCAGCACGCCTTGCACTGGGCAGCACAGAACTTGTGGTGAGTGTAGGCTAAAACATTTGCTCATGAGAACTGAGGAAATGAGGAAGAAAAGAACTACTATTAATATATTAAGCGGTTTGCTGCAGTTTCATCTTTTTTAATAGGCCCCATGGTTTGGGGTGGGGGGTGGGGAAACCCTGAAATTTAGTTAGGAATGGTAATTCAAATCACCAAAAATGGTTTTGGTTAAGTTGGCTGGTTTTATGGCAAAGGGCGAAATAGAGATCTCTGGTTTCTCTCGTCTCTCTGTACGTGGCAGTTTGGCCGCTTGTTAATGGAGAGCCACTGCCTGGGGCATGGTTGGAGCCCTGGGAAGATTTACATTAATCAAACACAAACAGACAGTGTAGCGTGAAGAAATTTCTATCCCGCTAGCAGCGCTCACAAACTTAATTAGGTTATTGGGGCAGAAAAAGAAAACAGCCCCTTCACCCTCCAATCCTTCCTCCCCAGGGCTTGACCACTCGTGGAGGCTCGAAGAGCACTAAGCTCGTGGCCCCCTGTTCTGACCTCCCAGTTTGTTTTGCTGGGTGACATGTTTCCATTCTGGCCCCCTTCCCTGTCCCTGTCTCCCAGACAGTCCCGAGGCTCTGCTCTCCAGGTGCCGCTCGGGCCGTGTGTTTGCAGAGCGCCCGCAAAGCAGAGTATGTTCCGTGGCACAGCGTGACCCTGGGAAAGGCTGGAAGTGGATTGAAGGGAAAATCTCGGTGCCCTCTGCCAAGGCTTTGTTCGTGTGCCTCGTGATGCGGTTTCTTGGATCGGTGTGCTGATTTCATGATGTGCAGGCATATATATATATATATATATATATATATGTGTGTGTGTGTGTGTACACACATTTATATGCACGTATAGAGATGCATGCAGAGCACGCACATCCATCCATATACATAAATATATGTATATATAGAGAGATATTATTCTGCCCCCCCAGGACAGCTGAGAATGCTAAATTTTACAATGCCAGCTCTCTCTTCCCGATCCCTTGTTGCCTGGAGCGTGTGGATGCTGTTCCCCCTGTGTCCATGAGCCGTGCAGCGCTGGGCTGATGGTGGTTGGGAGGAGGTGGGAGAGAAGAGGTGGAGTTTCTTCCCTTCCCTCAAGTGGTCAGTGGAACAATCAGGCAGATGCCTCCCAAGGACATCGGGTAAGCGTGGAAAACCACCCAGAAAGCTTCCAAGAGGGGCAGCTGGAGCGCCTTGGAGAGGGCTTGGGCTCAGCGTGCTCCCCCTGGAAGTGGGCCTTTGGGATCTCCCTGCTCAGCTGACTCTGTCGTGTGAAACAGGTAATATTCTGAGAGCCTTTGTTCCTGTTCTGTGCTTCAGGGATGTACTGAAGGATGAGGAAACAGCTTCCTTGAATGCTGACGAGAGAGAAGGAATTTTTCCTTTAATATCTACTGGAAAAAGGGTGGGAGGGGAGGTTTGTCTCCTTTTTCCTTTTTTTCCTCCCTTTTTTTTGATAGCTGTTCTGTGAGCCTTAGTTACTCCTTTGTATTTCCATTGTGAAAATGGCTAATTTAATATGTTTGCTGTGAAAATCTGTGCCTCGGTGTGGCAGCTCAAGAACAAAGGTTTTGACAGCTAGGAAAGATGCTTTTAGATGTAGGTGCTGGCAGCACTCCCTCCTTTCCATTTCCCAATGCTGAATTCCATACCAGCATGTTAGCAGACCCTTCTCACCAGCTTTTGCAGTCAAAGGGAACGTGATTCATGCTAGGCTGATACTTTGTGCATGTTGATGTTAAATTAACTATTGCTGTTCAAGGAACCATCTTTGAGTGTTTGGGATGTTGTTTTTTTTTTTTTTTTCTGAATACAGTTTTCACGAATCTTACTTTTTTTTTTTTTTAAAATTTTTATTGTAAAGTGTTCTAAAAAATGAAGCAAATTGCGTCAGTAGGGCATAGTCACAGTGGTGGTGTGGACAGGGCTGTTGGTGCAGAATTGAGAGTGTTAATACAGTGAGAGTCATCAGATGAGCCTTGAGGGACTCCTCTCCATTTGCAATAGTTTGTACTAATATATGGCTGGGAGGATTTGAAGAAGAGCTGTGACTTGCTGGTGGGGGCACTGGTTTATATATATATATATATATATATATATATATATATTTCTATTATACAAATACAGTCAGTGAGGGTTGGCAATTCTCAGCATCCTGCCTGAGTGGCAGGCACCAAGACCTGGTGTCAGCGAACCCAGGGGGGAAATTACTCCAATCTGGTATTGATATTTCTGAGAGCTTGGTTATCTCTGTCATGTCATGGGGAATTTGCTGCCATCACCTCTTGGCAGCTGGTGGGTTTCCTGAGCAAATGTTTTGGGTTTTTTTCTTTGCTTGTATTTTTATTTATTTTAAGAGACCCAAGAGGAAAATACTAATACCAGCAGATTCAGGGGCCTATTAATAGCTGTGTTTGCCTCACACGCTGTTCTCAGGATCTTGAGCCATTTTACAAAGTAGCTTCACTACTGGTTTTTATCATCTTCCATTTTACAGTAGAAGGAACAGGGCTTGATGTTGCTGTGAAATGCTCATCCTGTGTTCGCTCCAGTCCCTTGCAGTGGCTCTCTCTGGATTTCTCCTGTAATTCAGATGAAGGGAAGATGAAATGGGAAGGAGCAAAGCATGCCACGAATGCCTGTGTACATTTTTTCACTTCTCATGCAATGTGTGCTATGTGCATCTTTCCTCTTGTGTTTTATGGGCAAGATCTGCATTTCAGGGGAGAAATAAGAGGTTTGCATGTCCCAGAAGCCTCTTTGTTTTTCCTGGGCCATGTAAACAACTAAGATAGCTCCAGCTTCAGTATATAGCACTGCAGATCTCTTTATAGCTCACTTGACATCACGTTTGCTTTTTTGTCAGTCCTGGCAAACTAAATGTATGGTTGAGAAGCTTTCCATGGATGCTTTTAAAATCTGAATCAGAATGAGCTGGACTGGAAGCTGTGAAGGACTAAGAGCTAAGAACGCACTGTACAGGTTAAGCAACACTTGGTAATGATTCCTTGGTCTCTCCATGCTGCAGCTTTCCTTTGTAAAATTGTGGATCCAGTTTTTCCCTGGTGCAAATTAAACCACTGGGAGCACTTTGCCTTTGGGTGGTTTGAGACATATTAGCTGTAAATTAGTTTATTGCAGCTGGGAGATATTTAGAAGCTTTGCAAAGGTCGTAAGGGTGGATGTTGTCTGCACATCCCATGCACAATGGGTGTAATTTGGCCAAAGGTTCATGACTGGAAGAGGCAGGGCTTAAAATGCTTTTTGGTTGAGTGTCTACTTAGCTTTGAACTCATAAACTAGTTCTGAGGAACAGGCAAGTCTTGGAGCTGAGTGTTGGAATTGCACTTCCAGAGCAGTAAATGCAGATTAACCTTTAAAACAAGGTAACAAGAGAATTCAAGGGAAATCTAAATTAAGACAAGGTGCCTGCTGACCTTATTTATCATGGGAGTAACTTAATGAAACTTCGGGTTGTACGGTAGGTCAGACAAACTGATAAGACCTTTGGAATGTATAAATCCCTTGGTGGTGTTGCTGAGCTGTGCACTTCTGCTGATGTTTTCCAGTTGTAGTTACAGCTGTATCAAGGTAAATCACACAATGGTTTGGGTTGGAAAGGACCTTAAAGCTCATCCAGTGCCACCCCCTGCCATGGGCAGGGACACCTTCCACCAGCCCAGGTTGCTCCAAGCCCTTTCCAACCTGGCCTGGGACACTCCCAGGGATGAGGCAGCCACAGCTTCTCTGCCCAACCTGTGCCAGGGCCTGCCCACCCTCACAGGGGGGAATTCTTTCTTAATGCCTGATCTAAATCTGATCTCTTTCAATTTAAAACCATTCCCCTTGTCCTGTCACTCCAGGCTTGTGTAAACAGTCTCTCTCCATCTTTCTTGTGACTCCTTCAGGTACTGGAAAGCACAATTTGGTCACCCCAAAGCTTCTCTTCTTCAGGCTGAACAATCCCAGTTCTCTCACCATTCTCTCACAGCAGAGCTGCTCCATCCCTCTGATCAGTTTGGTGGCCAGTGATGTATTAAATCAGACAGAAGTTCATAATGCTGAGGAGCAGAACAACAGCTTGGCCTTGTTGGTTCTTTTAAAAAGTCTTTTGAAAGATGTGTTGGAGGAATAATAAACATGTCTAAATGTAGGTTTTTCCTCACTGCTGTGTAGCTCCTGAGCCACACTCAGTTCCAAGCCATAGAGGTGTGGTGTTCCTGAGCCAGGCAACTGTACTCCCTTACTCACCAGAAATGTGAACTCTGGGCCAAATATTCAAATGTGCCTCTGAACCTTGTACATATATTTGCAAAACGTAAAGCTGCCTAATTGGAGTTAGCGTTACGCTATTTTGAAAGCTACATTTCCAGTTGTATTACGTGCACTCTGTGTGTGTGTGTGTGTGTGTGTGTGTGTGTGTGTGTTTTTTTCCCCTCCTCCCCTTCTAATTGCTGTCTTTTGCTGTTTTTAAGAACTGTTTCCACACTAGTCTCGCTGCTGGTTCATAACAACCACAAGCTGGGTATGGCATTAATAAGGAACTAGGCTTTGTGCCTAATGAAATGCAAAAACTGCTCGACACGCTGGGGCAACAGGAGTGATCCCCAGCCCTGTGCATGCGTCAGGTGAAAGCAAATCCCGTGGCAGCCTGTGGCTTTAGCTCTCCGTGGCCTGCTTAGGGGAAGAAAATTGTCTTGTTCCTTTGATTTTTTGGTGTTTTCTTTTGAGCATTTCACTCGAAAGCTGTTCCAGACGCTGTGTAGGAGGAGCGGTGGTGGGGCTGCTGCCATCGAGCCAGCTCTGTATTGCAATTACTGGCAAGCAAAGCAAACATTTCATTTCCCCGTAATTAGCTCCAGTTTAGGGAGGCAGGTTAATTTGGACTCCATGCCCTGTCTGCACAAGAAACCCTGGTGCTTGGTTTGATTCTCTCCGTCTGTAGGCAGAGGGGTTTAAAATGGTTTTCAGGAGTGAAAGCTGGAGAAGGAATCACAACAGACGTGCTCTGCCCCCTTTTTTTCCCCCCTCCTTCAAAAGCTGAAGCTCAGGGTGCCAAGATGAGATAAAAATGTGGAGAAAAAGGCTATTTTGGGGCTCCTCTAGTATGGCCAAACTGCATATTTCAGGTGCCTTTTCTTGCTTCAGGGAAGCTTGAGCTGTCTAGGCCTGGGAATATTTGTTTATGGCATAATTCAGAATAAATAAATAAGTGAGAAACTGGGTCATAACTTCTGAAGTCACAAGGCTGACCTTTCTCCTGTACCTGGTCACTTTTGTTAAATGGGTCATGCAGGAAAATCTTGCAGCCAAGGAACAAGTCATGGGCATTTCCTCTCTACTGTGCACTGGTTTTGCTTACATTTTTGATACGATAACATTTTCTGAAAGTCTTTTTAGAATAATACTTGGACATTTTCAGTATTCTGGCGTTTAATTTAAGTTTTTCCATTTCAGTTTTGCTTTCCCAGAGTTGGAAACTGAGTTTCAGTAATTTGTGTTGAGAAACCAGTAGGAAATCACTTGGGATTTGGCAGCCTCTGTTCTCCATCAGTTTCTAAGCAGGGTTTTGTACCTCATCCCTGTTACTCAAATCTTGGTTTTAGGCTGAATCTAAAGGCAGCATTAAGCAGACATGGTTTATTTATGTCCTCTCCACTGCCCCCTCCCCAGTTTTCATTTGTTTGTCTGCTCCCACCCAGTTACAGAGATATTAAACAATAAGAGGCCTTGTCTTAAAAGGCTGTAACTCCAGGGTCTGGAGAAGGAAGGCTGATGCTTCTGAGCCTTGGAAGTCAGTCAGGGATGGAAGAACAGCCCTGGCTGCTGGAAATGTCCCTGTCCCCTCCCCTTTATAGAGTTTCTGCGGGGACTAAAAGTTCTTGCAGGGTCCTGGCTTGAGCAGCAGAGCAGCACAAAGGCCACATTGAGAATGGCTGCTGGGGAAGCCCTCCTTCCTTGCCTGCCCTGTAAATGCAGTTCTTTCTCCATGAAAAGCCCTGACATCAGCTCTTGGAAAAATCCAAGTGCTTGTGTCATGGAAAATAGCTGAGGCACTTGCTTGGGCTGGGAGTGAATGACTGAACTGTGGATGAAACTTCTCTAGAGATGCTTTTCTTCTCCCCTTTCGGAATGTTGCTGTTCATAGAAAAATAGAAACCCTTCCCATCTCCGAGTTTTACAGGAAGGGTGCTAAGGCAGAAACTACAGCTGGATGGAGTAAACTCAAAGTACCCTCCGTGTCATTTTTACAGGACATGCTACCTGTGCCATCAGGAAATTCCATGTGTGGAGGCAAATCTCCATATCTTGTTACCTGTTTTAAGAAGATGACTCATCTTTGCATTCTGATTTTCTTTCATAGTTTCAAAATGGTTTTTTTTTCTCTTTTCTTGCTCCCTTCTCTTGCTGCCTCCTTCTCTTCACCCTTTTTGATGAAATCTGCACCCAGAATAACTCTCTGGTTAACAGCAAGAGTGAAAGAGAACTCTCTATATAGATATTAAGTTTTTTGAAGCTCAGAGAGGAAACATCCTTTGGAGGAAAGGTGCTCTAACTAGCACCAGTGGAAATACCTTCCTCTTGGACTCTTGACATTCCCATCTTACAGCCCAACAGGAACTTGCCAGCCTTCCAGACTTTGATTTTTATCAAATTTATCTTAACCTAGTTTAAGTCCTTAACTCAGCACATCGGTTGCCATAGCACCAGTCCCTTGCATTGATCCACATGCTGATCCATCAGGAAGTGTGTTGATGGGCTGTATTGGCTACTCTGCATTTTCTCTCCTAAAAGGAAAATTGAATGGCATATTCTGCTTATGGGTAGAGGCATTTGTGGCCTGAAAAACAATGTAACGTTGAGTTGGAGGTATTTGCTGATGGTTTATTAGGGCAGAGTGGACACTGAAGCTGCTGGGAATGTTTGGAGGGGGAGAATATATTGGCTGTATGGGCTCTCCAGTCACTTCCCTGAATTTCCTGGGTTCCTTCTCCAAAGGCAGAGACCAGGCCTGTTCCTGGAGCTGTCAGTAATCAAAGGCTAATAATGCCAGGAACGATTCCTCCATGAGTCATTGCGTCAGCTGTGCTTGTTGCCTTGGACTCCTACAAAAATAACATGGAGATTTTAATGCCTAACTCCGTTTTGCCTCCTTGTGCACTCGCTCTAAGTCCGTAAGATCTGTCCGTAGCTCTGCCAGCTCCCAGGAATCCTCCCTCTTTGGGTCCCTGCAGTTTGCCCGTGTCCAGTCTGTTGGTCATCACTGCAGCTCCAGGCTAAGGTCACATTGGCACTGCTGTTGTTCAGGTCATGTCACCTCTCTCTCGTGGTACCTCTATCAGGGCTTTTAAGCTGCTCTGGTGGATACTTGTGCATCTGCAAGCTGGGAAAATGCTGCCTTGTTCTTCTTTCATCCTGTCTCTTTCAAGATGAAATTTCAGGAATTTTCTGCAGAATAGCATTTGAGACATCCATGTTTACTGTACTTTCAGGGCACTTAAACCTACTAGATTTAGACAGAAGATGTAGCCTCTCTCTTGAGTACTGTCAGTGCAGGGTGTTGAAAAGGGGGTTTAGTAGGTGCAGAAATAGTCATGGGATTGTTCAGTGATTGGTAACTGTAACCCAGGAACAGAGTCGGAGTTTTCCAGGATCTGTTTGTTTGCTTTTGGACAACCTAGCTCAGACTTCCAGAAGTCCTGAACACCCATCTTTGACAGTGTCCAAGGCCGGGTTGGACTTGGGTCTAGTGGAAGGTGCCCCTGCCCAGGGCAGGGGGTGGAATGGGATGGGCTTTGAAGTCTCTTCCAGCCCAAACCATTCTGTGATTCTAAGTGTGGCTGCCAGTTAAAACACACTTTTCTACCAAAATCTATGGCGGTGGTGCTGGCCAAAGGCTTCTCATTGACTAATGACTTGGTGGAAACCTCTTGAAGTAGGCGGAGGTCATTTTAAATGGACAAAGCTTGGTGTATTTATCGAGGGGACTTTGATTTAACATTTGGTTTTCCTCTCCTCTTTCTAAGTGTGTAAAAAACACAAATGAGCAAACCTGTAACAACAACCCGGTAATATTTCTCATCTCTCCTGAGTTTGGTAAGATCAGGTGTGTTTGCTGCTTTTCTTTCAGATTTAGAATTTGTTCAGAGGGTTCTTCTGTAACAAGCAGCATCTTATTTAAATGAAACTAATAAAGCAACGAAGAAGCTTGTAGTGCAACTGTTCATCTTCTAATTAAAGATTAGTTCTGTCAAGCAAGCAGTTTTTGGCTGTTCCCTTCTGCATGGGTTTCACAATATTTCTTACTCATCTCGGCACAAGTTGTAGTAATTTCTCCTTGCATGGTGCAAACACACACAAGCCACATTTCAGGCATGAGAGTAGTCCTGCTGAAGGAAATGGGACTAAAGTTAGGCACATGAATAAATATTTCCAAGGTTGAGGCCCTTGCCTGAATCTAAATATTTTTCCCTTTGATCAGCTTTTGAGATAGCAGATACTTGAATTCTGGTAATATTTTAGTATGGGAGGAAAAAACCCCAACATGGTTATCTGAATGCTGTGCTATTTATGGTCAGCTATATTTTCAACCTCCCCGGCTAGAATGGAATGCTTTGTACTGTTGGAAGCTGGGAATCCTTCCTGCTCTGGTGTGTTTCGACACATTAGGTCTTAAAACTATCTTTTTCTTCTTCGTTTCAAGCTAGTTATTAGGCACTGGCGTGTACTGCATGTGTGTGAGCTAACTTCAAGTATAGCTTTTAATCCACAGTCTTACTCCTTGCAGGTGGATTTTCCTCACTTGGCTTTACAGTAAATAGATTTTCCTAGTGCACCATGACTAAGAAGACATACTTTTAGTAATTTGCTGCATTTAATGGGCTTAAATTATTTGACCCAGTCTTTAAAAAAAAAAAAACCACCAAAATGTGACTCGTCTTTTAATTGTTGCTGGTATTTGGGAGAGTGGAGCAACTTGTTTGAAAATGTGCTGATGTTCATCAGTTATCAGACAAAATGTCTACAGGGTTTTTATCGTGTAGCCTAAACTTGCCAGCTCGACTTGGAGTTAAGTCTCCAGCTGTTAACCCCACCCTGCTCTGCCTTCAGCTCGCTGCTGTTTACAGTAGGAGTTGAAACACATTAAATATGTAATATGTGGTGCTGAACACTGTAACACGGTGAGGGGATTTTCAGTGCTGCTTTCAAGCTTAATAACATTTCCAAGTGGAGATAAGTTGTACTGAAATACGAAGAGTTGCTGGGTAAACTCGTGGGAGCTGCTCTGTTTTCTCTGATTGTGTTTTATCCGCTCTGCTTTTTGCTGTAGTGACACAGTGTTTGGGAAATGAGGGATGTCTTGAGCAAATCAAGAAATTCTAGGTGGTATTCAGACAGGAAAGTGGGGAAAGAGGAGGAACGTTGTTCTGAGTCTGCCCAGCAAGGACCTCAAATCACTGTCGCAGCCTCAGCTCGGCCGACTCTTCCACCTCTGATTTCTGTGATTTCATAACTCGTTGCCCAGGAATGATTTCGGGTCTGGGAGGGGAGTTTTGCTGGGGAGGGGGCTGGGGAGTTTCACCTTCAACCTGGCTCCTCCACTGGTTTTTGGGAATACCTGTGGTGCAAAGCAAGTGCCGGACGGAGCCTCTGCCGCCTGGGGTGCCCTGCTGCCTGCCCTGCTTCCCCACCATGGCCCTGCCTCCATCCCTGCTCTGGAGCAGAAAGAAAGGCAGGAAGCTGGCAGGCGGCCAAGGGGCTCCAGAGCTTCCCGGAGCTGCTCTGGGCACTCGCGTGGGCCGGGGGACACGGCCCCGGGACCCGGGCGGGGGGCTGTGCCCAGCACAGTGGGGTCAGTGGGGTGCTGACCCCCTGCTCTGCCCAGCTGTGGGATGGGGGACACGGCCCCGGGACCCGGGCGGGGGGCTGTGCCCAGCACAGTGGGGTCA
>JAWWEU010000068.1:4414254-4476715 GCA_035583155.1 Acropternis orthonyx | reverse complement strand
CCGGGCGGGGGGCTGTGCCCAGCACAGTGGGGTCAGTGGGGTGCTGACCCCCTGCTCTGCCCAGCTGTGGGATGGGGTCTTTGGCTCCTGCCCCACAGGAACTTCGTGTTCACCCGTAACGCCAAAGCACAGGAAAAGTTCCGATGGTTTCAGTGCTGGTTTATGTACAAGAAGTTTAGGGTTCCTTCCTAAATAATTCATGTCACTGGGCCCGTAGAAAGTCTTTACCCAAGTTTCTAAACTCTGAGACAGAATGTTTGTGCCTCATCCCGGAGTGGATAATAAAGAACTCTGAGCCAGCCAGAATGGTACGGCAGTGGGCTCGCTTTATGCTGCCCATAGACCGTGTCCTGCTGCAGGAGCAGAGTCCTGGCTGCTGATAAAACACTCCGGGATAAAGGCTGTCACTTAATGCTTCATTAAAACATTTGTTCCTAGTGTTAGAACTTTTTATGCAGCTCAAAAGTTCAAATGCATTAGATGAAAATGTGCTGTAATTCATCTTAAGCATCTTTTCCTGCTTTTCCCTGGATCCCCCTTTTGGTTTTTTCCCCCTTTTCTGCTTTTCAGTGAAACATCTGATTGCTGCTGCATCTGTTGACTGTGCAGGCAGGGCTAGATTGGCCTGAGATGACTTTTGTTTTCTTTGCTATGGGATTCAAGCTGTGGGATTGCACAAAATTGTTCTTTACTGGCTGAAATTTGTAAATGGGAGGACTGGGTGCTAAAGAGATGTGGCTTTGCAGGTAGAGCAGAGTGAGGAGAGGCTTGATTTGAATTAGAGTGGATTTCCCAGATTTCTAAGATTAAAGTAGAGCTTTTCAGGGGCAGGAGGAAAGAGGACTATCACTTCTTGTCTTCAATTAATTAACTTCTGTGCTGCTTTGCCCATGGGTTCCTAAGGCTTACACAATCCCAGGCCCTACCTATCCCCTTCGTTTGGAGGCTGGTGTTGTAGCTGAACCAAATTTGATGCTGTTATCTAAAACGTGGCGAGTGTCTTGCTGTGTGTAATTGTTTTCAGGAACAGACAGACAACATTTTAATTTCACTTGCCCAGTGTGTCATCAGATGTTCGTTTTGTTGCCATATTAGTGCATGTTTGCACAGGGGATTGGCATGTGGGAGCTGGCCAGCATTTTGGGTGGATCCACAGTTAATGGCACAGCTATTAACCCAAGAGAGGGATTAAGCTGAGCACTTCTGTGCAGCCAGTTATGTTTTTCAGGTAATGGGGAGGGAGTTATTGGAGCTTTTAGACTGGGCTGTTCCTGGCTGGGCCACTCGAGGTGTTGTTATCGAGGAAAGGAGAAGAGATGAGGAGCTGACAGGGTGCCTCTTCCACGATCTTAACACAGGAGGGGATATTTTGGGCAATCTCATGGTGGTGCTCAAGGAACTGTGGTTGTAATGCTCTGGAAAGCCCTCAGAAAAGGGTTTGCTTCTTGGTCAGGGCCATTGCTCAGCTCAGAATCACAGAAACCAGGTTGGAAATGAGAATTTAGGTTGGAAAAGACCTCCAGGATCATCAAGTCCAACCTGTGCCCGATGCCCACCTTGTCCCCCAGCCCAGAGCACCGAGTGCCACGGCCGGTTGCTCCTTGGACACCTCCAGGGGTGGGGACTCCACCCCTTCCCAGTGCTGAATAACCCTTTCCATGAAGAAATTCCTCCTGACGTCCAACCTGAGCCTCCCCTGGCACAGCCTGAGGCTGCTCTCTCCTGCCCTGTCCCTTGTTCCCTGGGAGCAGAGCTGGACCTTTCAGCTCAGTCTGAGCTTGGAGCTAAAACTAAGCTAAACTTATCTAAATAAATTAAGAAGTTATCATTTATTGCCCTGCTAACTTCTGTGGTATTAGAATTGTATTGACTCAAATCTCCTCCCTCTAACCCTCACCCAAGCCCTTGGAAAACCTGTATAAATAGGAGAATGCACTAAGAATAACTATTATATGTATAGGGGGAAATGATTAGCTGTAAAACATCCGTAGATCTTAATTTAGAACAAAAAGTGACTTAAGTTGCCTATTCTTGTATGTTCACACGCATATTTTGCCTAATTGAATCAACTGTAAGTGGACTAATGATTGGCTGAAG
Source organism: Acropternis orthonyx (assembly GCA_035583155.1). NCBI lineage: Eukaryota > Metazoa > Chordata > Aves > Passeriformes > Rhinocryptidae > Acropternis > Acropternis orthonyx. The sequence goes on along the minus strand of JAWWEU010000068.1, from coordinate 4,474,618 downwards.
GAAAAAAAAGAATGGTTTTCTTGTGATGGTATCACAGAAGTGTAAAATAACTATATTTATTGTGCTGGTATTAAGGATAATACTGAGAAACAAAAGTTCATTAACCTTCTGTTCTTTTTTTCTTTTCAGGTTTCCTCTCAAAAAACCTACGAGGTGAGTTCATGAAACCTGACTTTTTATCTTTATTGCAAAATTGTGCTGCAGTATTTTTGAATGAGGAATGCTTTTAAAAGGAAAAATAAATACATGTACTGACACAGACCACAGTACCCATTACAGATGTGAGAAATTAATGCCCGGATGGGGCCAAGGTGCCAGAGATAGAGCTGGTGGTGAACTTAAAGTGCCTGGCATAGTGTTACATTTGCAGTCTGTTACCTCACTGCAGGCTCATCTTACCTGAGATCTGAGATGGTAAAGGGACACTTAGGTTGGTACATGATGTACAGGGGGGATACTCTAAATCTTTAATTTTTGCATGCAAACATATTGGATGGTCGCTGGGGAGGAGGCAGAGTTAAGATTCCAGGAGGTTTATCTGTTTTATGTAGCTTAATTTTATTTTGCTCTTCAAATGGAGTGATAAAGAGAATGCACTTGCTGTTACTAATCCTGAAGGTTAACAGGGCTGGTTCTAGAATCTTGGATACACTCCCAAAGACTCTGAGGGAGATCATTTTCCCACTCGAATTCAGCCTGGGAATAAATTTTTTAAGCGAACTTAACGCCTCTGCTTTAATCTCGATTTCTGGTGAGCAGAGAGCCCTGGCTCAGGTTATTCCTGGGAGCCCCAGCAGCCAGGCAGCTCCTCCCTGGGGTGCTGCTGAGCATTTGTGCTTTTTTTCCTGCCACAGACACGGCAGCATTTTGAGCAGAGAGTCTCCAGCTGACAAGAAGCAGAAGGTTGAGCGCTGCAGTAGCACCCACGACTTCGATCCCACAGGTAAAAATCCACAGGAGAAAAATCTACATTTCAATTGGAAAAGCACCAGGAATTAGGTTTAAAAGCTATTTTAATGTGCCAACAAATGTGGCTTTCAGAGTTGGGTTGTTGTGCAAAGGCTTTTGGAAGCATGTGGGCATTGCTTTTAAACATGCACATCTAATAATAAATGTGGATTAGTGTATCAGTAAATAATTATAACTACTCAGTAAATAATTAGAACTACTTCCACTTTCAGAAAAGTCAGCCTGAAATTTTGGGAGGCAAGTACTGTAGTTAGTTATGAAGAGTTCTTTCAGCTGCTTCAGTTAAGTGTGACATTGGAGATGTTGTAGGCTTGACTAGGGCTGAGTTTCCTTGTTTGGGTTTTAGTTTTGGGGGTTTGGGTTTGTTTTTTGGGCCTTAGTAAATTTTGATCCCTCTCTGTCACTTGCAAAGTGAATTTGCAGTTTCCAGCCTGATACATTTTAAGATAAACATCTCTTTTTAAAGGATGTGCTATTCTATTTTTTTAACCTTCCCAAAGGTTAAATTAGGGTCAATTTGGGCAGCTTGTCTGGAGCTGTCTGGGAAATGAGGGTGCACACAGGGATTCTTCACTCTCTCTGAAACACTAACCCAGTGCCTCTGTGTGTGTTCATTAAATGCATGACAGGCTCTTGTCTGAGCCTCCTGGCCCCCTGCAATGTGCATTTTTCATGTCTGTGCATTGTGCTGTCCCTGGGGCTTGTGGAGGGCAGGAGAGCTGAATGGTGCAACTTGTAGGATATGTTTTTTTGCAAAAAGACATTTGAAGCTGATGTTTATAAACCAGCCTGTTAATGCCACTACTGCATGACTCCTCCCTAGTGTGCACAAAATAAATGAAAATGGGCTTTAAATGCCACTTTAAAGAAATCCTGTAAGGCAGAAGGCATGAATTAGTGCTTGCTTCTTTCCCTTTGTCCTTGGGAATAGGTAATGCAAAATGATTCCGGGTTGGAGGAGGTCTCGGGCTATGAATGAATTTGTTTTCCTCGGAAACAAACTTCAGGAGTCCTCTAATCATAATTTGATGAAAGTCAATCCAATTTTGAGCACTATTACCTGGCACCACTGTTATGGTGCTTGTGCTCTGGTGCGATAGCTGAGCCTGCACTGCAGCCTTGATAGAGGGGTTTCTGTTTAAAGAGTGAGTTCAGGATGCTGAGCTGCTGTGCCTGTGTCGATTACTTATTTTGGAGATAAACAACACCAGAGATTCCATGCTTGGACTGTTTTTATCCAGAATCCTTCCTGTAGTTATTGCAGAAAACATCTTTGATTGTGTCTTAAATTCTGTGACAGGTTCTGTGTGGTGTTACCTGTATCTTCATTATTCACCCCTTATTCCAAGTGTTCCACCTGTGTTTTGTTCACATCTCGTTTGTGTGTTTTGCACGATTTAACCCAATAAATCAGTCTGTGTTTTTTCATGAATTTTTTTTTCTCATGTTTGGTCTCCATATTTTCTATATCTCTCTCTCCTTCTCTCCTGCTCTCGTGCAGATAGCTCCTCCAAGAAGACAAAGTCTAGTTCTGAGGAGAGTAGATCCGAGACGTATGGTAAGCTAAAGCAGCCTCATCCCTGGGCAGCTCCATGCTTTCTGTCTCTGCATCCCAGGCTTTTCCACCCTTCCCACGATCTGCATGGTTGGCTCTGCAGCAGGGACTGGGCAAACTGGCCTTAAGTGTTGCTTTAGTGTATCAGCTTCTAGTTTTGTAGTGGCTGGAAAACTATCCTGGCAAGATCTCCCCTGGATTCTCCTGTTACCCACCCAGAGACCTTGTGCCACTGGGGGTTTGGACCTCGTGTCCTGTTGGACTCCAGGAGGGTTTGTAGCTGTGGGAGAGCCTGGGTCTTGCTCTGACTATGGAGGTTAGAGCAAGCAGTGCATCCTTTTTGCATTATTTGTACATTATCTCCACTCAGTTCCTTTCCACACTTCACAGAAATGGAAAAATGTATCTGTACATAAATTAAATAAATGTAAGAGTATGAACTTCCCCATTCTTTGTTCCAGAGGAGGGAGTAAATGACCTTGCAGTCCCATGTTGTGTATCAGTGCTCTGTGTGGGCTTGTAGACTGGAACAAATGGCATATAACAAGCAGTTTGGGACGGGAATGTCCCCACACATCACGGTGTTGTCACTACACTGTGATGGGCCTGTTTGCTCCCTTGGCATACACCAGCCCTGTCAGTCTGGGACACTCCCCATCCTCTCTGTCTGTAACCACTTGCTCAGTTTCCAGTCTCTAAAGGTTCTTGCACTCACGTTAGAAACTGGAAGGCAGTAAGTTTTCACAAGTTGATGGGGTTTTTTTGGATCCTTCAGCTTGTAAAGACCCTTGGACCTGGGCTGAATTCAGCCAGGGCTGCTGTATTTCATGTTTCTAAGGGTGCATGAGTTGCCTTTCTTTTTCTTTCCTTTTTTCCCCCTTCATGTTTTTAAAACAGTCTGTGATATTGTCTCATTGTTAATCTGTTAAGAAAATTGCTTCTGCATAACCTGCTGTGGGCTTTTGGGCAGATGCAATGACTCCCCCAGTATCAGCTTTTACCATTGCACTAGAATAAGTCTGCCAGGTGTTCATGGCTGTGATCCAGCTTCTTACACCACCTATGTAATACCAAATGATGCTGTCATAGCCCTGGTTGTGAGGAACACTGAAAAATAAAACCCCCCACAAACCTAAACCCAAAAAACACCCCAAAAGACCACCAGTCCTGAAGAGTTCCTTCTAAACCAATCTTGTGCAAGCCCTTTAGCTGGTGCAGTGTAGGGAGGTGTGTCCTTTGCCTTCTGTGAAAATGAGATCTCTCTGCTTCCCCCGGAATTTTGAATCACACACTTTTTTTTTTTTTAAGAAAAGTAATATGATAGTCATGTTCCTCAGGGTGTGAGAGTGTTCCTCAGTAAACAGGTTTGGAGAGTGCCTTGATTGGCTTCAGCAGAGCTGGAAACCTGTCTCAGGGAGAGCTGGCTTGCTGCAGCTTGTAATTCTTCCTGCTGTGCTCAGAGGGAGGGAACAGGGAAATGAGCTGCTGGAGGAGCAGGGGGTTTGGGATGCTGCTGCTTGTGTGGAGGAGCTCTCCCCTGCCAGGGGGATGCTGCTTAGCCAGGTTGCCCAGATCCCTGCCTTCCTTTTCCCTGGTGCTGCTCACCCACAAGTTACTGGAGGTGCTGTGGAGCTGTTGGGGGTTAATGACAGGAAACATTTGGTGTGTTTGATGGGATGTCTCTGTGTTTACACATCCCCCTCAGTCTGTGCAGTGTCCTGGCTTTTCATGTGTGGCAGAAAGAAACACGACTTCCTAATGTAAGCTTTGACTTCCCCCAAGTTTCCTGCAGATGCTCTGCCCCTGTCCAGGATCTGTGGGAGCAGTTTCCACTCATCCTTCCTTTCCAGTGGCCTTTGCTGGGCTGGACCTGGCCCTGCCTTTTGTCTCTGCCCTCTGCTTTTCCCAGGTTCTGTGGCATGTGTGGAGAGCTCTGCTGTTTGCTTTGGATGGGACCAAACTATTCCAAAACCTCTAAGTAGAAATATTGTACTGATATTTTTCTCACTGGTGGCTGGATAGAAACTGGCCATTGGAAAGGGAATAATAGAGAAGTCTCGAATGACAACAGGAAGAGGAGGTGTGGCTTCATGTGTGTGTTTGTTCTTACCTCTTGAAGTTTTTAATTAAGGAGCAAGAGACCAGAATTTCTTGAAGTGTATGAGTGGCTGGGGGGGGGGATGGGGGGGAGTGGGGGAAAGTGGTTAGGTAGGGAAATTGCTCTGATACACAGAAGTTAATTTATAGTGCCGTGAAGCTCAAGGGGTGATGTTTTCTTTCATAAATCCAACCATCTCATATTTGTATATTCAACAACATTTAGATGATCAGGACAGAGACTGAGTGTAGTTTGATATGCTCTAATTTACTAATTAGTGCCATAATCTCGCATGATACTTAATGCTTGTTGCTCAAAGGAGAATTTTCATCTCTTAAATAAACTTAAAACTGAAATTAGCTTTCAGAGTGCTAGGTGCGATATCAGTTTCCCTTTCCTTTTTCCCACGAGACTCGGCTGCTCTCCAGAAATATCTGCCTTTATATTTAGTAATGATCAGTTTCTGGCCTAAACATCAGCCCAGAGTTTACACACACTCCTTCACTATGATCTCCAACTTTGTGATGAATTTTGTATTTCTTTGTTGTTTTGACACCCCAGATTTGAACTGTTTTCAAATTGAACTTACTGTTCCTGGTTTGTTCCTTGCAGTTCTTGTCAGCTTTGTGTTGTGGCCACTATTTTTCCAGAAGTTTTAAAGGACATTTGGGAGCCCTTTGGAATAGCCAGGAAGGGCTGGGAATGCAGGGAGGGCTGGACCACAGGGGTTGAATGTGGTGTTGCCATGGGAGCAGATAGTCCTATTTATCATGTTAAAATACATGGGTCTCTTTTTCTAAAAAGGTTACCAACCCTTGTTTTATGACCAGTATTCAGTGCCATTGTTAACAACACTTTTATCAAGGCACTATGGACTGCACTGTTCAAACAATATCATTTCTGCACTGACTTTGCATGACTTCTGTTAGTGGAAGAATCTGAGGAATGCTGCTTATATGGCATTTGGTATGAAATCATGGTAATAACTAGAACTGAAATTCAGAATTTCATTTGCTGAGAAACTGTCCTTATAAAAGCTGATGGTTCTATTTATTCTGTGGAGCAGTGCTTCTGAAAATATTTTATAGGAAAAAAGCTTCCCAAATGAAGTGAAACATTTGGACATTCTCAGATCCCCGAGGAGTTTGGGTTTTGTTTATGGAATGATTCATTTCAAATCACTCTATTAAACTGCATTTTCCTATTGTGGCCTCACGCCCCCAGGGGAGGTTATAGTTCACAAACCTCAGCTCCCATCATGTCCTGCAGAGCTGGAGCAGAGGAAAAGCTATGGGAGATGGAATTCATGGCTCATGGAGTCACAGAATGGTTTGGGTTGGAAGGGACCTTAGAAATCATCTCCGTCCAAGCCCTGCCATGGGCAGGGACACCTTCCACTAGGCCAGGTTTCTCCAAGCCCTGTCCAACCTGGTCTCTCCATTCTCTCTAGTGAGTCAAGTTTTAAGAATGAAACTCTTCTCTATTTGTTGGGAGCTGCTAATGAAATTCTCTGTTTTGTTGAATAACATCCAAATAGTTAAGCTGTGTAGAAGAGAAGAAAGTAAATGACCTTCTTACTAGTGAGGCTCTTGGAGAATCAAAATGCATCTGGCAAGACTGTTTGAGACAGTAATTTTAAGCATGGAGTGTCAATGACCTTGAGAAGTTCGACTTTACCCTTTCCCATTATCCAAAGGCACACTTGGATCAGGCTGGACAAGGAGAAGGACTAGTGCCACCTACTGAAGAGTGCATCCATCCTCTGTGCTTTGCTTGCACTTCTGTCTGCTTTCACTTTTAACCTTAAACCTCTCTACCTCCAGCACTCAGGTGGCTCTTGACTGTACTCCTGGCTCGAGGCTATGCCAGTGAGTCTCGGGAATCATCATCTGCATGAGGACAAAAAAAGATTAAGATTTATTGTTTTCTCCACAGAATTTTATGAATCCACTCAAGACACAAACATGTAATTTAATTTTGCATACTTAAAGCACACTTAAGTGATGTCTCCTCACTTTGTGCCATCAAAATACTGTGAAGTGAAAGCAAATGTGGGAATAACATTATTATTGATTTCATTTTGAGTACTGTTCATCATGAGTTCTGTTGACCTTGTAATATTCACTAAGTTTCAGCTGGAAAAAGTGAAATATCATGGTAAGATACTTCAAAATGAATGACTGAGGATTTCCCTGCAGGGAGCACTAAGGATTGGAACACCAAGGGGAGAAGGTGAATGCCAAGCTGGCTGTCACTCGCTGCCCTGGGCTGTTCCATGCTGCCCAAGAGTCCTGCACGGGGCTGAAGGTGCTTTAGTTGGTACCTTAATGGCCCTGTGTGCTCCTGTGATATCCAGGCGTGGTGGGAACAGCTCTTGGAAACTTCCCATCGGTGTCCTTGGGCTCCCAGTGGTTTGTGGCTTTCCTGTGAGTCCATTCCAGAGTGTCTGATGAGGTGTTCAAGGTACCAGACGTGGGTTATGAAAACATTGCTGCTCTGCTCCGAAAATTCCACCACGCAGCAGATTTCCAATTGAACGGGTTTTACTTAGAGGACCAAAGTGAGCAAATGACAGATTTAGGGGGTTCAAGAGAGCACTTTAAGGTTGTTCTTTTTAGTGTGCCTGCTTCAGAGAGGGAGTGCTGTCAGAGCTGGTCTGGTTCTGCAGGTAATAGTGTTATCTGCAGGAAGCTTGCAGATAACTTCATTAAAATCACTATAAAGCTGCTGCATATCCCAGTCAGGTGTGGAATCTCTCAGCTGGCCTACCTGCACCTCATTCCAGCCTTTATGTTGTGCTAGGAGAAGGGTTAAGTGCCTGTTCCATGTCTGAAGGGAGCAAATACAGGGAAAAACCAGTATTGGACTAATTTGGGTTCAAGTTGTCATAATTTCAATTGCTTCCACATTAAAGGGGTTTTTGGGTAAAATTGAGATTTGTGATGTGAAACATTTTAACTTGATTACTCTGGGAACTGAAATTACACTCTAAGACAAGTTTATGTTGCTTCCCCTACTGCATTGCCACTGCTTTGGCATCGGACTCATTCAAGGAGGAAGGTTATCAACAGATCCAAGGGCTGTTGGTTCTGGTAAAAATCAGTGGAAGAGCAGGGAGTACTCAGGGCTATCCTGTGTCTTTAAACAAGGACAGTTCTTGTGAGTCTAAAGACTAGTTTGGTGCCTTACTCATAAAATAAAACCTGTAGGGCTGGCACCAGGGTTGGAAAGGAGCTGTTTTTATGAAATAGCACATGTTCCCACACCCCACCCCGGGGCATCATTCTTGTGAAGTGAGACTTCAGAAGCTTGGTCACAGAAAAATGGGAGGTGCAGGAGGGAGAGGCATGTTCTTGAATGTAACCATGCAGAGAGGTGTGAGAGGCAGGGGGGTTCCTCCTCTTGTCTGCTCCCACCTTGCATCCATCCCATCCCACTGTATGTACCATGAGTTCCTGGGATGTGATACTGTGAGCAGACTGCTGCCAAAGTCCTGGAATACCACCTTTTCCCCTGCTCCCACACCCCTTTTCATCTATGCCACACTGGGGGAGAACAGGACTGACTGGGCAGGCTGTGTTTTCACTTGAGGCTCCTCATTTCCATTAGGAATTGCTCCAGAGAAGTGAAAGGAGCTGGAGTGGTGTGAGAGTAATTTAAGATGTGGGTATGACTCCACACTCTGTTACAATTCATTCCATAAAAATTATTCCAGAAAAGCCAGTCTGTCTGGGAAAGCTCCCAGTGCTCCCTCCATGCTAAACAAAACTGCTGTGATTTTGGTATCTGATGGTGGAGAACTCCCAATTCCTTCTCAAGATGCCTAGAAAAGAAGAAGAAGCAAAGCAAGCTGTTAGAATTAAGGGTTCCTAAAGTCACTTTTCAGGAGAATGGCTCCGTTGTGGGAGGCTTTTTGCAGAAGCTTCTTGGAAAGTGCTCAGCAGTGAATGTGCCAGGACTGCTGCTTGCTTTTGGTTTTCCCTTATTTCATTTTCAGGTGAGCAAAAGACATACCCAGCATCTCACCTTGTCAAAATGCTGCACCTACTAAGTAAACTTACCTTAGCAATAGCATTTCTGTTCACATTATACTGAGTATACCGGGAAACAAGTTGCCTTTGATGTCTCACAGAAAGTTAAAGGAGGAGCAGATTCAAACTCACATCTCCTGTGATTTTGGCCCTGAACTTCAGTAGCCTGAAGCAGGGTCTTTATTTCGGAAGTCCTGCTCAGGGTACTTAAGTGTGGCTGGTCCTTGTTCCCTGCCGCTGCTCTGGTTCTGTGTCATACTCTCACCTGGAACAGAAGGTGCCCCAAGAGGAGATTTGTGCTGAGAATGGGGAGAACTTTTCCTGATCAATAAATCTGTTTTAGTCCAACCCCCTCACGTTAGTCTGAGAGATTTGTGCCTTCTTGTAGAAGCTGTGTGGTGTTTTTGATGAAGTGGAACGTGACAGCCCTCTGCCGTACTTGGGAAACTTGTAACACAGACAAAGGGAAATTACGCTCATTTGTTTGTGTACTGCTGCTCTTCTTTAAAAGCTGCCTGTCCCTCGAGTTGTGTGTGATGTGCCAGAGCTGTCTGCATCTCTGCTGCTGTATCTCTCTGTTTTGTGTAGCTGAAGCAATAAGCTTGACCTGTCGTGACATCCCTCTCTATTCCTGGACTGCTGCCCTGTTTCTGTCTCTCATATATTTCCCCTCTGTTGTACTGTACCAGTTCCTCTCAGTACTCTGTGATTATCTAGGAGGATAAGGTTTTGGATTGATGCCCAGCTTGTGTCTCTTTGTATTTCTCTCCTCCTCTTTCTTCTGCCCTATCCCCACCTTTCTCCTGCAGGTCTCGTTCAGCGGTGTGTTGTGATCCAGCGGGATGAGAACGGATTTGGGCTGACAGTCAGCGGAGACAACCCGGTCTTCGTGCAGTCCGTCAAGGAAGGTGGGCAAGAAGGGTGCTAAATGTGCCAGCCAGGGAGCAGCCTGAGGGTTTCCACATGGATCAGGGAAATGTGGGCATGAGAACTCCAAAAATCCTCCTGGGTGGGATGGCTGTCACTCCGGAGTGGGTGTGCAGCCCAGTGCTGAGCTGGTGGGATGCAGTGAATCATCTCCCCCATATCTGGTGGACTGAAAACTGACCTCTTGTATCCAAGGGGAAGGAAATGGCTCCTTGGAACGTGGTGGGATTGTGGCTTTGGGGTGTCCACTTCCCGGTGAGGACAGAACTGCTCTAGAATAGATGCCCAGGGATTTTAACCTGGTAGAGACAGAGGAAGCTTGGCTGAGTGCAGGAAGTAGTTTTGCATGAAACTACAGAAGTGTTCAAACCATTTAGGCTTTGAATGTTTATATTGGAATGGGAACTAAAGGATTTCTTTCCCCTCCAGATGGAGCAGCCATGCGGGCTGGAGTGCAAACAGGGGATAGAATTATCAAGGTAAGGGAAATGGATCCTTTGTATTAAATTAGCTCTATCCCGGAAAAAACGCCATTGTTATATCTGCTGGGATGTTTTCATTTGCCAGGGAGATAGAGGAATGGTCTGTGTCCATGTTCTGGGAATACCAGAACAGTAACCACTGAAATCCCACTGCTCAGTGTTCATTTTGCTGTGGAGATCACTCTCATTTCAGAGCTTTATGGGGGAGTCCAACATCCTACCACATTCAAGTATCAGAAATACAACAGAAACAGAAATGTCAGGGGGGACAAGGAATGGAGAGTTATTAATAATCACCTGTAAATAAAAAGTCTGCCTGAATTATTGTTTTTTCCCCAAGTGTCCCCAGATCCATGTTTTCTTATAGTGCCAAGCAACTAAGAAACCAATCAGGAGCTAAAAAGACTGTGTAAACTATTGATGCAAAGTGGTGGTTGTGCTGCAGCAGCTACTGACACAAATAGTGCTGGGATTTCAACCAGGCATTTAAATTAATGAATTAAATTAGCTACCCTGTGTTTTTCTGCCCAGGCGGAGATGGATTGCTTTTTTCTGTTTGTTTGACTGCCTGGGGTGGTTTTTTGTGTGTATGTGTATAGTTTTCTTTTTGCTCTGCTCACTGAGAGAAACTGTTAGAAGGATAAATTGTTTATCTGGTGGTGTCTTGAAAGATGTAGTAATGGAGATGGGGGTGGAAAGAAAATATTGTTCCTCCTTGCAGTGCTCTTTGTGCAATGTGTGGATGTCCTTGGTTGGAAATTAGTATCTAAACACTTGATTTTTCTCCTCCTCCCTGCACCAGGTGAACGGCACCCTTGTAACACACTCGAACCATTTGGAGGTGGTAAAGCTGATCAAGTGTAAGTAAAGGCAGGTGGCTCTTTCTGTCCCTGGGCTCCTTTAAAGCATGACAGGCACCATTTGAAAGGCTGACTCAGCCTTCAGGTGACAAGGGTGAGGTCTAACCATGCCCAGTGAGAGACGAAGGGAGTGTGTGAAACAGGGAAGTGAAATTGGGGTAATTTTGACATCTGGAACTCAAGCTGATGCATTCCCCTGTAGGTTCTCCTTAGCTTGATGTTTGAACCTACTATCAAACCCTGCCTAGGTGCTTTCCCATTTTTTGTTCCACCTTAAATGCCAGAGCTAGTCAGGCACTTCTAAGTCCATTGCTGTATGATGCTTGCGAAGTACTGGCATTGCTAAAGGAAGTGTGTTACTTGATTATCTGGTACAAGGAAGAAGGTGGTAGTGGTTCCTTCCACCCTAGCAGAGTTTATTTTGTGGCATGAACTTGTGTATGCTGTAAATACAACCTGCAGGACTAGAAATTGGATTGCTTGCTTTTGTAAAGCATGGTTGTCATGAAAGCTGTTGGATTACGTGAAATTTCAATAGGTATTTCTAAACCAGAGCTGACAGTGCTCTCAGGTTTGAAGGAGGAGTGGGTGAAGAACGGTCTGAGTTTTGTCTCCAGGGTGAATCACAGACAGAGAATCATGGAAATCTCTAAATGTCTGACCTGTGACCTGTCCTTGTCTCCCTGCAGCGGGTTCCTATGTAGCTCTCACTGTCCAGGGGCGCCCACCAGGGTCGCCCCAGATTCCCTTGGCTGATTCTGAAGTGGATCTGGCAGCATTTGGACATATGTCTCCCATCATGACATCTCCCCATTCGCCTGGCACATCAGGAAATGCAGAAAGGATTACTAGCCCAGTGCTCATGGGGGTAAGATTTAAAGCTCTCTTTCCAAGGAACTGGTGGAGCAGAGGAAGAAATGTAGTCAGGTATTTTTTTTTGCCTGGATTGTTTAGTACTTCTTGCACAAATCATGAATTGGAATATTTATCCTGTCAGTGGGTATTTATTCACTTCACGAAAAACATTTTGCAAGTGAAAATATCCAGTCCCATCTCAGGGTTTTTTAAATGTTGACAGCTGTGTTCAAAAATAGGAAAGAATGCATAGGATAGTGTTTGAAAACTTGAATTGCTTTTTGTTTAGAGCCCATGTTTAGGAAGCAGATGAAAAATAGGCATGTCCATTCTCCTTATCTTCCCCAGCCCCACCAAAGAAACCCAACCGTAAATCTCTGTGTATTTTCTAGGAGGAGAATAATATTGTCCACAACCAGAAAGTGGAGATTCTGAGAAAGATGCTACAGAAGGAGCAGGAGCGACTGCAGGTACGGGGGCTGTGTGAGGGGGAGAGGGGTGGGCAAAGGCCTGGTGCAAGGATGGGTTGTTGAACCACTGCTTGCAGAGCTGTAGAAAATAGACATTCTGTAGCAGCTGTTTCTTACTGAAATGTGTAAATGGCATGAAGATAAGCAGTGGGCTGTAGTTCCAGGCTGAGATGCTGAGTGGCAGCTCAATTATTTTCCAGTCTCTCCAGGAGGAGTACGGCCGATCCCCCACCACCCGCCTGCTCAAAGAGATCCAGGAGGCAAAGAAGCACATTCCTCAGCTGCAGGAGCAGCTCTCCAAAGCCACGGGCTGCACTCAGGTAACACAACGTGTCAGGCATCTCTGGGATGCTCCAGGTGGAAATTCTTGGGGGATGATGGTGCTGAGGGCAAGCAGGGGATCCCTGGCAGGCTCTGCGGTGCTTGGACAGGCAGGTTGCACCCTCTAGAGCTGAGATTTGGAGCTGAGCTTGCAGAGGCTGCCAAGCAATGCAGGACAGTGTCAGTCAGGATATGAAGGAGGCTTTACAGTGGGCTTTCAAATCATTGGTGAAAAACTGCTTTCTGCAAGCTATCATGTGTTTATTAGTCTGTCAATGCAACTTCAAAAATTCCTGTGAAGTCATTCTCGCAGTGGGAAATGAATAACTGGAAGCTTAAAACAGCTTTGCTTTTGCTTTTGAAAAAAATAAATATAGGTTGTATTATTTTTCCCCTTTTCCCTCTGCCTGTGATAAGTCTTGAAAAGTGGGTGTGATGTTCTGTCATTTTCTCTTAGAAAAGCACTGCAACCTTTTCTAGATAAATTAAGAAAGTTTCATAAGTAATGTGAACTAACTGGCTTTTGAAACAGCTGACTTCTAAAGATCATCCCTTAAAATATTCTACTTGCTCCATGCTGTCTCCCAACTCACTTTATCTTTTCAGGATGGAGTCTTGTCCTCCAGGTCTGTGTCGGAGTCGCTGCAGATCAGTGAAGGGGAGGCAGAGAGTGGGGACTGTGTGAGCAAACTGGATTACAGTGGGGACAGTCCCTCCAGACCCAACAGTGACATTGCTGATGTGAGTCTGCAACAGCTCCAGCACTTTGCTTCCCTGCCTTTTGGATTTCATGTTCTTGTGAAGGTTCTTTGTGTTGTCCTGTGTATGACACGTGTGCTCTGTCTCAGGAACACTGGGCATTGCTGGAATAGGCTCCTCAGTACCCACCAAAACTCCTGCCCTGAGAAAACATGATATTGTATGGACTTGTATTAGGGACTGGGAGAAAAATAGTATGGGTTTGGGCTTTTGTCCAGGATTAGATTTCCCTGTAACCACACAAAGAAAGATAGATGCCAGCATCCTTCTCAGAACTCACATGCCAATTAGAGCATCTTCCAAGAGAATGTTCCAGATGCAGTGCTGTGACTCAGATCCACTCAATGGGCAAGTTGCCATGAAAGTGGGAAGAGCCTCCTTCAGCCAAATAAGCTCCAGTTATTGCCAGAAGTAAAGGCTCTTAATCTGTCCACTCATTACTTATCAATCTGTGCTCGTGTGCTCTCCCTGTTGCAGTGCCTGAGTGCCTAATCCTTAATTAAGTCACTATCTGATTAGTGCAGGGGAATTGAGACTCTGTGCTTGGATTTGGCCTAAGTTTGTTGATTGACTTAAGGATGTGGGAGCTAAATGGGTACCAGCAGTTGGAAGTGAAAGGAAGGTGGGTCAGATGTGAACAGACATGGCTCTAATTTGAAATATTCCTCCTCCAGCTTCAAATCTGATCAAATACCACTCGTGTTTCTATGTAATAAATGCAGAAAAAGTTCATAGGTATCTTTCTAATACAATCCTGTCAGTATTGTGGATGTATTAGATCACTGGAGATGTTTGGCACACCAAACATTCAAGCTTTTTCATCCAGAGGGACTCAGAAATTTGAGGATCGGGGACAGTAGAAACCTTTGAAAGTTGAACAAGAACTCCAGAGTTGTGCAGCTGGAGTGGAATAACCTTATGGAAAAAGACAGGCTGGAAAAGCCACAGCCTGAGTAGTGGCCTGGCTGAAAAAACCTTTGGACACACTGAAGAGGAGCCAACAGCACGTGGTTTGTGTGAATAAAGCCAAGGATCTGCTGGGCTACTTGAGGAGGATTGCCAGGAGGAGAGAAGAGAACTAATCAGGGACTGTCAGAAGAGGTGGAGAGAGCAAGGAGAAAGCTAAGGCCAGGTGGTAGATTTTACAGCTCTGCTGTTGCTCAGTGTCACCCGCTTTCTTACCAAAGCTGCTTCTGCTCTCAGTTGAGTTTTGGGATTTTTTTGGTAACTGTGCACATAAGACACACATTTTAGTCTGGTTTTTCATACCTCACCCTTTGAGCAGTTCACTCTGTGAGAAAGGAGAAGTTTTGGCTGTTGTGGCTGAAAGACTTGGTGTGCAGTTCTTACTTTCCTGGATTTGCTGGTGCTGACCAGAACTGAACTTCCTTCTTTCCCAGAGTCCTCGCAGTGGCTTGAAGGAGAGGATTTATTCAGATGAGAGCCCCGAAAAGGCTGAGGTTCAAGATACTGTGAGTATAAAACGTAAAGTGTCACAACAGCATCTCCTGTAATGGGCCCATTAAAATCTTTCTGCATTTCCCTCACTTCCTAAATGGAGTATATATGAACTTTGCTTTAGAAAACAAAAATGCAATTAAAATTGTGCAGGGAAAGTTAATTAGCTGAGGAAATGTTTATGGAGCTTAAGAGCAGGGCCATTTAGAAGCGAGAAATACATAATCAGCAGTAAAACAGCTGGACAGAAAATAGGTAGAGCAGTTGTACGTATTTTATTCCTTGAGTCCAGCTTCTTTTTTTAGGATATTTAGTCATTTGGAGGCTGGCATCATCAGCAGTGGTAACAGTGGAACACGGCAGGAAGTGCAGACCTGTCTGAACGTGTCAGCATCCTTAGGATGACTTCTCAATTATTTTCCCCCTCATCTGTCTCTCTTTCCAAAGTCATATTTCTCCATTTACACTAAGATGGCATTTGTCATATGCCACATGCTCGGTGTGCTCATGCCTGCAGATGATGCAGTTGATCCTGAATCATCTGTTTTGATGGTTCTGAGTGTTTGGCTCCTGGGGGGAGTGTTTGTGAGGGGACCTCAGAGCGGCAGGCTTGGACAAGGCTGAGTGAAGGCGTGTGGGTTTCCATGGAGTTTTGGGAAGAATAAACAGGGATAGTAATAGCTCCAGCTTGGTAAAGCGGGTTTGCTGTGATAAGAGAGTAATAGCATCATGCTTTTATTCCCTTGCCTTGCCCTTGCTCCCGACTCACCCCAGGATTCCCAGTGCACTGTTGGAAGTCCTTTGTCCCGAGTGGGGACTCAGATCATTGGAGCAGAGGATGATGACTTTGACACGGAACAGGAGCAGGTGGGAATGACTTTTGGCCTCAACCAACCTTTTTCCTCTTGACCAGAATGGGAAAAATCCCATTCTGTTCCTCTCTCCCTAAACTGCAGGGGCTCCAGGACTTGTTCATACTAAGCAGTTCCTGTATGGTGTGAAACAAGAACTAGGGAATGTGATTCCTGTTATGGCTGATCTTGCAAAACAGGAACATTTGGGGGGGTTTATGGGGGGGTTTATGACAATATGGCATCTTTGAGTCTGTTGCTCTTTCTTTCCTCTCATAACTTCAAGCTTTCTAGAAGTTAATTTGCCTTATTTCATTTGCTGATTCAGTTTCTGTTAAGTGCTGCATTATTGTCACAGGAGTGGCTTTTGATATGTTTACTCTGAGTTATTTCAGCTGCCCTTGGTTTAACTCCCAGTAGCTTTCTTGGCTAATTCAGGTGTTTTCTACTTGTGTCCTACAGATTAATGGGCAGTGCAGCTGCTTCCAGAACATCGAGCTGCTCAAGTCTCGCCCAGCTCACCTGGCTGTTCTCCTGCACCACGTGGTGTCCCAGTTTGATCCTGCAGCATTGGTAGGATGTTCTGGAATTGTTTCCCTGGCTCACATTGGTGGTGTTAACCAAAACGGATCAGGGTCTGCTGGGGTGGCACTCAGTGCCACGACTGGGCAAGGGGAGAAAGGCAGGCACGAGGGTGATAAATCTTTCCCTTAAAAAGGGAGGAGCACAAAGAGAACTGTCTCCCTTACATGGAGCTGTTTACAAATAAATATTCAGCTCTTGAAAGCATTTCATTCCACCCTCTGCTGGTGGGATGAGTTCTCTGCAGGGAAGGTCTGATCGCTCTGTGCCTGTTTTCCTGCCCCTTCCCTCTCCACTGGTTTTACCTGGGGTTCCCTCGATGACTGAGAGTACCTGGGGAGGGTTTCAATCCAGCAATGCTGAATTCCTTGAAATATTTGCAAGAAAATGTGGGGTTAGGGATGTTGGAAGAGTTCCTGCGGTATCCCTAAATTTCTTGCCCTCCTGTCTCCCACAGCTGTGCTACCTTTACACAGACCTGTACAAGCAGACCAACTCCAAAGAGACCCGGAGAGTCTTCCTGGAGTTTTACCAGTTCTTCCTGGACAGAGCTGCAGTAGGTTCCAGTCATTTCCCTCATTTGCAAGCACATCCAGCAACTTGATTTTTACCTTTCTCCACTTACCTGAATGGGAAAAAAACTAAGTCCTCCAAAAGAAATTAAAACAAAATAAATTAATACTATCAATAATAATGCCAATAACAGTGATAATAATTTATGATATTAATAACATTAATAGTATAATAATGACTTAAAAAAATCAGTAAGAACGGAATAAAGGTTTTAGGGATTTTTGTTAAAATGTTACCAGTGAATACAGCAAAATGAATATAGCCTCAGATGGTTGGTAACACCATTGATTGGGGAATTTGCTGTCTGGTAGGAGAAATAATTTAGTGATAGGTAAACAAGCTCTTGGCTGTTCTCCACTGCCTTTTGGTTAATAGTTGCTGTGGGTATTGATGTGCCTGTTACAAGGACTGGGAAATTCTGTTGGAAAACCTGAGAAGATTCTTTACTGTCATGAATTAAACTACCAGAGGTTTATATAGCACATAATTTAGATTAAATATCCCTGGGAAATATAATACATATCCAGGATGGGAGTCTCCCCTTTAAAACCATCAGATTGTGTGATTTAGGCTTTGGGACATTCTTGTGGGTGTTATTGGGGTGTTGTTGGTTGTGTTTGTTCTTCCAGCCTTTCTTTTCTTTTACAGAATCTCAAAGTTCCCGTTCCAGATGAAATCTCCTTGGAACTAGGTAGGATATTCTTGCCTTGGGTGTCTGTTTGTGAAAGGGAAAGGCACAAAAGTACTCCTGGATGGGTTAAAGTATGCAGGGAAATGACTTTATTCTGAGGTGCAGGGGATTCTGCTCAAAGACTCATTTGTGAACTTCTCTGACTCCCAGACCGACGGCGGCCAGAGCTCCTTCCTGAAGAGATTCATCGCCAGTTTATACAAACTATGCAAGATAAGGTGTGTCCAGAAGTTCAAAGGAATCTGGAAGATTTCAGGTAACACCAGTTGTCTGTGTAATTCCCATTTAATTCACAGCTGCCTTCAGCCAGCATGTCCAGTACAGGGGAAGCCCAAACCTGAGGGACAGAGTAATTAATCTTAGAGTGAATTGGAGTAAACCTCTGGGAGGGACCTCAAGGTGTTTTTTGACACTGTGTTGCAAGCAATCAAGATCAATTTTAGAGCTTGGGTTCTTCATTCCTTGAAGCTGTTTGAGGCAATTTCAGAGTGAGGCAATTTCAGAGTATGGTTTCTCAGGTGTTGTTGTATAAATCCTCTTTACTGTGTTTATAATCAGCTTATATATACTTTTCTCCTTTCCCTATTTTCCTCCCCTCTCCACTGGCATAGAAAAATCCACTTTACAAAGTTGTTATGGGCATACAGTAAAATTTGATAGTTAATTTGCCTTTTCATGGGGAGTCATAAGAGCTCTGTGCCAACATGAGACATTATACTAAGACAAGTGTTTAATAATGGACCTAAAATTGTCTCAATTCAGGTATATGCTTTAAATACCCAGCCTGGGTTGTGTGCAGAAGAGTTTACTGCAGAATAACTGCTTTTTCTTGATGGTTATCAATGCCTATCTTAATAAATATCACACAGCTTCTCTGGGCAGCCTCTGCCAGGGCCTCACCACTATCACAGGGAAGAATTTCTTCCTAATATATAATCTTAATCTAATCTAAATTTACCCCCTTCCAGTTTGAAGCTGCTCCCCCTTGTTCTGTCTCTCCTAAAAAGTCCCTCCCCGACTTCTCCATTTTCTCGCAGTAATGAAAGGCGTGTGACATTCTGGACGTCACGAGGCTGCTGCTCCTTGTTTGCAGGGCAGGGTTCACTCCCAAGTGATGCTTCCCCTCTCCCCATTTTCCAGGCAGAAACGCAGCATGGGACTGACCCTGGCAGAGGGGGAGCTCACCAAGCTGGATGCAGAACGAGTGCGAGACAGGAATGCCATGGAGAAGGAGAGAACTTGTGCAGAGCAGATCATTGCTAAAATAGAGGAGGTCTTGTAAGTCACAGCCATGTCATTGTGGGAGTGTCAAAGAAAAAAAGGAGCTGCCCTGAACCTGAAAGCAGCAGAAATAAGTAATTGGGAACATCAGTGCATTTACATCACTTCCCCTGTTTGCTGTTTGAATAATGACAGCCAAAATTGAGCTAATAGTGGGGAAAAAAAAGGAGTCTGTTTTTTCAAGGAGACTGCTCGAATAGCAGAGGAAATGCTGCCATTGTCAGCTTGTAGATTATTAGATCAGTCCTTTTTTTTAGAAACCTATAGCTTCAGAACCCATTTTTACTTTTAATGTGGGCTGAAGCCAATTTTCACAGCTGAACCTTCATTTTTGATTTTTAGTTTTAGGCTTTTTTTCCTGGTGGGCCTTCTTAACACCCTAAAGGACACTTTGAGCACAACTACTGATGCTCTTGGATGGGTGTGACTGGGTGTTAATTGGTTTTGAGCTTCATTTTTAAGTTGTTTTTGGTTTTTTTTTTTAGGATGACATCTCAGCCTTTGGAAGAAGACAAGAGGTAATGGAGGTGGGGGGTTTAGTCTGTGCAGGAAGGGCCCCAGTGCTGGCTCCTCTGCTGAGCAGAGCAAGACAGCCCTCTCCTGGCCATACCACCACTCTCATCTCCTAAATCCCCTGCCAGAACTCATTGGATTTCAGAGCATCAGCCTCTTGCTCTGAACCTCTTACTATGTGATGTTTGTTGCCTGTGCTTCAGATCTTTAAAATTAATTTAACTGAGAGCTCATGTTTCTTTTTGATTTATTTTCTGTGTGTGCCCTGTCTGGTTCAGTTTGTGTGTATACAGCTATCTGAGTAGCTGTTATTCTACTCTTTACAGTAACTTTTTACTGTTACTCATTTTTATCATAACTCAAAACTATAATGTGACTTCAAATCTATATTTGATACAGACTTGTACGACTTTCTGTGTAATTCTCAAAATTTTAGGTTTATCTCCTGGGCTTCTCTGTGTTTTATCTGAGAGCCCCAGAATGGTTGGGTTGGAAGGGACCTTAAAGCCCACCCAGTGCCACCCCCTGCCATGGGCAGGGACACCTCCCACCAGCCCAGGCTGCTCCAAGCCCCCTCCAACCTGGCTTTGGGCACTCCCAGGGATGGGGCAGCCACAGCTTCTCTGGGCAGCCTATTCCACCCGTGTATTTCACCCTTGTAAACTCCACTGTATATTTGCAAGAGGAGAAATTCTGATACTAATTGAATTTTTCCCAGTGCTTGTGATAGTTTGCTTTATATTAAAAAAAAGCCAACTTTTAATTTAAAAACAGCCAACTTCTCAATAAAACCTTTGCATTGGACCTTAATTTGACAAATGTTCCCACGACATTTCTCCTTATCCTCACTCTTCTTTACCCCCTTGGCAGCTCCACGATGCAATATGTGATTCTTACCTACATGAAGCACCTGGGGGTCAAAGTGAAGGAGCCTCGGAACCTGGAGCAGAAGCGTGGCCGTATGGGCTTCCTGCCAAAGATCAAGGTAGTGCTGTGCTGGCCAGAGGGCTTTTGGGCAGAGCTCCAACTCCACTTCTGCAGGACACAGAAAACACGGGGCTGATGGCACGCTCATCAGGAGGGTCTGGGATGGCTGAGCTGCACAGCAAACCCAGCAGCTGCAGTTGGGTTCTGCATCTGTTTTCACACCCATGAGTTAGAAATGAGTGGCTTTTTTAACCTGAATTCACAGTTTTAACCTTATTAAAACTTCTTCATAAAATCACAGAGTGTGCAGGGTTGGAAGGGACCCACAAGGATCACTGGATCCCATGATGGTCTCATTAAGGCTAATCAAGCTGTTGGCCTGTGCACTTCAGTTTTATTCTTGAGAAACTTGCCCAAAAATTCATACTTCATGATGCAGGAAAGCTATTCTTCCTGCCACCCCCACTTTTCAAGTTATATAATGAATATTTCCACCAAAACTCTGTCTCTGGGGGTGTGATCACTTGTCTCCCACAGCATGGGGGTGTATCTGGTCACAGTAGCCACTTCTTTCCATCAAAATTCCAGCTTGTTTTGAAATGTTAAAACTGTTATGAGCAGTTCTGCACTGACAGTGTGAAAAGGTTAGATCAGGCATCCACAACCTTTTTGAAAGGGTAAGATGTGTTTCTCTCCCTTCTTAGTTAAAATCTCAGTAAATAACTGAATTTGAAGCAATGAGTGATCTGTTTTTCTTTAACTGCAGCAAAGTATCAAGAAAGAGAAAGAAGGAGAGGAAAAAGGAAAGAGAAGAGGCTTTCCTAATATTCTGGGCCCACCAAGGAGGCCGAGTCGACATGATAGCAGTGCAAGTATGTCAGACAAGGAAATCTATGTTCCCTTTTAGTCTGAAAGCCAGGCAGTCTCTGCTGCCTTTAAAAATTCATGCTAAGACTCAGTAAACCTTTTGGTTCTAAAATTCGTTTCTGAAGATGTATTGAAATGGTTCCTGTCCTTACCCCTGAAAGCAGCCACAGGCTGTTTCAGCAGTGTGACTGCTCTGTGTTTGCCCAGTTGGCAGAGCCATGGAGATGCAGAAGCCCAGGCACCCAAAGCACTTACCTACAGCAACTTCTGTGAGCCCAGAGCCCCCAGATTCCAGCAAGATGCGCCAGAGTGGCTCCTCCAGTGATGGGACAGATCCTCCATATCCACCTGCCAACCCAATGTCTCCCTTGGCAATGGGGCCCTTTTCCTCTCCAGAGGGAAGCAAGGACAGTGAAACAGGTAGGATGGAATGCAGAGGAATGATTCAGGATCGTGTTGGGAATGGGACATGCAAAGCTGCGCTGATGCAACAAACTTGACAAATTAGGAAATGTTTCTGTGTCATTAGATACGACATTCCTTGCCTTAGTCATCTTTTCTGAATTAGGAAATCTTACCACAATCAGAAATTGTTGTTAGTGGGTTGTATCACTGTGGCATTGGATCATCCAAGAGGAAAAACCCAGTCTCTCCAGTGCCTGCTTTTGTAAGCACCAGCCTGTCCTGTGTCACCTGGAATTTGTCGCTGAGATTTTTCTTACCAGCCTAGGAATTCAGTTCCTCCAGCTCTGAGCTGAAGAGAGGCTGGAATCAAGAGGCTCTGAAGGGGCTGGGAACTTCTCTAATGTCCTCTAATTTGGTTCTTGGCATCTCACACTTCCTCTCTGTGTAGGTCTGAAGCAGACGGGAGAAGCTCCACCTGCTAATGACTCCATGGATGGCACACCCCGCACACCCAACACCACCTTTGAATTCCCATCTCCCTTGGAAAACCTGCAGGAGGAGGAGGGAGAATCAGAGAGGTAACTGGGGGGGCTTGAGTGAACCTTGAGAGAGTGTGATAGAATCACAGTAGCCTGAGCTGGAAGGGACCCCTGAGGATCATTGTAATCCAACTCCTGTGTCAGTGGGGCAATGACTGTTGAAACTTAGTCCATATAATTATTAGTGCCATCATTTGTATGAAACATTCCTGGTAGAATTAGAACCCCTGGTCTGTGTGTGCTGCCCTGGTAATACTGCAAACTGTCTTATCAGGGGGGTGAGGCTGACAGGGGACAAAATGTTCTAGCTGGGAGCTTAGACCTGTACTGTGGAGTAGTGATAAGGGTCTGAGCAGGGTGAATTCAGGCAGAAGCTTCCCTAATAATTTCTTTTATTCCTTGCAGAATGGTTGACATGGGAACACCAAAGCCTTTTCGCAAGTGAGTGTGCTTAGAAATGTTTGAACTTCACTGAATTGTTTCGGTTTTAAGACGTTAGGAAGCAGAATGCAGCAGTGCTCATTGTCCTGAGCCAGCCCAGTTGTCTGCATGATCTTTCCTTTTCTTTAATAACACTTACATGAAATCAGACTCTGGCAGCCATATATAGGACAGGTGGAGTGAGTCATATGCAAATAAACTCTTTGATCTGCGAGTGAAGTAGAGTGATTGCTGTATCTCCTGATTTGAATGGATGTTAGGGTAGGGAGGGGAGATTTCCATATTTTCTCTTGAAACCTGTGTGCTGCTGTTGGCTCTGTATCTGCAGATGGACAGAGGAAAGAAATTGTAACGTGCCCTTTCACTGACTAGGTATTTGACTTCAAGCAAATGATTTGATCTGTGTCATTAAAAGGAGGGTTATGGTAGTACTGGAAGAACAGATATTCACTGTTAGTTGCAAAGGGCAAAATTAGAGAACGTGCCTATAGGTTCAGACATCAAACAGCCTCCAGCTGACATGGAGAGCACGTTCATAAAGCTCTACAACTGACACATGGGCTTAGCTTTTCTTTCTTCCTCACATGCATGGCTAAAGTGGGAAGTGTCTGACATCTTTTTCTCACATTAGGGTGGACAGTGTTGGCTTTGCTGATGTCCAGAGTGAAGATGAGCTCTATGATTTTGACATGGACATGGACCCTCCCAACTGGCAGCAGCTCGTGAGCAGAGAAGTGTTGATGGGGCTCAAACCCTACGAGATCAAGCGCCAAGAAGTGATTAATGGTGAGGTGGATGTTCTTTCCTAGCTCAGCAAACACAAAGTTGAAACCTGTCCTCTGGAGCTTTGAGGTTCTTAGAATTTAAAACTAGGTCTGTTTTCACTGCTCTCCTCAAAGTAGTGTCTGTTACTTCTGGCTTGCAGAGTTCTTGTGTAAGAAAATTGTACTTGTTGCTGAAAAGTATCCTGAGATGAGATTGATCCAGTCCTTAAAGAAGAAATAAACAATATTAAGTGGTTATTAAACAATACTAAGGCACTGAAAGGCCAGTTTGCAATATATTCTATAAAAGAAAGCAAGGAAAGCTTGTTTTTTTGGAAAGCACACGGTGCAAGTGCTACTCCCAAATTTCATCTTCAAAGCTTCATCTCAATTAGCAGGTCTTGCAGTCCTGCAGAACTCTCTGTGTGGCTTTATGAGCTGCTCTGAGTTCACTGTTGGTTTGGGGTCAGTTATGAGACATGAGTCATTTGCCTTCTCTGTTCTTTCAGGCATGGAATTAGAGCAGAGCGTGGCTCCATGCTGGAGCCAGCTGGAATATGGGCCAGCAAGGGAAGTGCTGGTGGGGGAGACTGTTCTGAGTTAATAGTCTGACTTCTGTCTGCTTCATTTTCAAATCCAGGTGGCCTCCACACAATTCCAACCCTGTTTTCCCCTCTCTCTGCAGAGCTGTTTTACACAGAGAGAGCCCATGTCCGCACGCTGAAGGTTCTGCACAACGTCTTCTACCAGCGTGTCACCAGGGAAGGGATCCTCAGCTCCAGTGACAAACGGAAAATCTTCTCCAATCTGGAGGATATCCTTGGCCTTCATGGTAGGAGCAGCTGAGGTGCCTTTCAGCTGGAATTCTGGGTGCCAATAGCTGAAAAATTTAAGCCAAGTGACCCTGAAACAAGAGGCAGCTTTGAGCTAAACCAGAGCATTGCAGCTGGGCTCCCTGTGGCACACAGTGGTTCCATTTCTGATTTACAAAGAGATTTTGATAAGGAAAACATCTGCCCAGTGTTCCAAAGCTGGCTTTGTCTTACCTGTGTGCACAGCCTGCCTCGTGCTGATTCATGCTGGATAAAAGGAGCAGTGCTTTGATGAACGGGCTTGATGGGTCAACATCAAGATGTTACAACTGGTTTTGAAGGGGATATGAAAACAGAGCTGAAAAGATTGATGTCTTGCAGGTGGTTTTGAAGGGTGACCCTTCCTGATTGTTTAGGGAAAGAACAGCTCACAAGGGGGATTTCAGCTCTGCCACTGAATAATCACTTGGATGATTTTATGCAGGTGGCTTGAGTTTTGTTCTGCACTGTTTCTATTTTTTAAAAAATGTGATGTTGAGCCTCAGAAAAGATAAGATTGGAATGGTTCTTAGGGGTCATTTGAAGACAGGTGAGACAGAAGTGCAAAGAAGTTACATAACATTTTCTTGGGTATTTTGCTAAATTTGTTGCAGGATAATGTTTTTTATTGAAATTATTGCAAAATTAAGTCCTTTTCTAGAATAGATTTTATTTATTTTAAAATAAATGCTGAAAATTAAGCAATTTGACCGCTATTAATAACATTTTTACTCTTTTTTTATTATTTTTAAGTTGCACTGAATGATCAGATGAAAGCTGTCCGAAAAAGAAATGAGACTTCTGTTATTGGCCAAATTGGGGAAGACTTGCTTTCCTGGGTAAAATTCTTTCCTGCTTTCTTACGTTTGAAAATAATGTTTCACAGAATGACAAACAGAGGCAGAGGTTGGTAAAGGTAATTTCCAGCTAATGGGAACTGAAGGTCTGAGAATTGTCATTTCTATGGAGCCAGCACAGAGCTGGAGAATGAGGGTTGAAGGAAAAGCAGGAAGAACTCTTTGGGTTTTCATTTGGCTAGAGATAAGAGTAATTTAAGGAACAGAAATAATTTCCTTATGATGTGTGGGTAGAGTAGAGAGGTAGTTTTGCAGACATAAAGGTGAGAGTAGGATTTTGAAAAATGTAATAGCACCACTTATTTCAGTAGCACTGAAATGTCTTGTGTTGCCTGCGGTGCATTTAAAAATACTTATTTCTAATCTTAGAATTTACACAGCTGAACCTTTGCAAGTTTATAGCACTGTTGAAGGCTTCGTTTCTGAGATGCTTATGGAGAGGTTTGGCTGCCCCATCCCTGGGAGTGTTCAGGGCCAGGTTAGATGGGGTTTGCAGCAACCTGGTCTAGTGAAAGGTGTCCCTGCCCATGGAACTGGATGATCTTTAAGGTCACTTCCCACCCAAACTGTTCTGGGATTCTGTGATGTGCTTGAGCTGGAAACAGGACAACTGTAGAGCCAGAGATTTAAAGGGTTCCTCAGGAAAAGGGGAACACAAAGCCTTAAACCAGGGCAGAAGTAACTCCTCGTGTTTTGTCACCAATTCCTTTTCTCCCTGGCGACCCCGGTGGCTCTGTGTGTGTTGAGGGTGGCGCGTGCTCAACTTGAGTCTGTCTAAACTTGGCTCTTTTGTCCTTCTGGCACAGTTCAGTGGAGCAGCAGAGGAGAAGCTGAAACATGCCACTGCCACGTTCTGCAGCAACCAGCCCTTTGCCCTCGAGGTCATCAAGTCCCGCCAGAAGAAGGACTCGCGTTTCCAGACCTTTGTGCAGGTGAGTTCTACACCAGGGTTTGAGTTGCCTGAGGATGTGGCTGGGGGCCAGCACAGCCTAATGAATGCTTGTAGATAAAGTTCTAGTAATTAGTGACATCATGTCTAGCATTGTCTTTGGATCGGGATTGTTTCCAGTGCTGTATTTATCTCTGCTAAATCGTTCCTGGAGGGAGGAGCCTTTAATTGTGGGGAGCACAGAATGTCCTGGTGGAATGCAGGAAAGCACATGGTGTCCCAGGGAGGAGATGGCATCTCACTGGAGGCGGCTGATTCCCAGGCAGGAGGAGTTCTGTGGGGAAGAGTGCTTAGAGCAGTGCCATTTCAATGCTTGCCACGGGCACAAGACAGATGATGTGCACCTGCTCTGCCTGCCAGGAAAGGGGCTTGGATACGTGTGGCATTTGCAGTAGAGAACATTATCTTCATTACCACAGGCTGGGAAGAACTTGGGTAATACAAGGGGAGATTCTACTGAAAAATGCACTGTATTTTGCTCTAGTGTGAAAAGCCTAAACTGATGTGTTCCCTGTGTGGTGGTGACTGAGATTGATTGGGGATGGTCCCAGGCCTCTGGGAAGTAATGAGGGAAGGAAGGCACTGCTTTTGTGATGAGCTTTTCCTCTGGGTAATTGCAAAGGGAGAGGGGCTGCGTTGTCTGGGTGATGGATCTTGGCATTTCTTGTCTTGTATTTAATTACTGGAAAGCCAAGTAATAGACGTTTATGTGATGAATAGATGTTGTGCATTCAGGTAATTATGGCCTTAATAAAACTGACAAATGGAGATTGTGTGCTGCTCAAATTTAGGATGCTGAGAGCAATCCGCTGTGCCGCCGGTTGCAGCTGAAGGATATCATTCCCACAGAGATGCAGAGGTTGACAAAGTACCCCCTTCTGCTGGATAACATTGCTAAGTACACAGGTAAAGCCTTTCCACAGGGGTTTCTGATCCACCTCAGCAGGTTTTCTTAGGTCAGTGTGATTTCAAAGCATGTGTTGAAGAACTGTTCAATTTTATGGGTCACTGTCTGTTTTCGTTGTGACCTTGCTGCTGCCTTCTGCACATGTTAAAGAAATAATAAAAAGGAAAATCTTTTGTATACAAAAATCCAAGGTTCGTGTTCCCTCTGAGGTAAAAGAAAATTCCCTGTGAAATAAGTGAATCTGTTGCGTCTCTAAAGCACCACGGGACATTCTCATGTTCTTGCGGAGGGTGGGATTTAGTTAGAATGTGTTACATGAAAGATACTTCCAGCACAACAGGTGAAAGAGTGATTAATAATACCACAAAAAGCCTTTCCAGGTTTACTGTCTGATACCTTCTGCAGTGTAATTTCATTACTCATAAAAAATAGACTGCATTTACAAGTTCACTCTAATCATAATTAGGAAAGCATGTGATACTCCATTATCTTTGATGTGCTGGTTTATGTGCCTGTTAACTAAATTCTCAGTGTGACTTGTGGTAGTGAGAATTGATGGGTTCACCTGTGTCTGTTCTCTCTGTACCACAGTGGAGTCTTAGTAAAGATTTCAGATTTCTCAGAATACTGCTGAGGTTACTGTGGAGTGAATAGTTGTCACAAGCCGTTCAGAAAAAGGGAGAGTAACAAGCATTGTAATGTGCATGAAGATCTGCAAGTCAGAATGAATTATCTCCTGTCACAAACCTGTTTTTATCACTTCACCTTTGCAGTGCACCTTTTGTTGATAGACTTCTCTGTGAATTTAACTCCTCTTTCTCAAATTGGAGGTCAGCAAACTGCACTAGATTGCTGACTTCTCAAGCCTTTATTGGTAAGCATTGTTGCACTGTCTTTTTCTCTTGCAGAACTGCCTGAAGAGAAAGAGAAAGTCAAGAAAGCAGCAGATCACTGTCGTCAGATCCTCAACTACGTGAACCAGGCTGTGAAAGAGTCAGAGAACAAGCAGGTAGGAGGTGACAGGGTGAACACTGAGGGTTGAGCTGTTCGAGCCACCTGGAGTCTCTGCCAGTGACTTTATCCTGTGCTTGAAGATGTTTTGTGGCACAAATGTTCCTGTGAGAGGGGGATCCCAGCACTTGGGAGCATGTGGAGGTGTCCGTGGAGGTGTTCAGACCTGCCCTCTGACACCAGTGAGTTTTGCTGCTCAAAGTGACCATTTTTGTTGCATTTTCTGCAGCATTTGGAAGATTATCAGCGTCGGCTCGACCTGTCCTACCTGAAGCAGTCCGAGGATCCCATGATGGATGAGTTCAGGGTGAGTGACAATACTAAACTGTGTAAACCGTGTTTGCAACCCTGTTACTCAGTTTGTGCTTCCTTCTGCCACAGTCTTTTGATGAACAATTAAATGGTCTTTGGAAGTAAATATTTCTGTCTCAGAAATGTGAGTTTTGCCACCTTCCTCAAGATCTCTGTGGATATAACAGCCCAGTTTTGCACATTGTGGTGTTGATGATGCTCTGGGAAACAAGTCTTAATGGTCAAAGCTCAAGCAGTATATCCCTTAAGAGATATCTGATGGATGCTGAGTCTTGCTGTGGATTATATCTCATGTGGTTGCACGTT
This sequence comes from Acropternis orthonyx, assembly GCA_035583155.1. NCBI lineage: Eukaryota > Metazoa > Chordata > Aves > Passeriformes > Rhinocryptidae > Acropternis > Acropternis orthonyx. The sequence goes on along the minus strand of JAWWEU010000068.1, from coordinate 4,446,206 downwards.
TTAGTTGTGCTGTTGGAACTGGGGAGGCCTCAGAGAGCCATGAGGTGTAGCAGAGCAGTTGGCTTTAAAAAAAGAGCTTGTACACAGGCTCGTCTCTGTAAGAGATCCACAGGTATGAACTTCAGCTGAGTAAAGTCTGACGTTCAGTGCTAAAAATACTGTGGTTCCCAGCCCCTGTAAATTCTGGCAGTTATGTTGCTGAAGCTGGTTACTTGCTGGTTGCTTCCCCAAAGTCAGCGTGTACCCAAAAATGTTTTATATGAAGACTTTTCTATAAAACTGTGTCATGTATCCTTCCACAAATAAAAACTTGCAAGCATTCAGTTAGGAAATGAACAGCTTACTGGCAGTTATGAAATCTTGCTGTCATTGATTGTAGTCTCTGAGACTTGGAAGAGATGAATTGTGAAAATTGTCACTTCTGCCTGCAGATCTAAATGTCACAAGCACTGAAATGCCTGAAGAATCCATTGACATTATAAATTCCATCAGATCATGGGGATGATTTGTATATCATTTGTAGGCACACTTACTTGGCTTGCAAATCAAGTGCTGAAGCATTAACCAGTTGTAATACCAGAACTGCAGACTTTATACAGGATATTGGAAAAGCTCCTCCTAGGAAACAGGTGACATCCCAATGCCTTAGGAGCTTCACTTGGTAGGAAAATCCTCCCCCCTGTGACACTCCCCATCTGCAAAAGAGCAGTGAAAGAGGAGGAGTGATAGCAAACATCTCTCCCAACATTTGGGTTTACGCTCATACCCTACTCCTGCTCTTTTCCCAGACTGGGTTTAGCTGCTTATCTCCAAACTGGAGTCCCTCTGACATTCCTGTGTTTTACCATGACTTGCTTCCATGGAAACTTCATAGTGCTACCTTTTTTCTTTCCCCCGGTGACAGAACTTGGACTTAACAAAGAGAAAAATGCTCCATGAAGGGCCTCTGACTTGGAAGGTTAATCGTGACAAAACCATTGGTGAGTCTGTGCCATCACCTGCCTTCCTTGGGTCTGTGAGTGTTAGCTGGGAAGGAGAAGGCGTTGCTGCAGCTCCCAATTATTCTTGTTCCTGCCACCTATAATAATGCCTGTGTGCTTCTCAGAGCTGATTAAATTATTCTTGTCAATTCTGAAATGTGCTGGAGTGTCATTAAGGCCATGCAGGGACACAGCAGTCAGTCATGAGATGATCCAGTTCCATCTGTAGCTTTCTGCTGTAGTTTTCCTGAGGAAGATTTGCAAGCTTTGCCTGGAATGGCACAGCACTGATTGCTGCCTCTGCATGAGTAATCAAAAATGCAGCTTTTTGCCTTCTGCAGGGGTGTGATACCGAACTCGGAGTCTTTCACTCATTCTGAGTTCTTTTGCACCCTGGGCAGATCTTTACACTCTGCTGCTGGAGGACATTCTGGTGCTGTTGCAGAAGCAAGATGATAAACTGGTGCTGAAGTGTCACAGTAAGATCTTGGCCTCCACAGCTGACAGCAAACACACCTTCAGCCCCATCATCAAACTCAACACTGTTCTGGTTCGTCAGGTGGCAACAGGTCAGTGTGACCCATTGAGAAGGCAAAAGGAGAAGCCAAAAATAAAGATCAGCTCATTTGAGGATAGAAGTTTTTGTGTAGAGATCCAGAGTAGAACATAGAAAACTGCGTAGGCTTAATTCTTGGTTGTCCAACATCGTGCTTAGTATGTATGAGCTGTTTAACTTCTTTGCATCAGTAATAGGCATTGCTCGGGTTTTAAATAGACTTCTAAATTAAAGTACTCTGATTGTGTTAGATGAAAGGTACTCTGAAAATTATTAAGAGGGAAAAGAGGAGAAATAAAGCTTTTTAAAAACGGCTCTTTCCTGTGAGGACAAATTTCCTGGATAGGGCAAGGTCGATGTTTGTATTGAGGGTTATTTCTTGAAGTCTTCTTTCCTTGCTTTGTGCTGGGGTTATGGCTTGTTTGAGGACTTGTCAGAAAGCTGTGTGGCACGAGGCATCTGGTTAATTCTTCCTTCTCTGTGCTGGTGCAGATAACAAAGCTTTCTTCGTCATCTCCATGTCAGAGAACGGCGCTCACATCTACGAGCTGGTGGCACAGACTGTCTCAGAGAAGAATGTGTAAGTAATTGGTTCAGCTCCAGCTGCTGCTTGGTTTGTTGTACTCCAGAGATCTTTTACAGCTGTGCTACCTGTGCAGGTGCCCCTTAGTTCCTTCTCTCAGCTTAGCTGAAAACGTGGCTATGATGCCCTGTGTCAGTCTCTCCTAACTTTCAGAAGGCAGGAGAGGGTGTATCCACGTGTCAGTGAGCATGTGTATTACGTGTATTAAACCCCCCAAACCTATACATACCCTGAGTGCTTCTGTTGTTGTGTTTGCTGTCTGACTCACTCCAGACCCTTTCTGACCTCAAAAATGCTCTTTTTTTGCCCTTGAAATTCTGGTTTTATGTGACTGACTGCCAGATAAGTAACTGAAATAATCCTGCATCTTCATGCAGATCCAGATATCTCTGCAGACTGGGACACTGGCATCATGAGCAGCCCAATGCAGGAATTTGATTTCCTGCTTAAAAGATTTCTTTCTTTTTTGGTAGAAATTATTTTCTTCCGAAGTATTAGTAGTGGTAGACTTAATTATGGGATACATGGCAACTTGTCATGTGTCATACATGAAACTCTTAAGTAGTATGTGAAATAATGCTTTTGTCTATATTTATGTATAAAATAACTGGTTCATCAGACAACTGCTAAGGTCCTGTCTATCATTTCCTTCTGCTGAAAAGTATCCTGATGAGGTGAGTGTTCCCTTGTGATTGCTGGGTGTTACTGGGGAATTGCATGTGACAGAACCTTAACAAAAGATACTTGTGTTGATAAGAAAAGCAGTAATGATATTAGCTGTATTTAAGAGGTGTTAAATAGAGAAGTACTCATTATGTTTTGCTTGTTGCATGTTTTTATGTTATGTTTCTGCTGCAGGTGGCAGGACCTTATAGCTCAGATGGCAGGGACTGTGAAAATGGGGAGTGCCAGGAGAGTGATTCCATTACCACAGTCAGGCCCTGGCGAGTAAGTAAAAGCTGGAGGACAAAGGGCTGCTTTTCTTTTTCCAGCACCCCTTCTGCTCAGAGATTGCCAGCCAGAGCAGGGATTCTCCTGCAGAGACTCAGATCAATGTGACTAAAGGGCTGTGTTGGTTCTTCCCTCCCTGCAGGGAGGAGCGTGAAGAAGAGGAGCAGCAGAAGCTCAAAGAGCAGCACGACATTCCTGCCAGCAGCCTCCAAAGCCCAGGTAAAGCAGTGCTCAGGTCAACGGGCTCAGTGGATTTGCTCCATGGAGTGCAGCTGTGCCAAGCCATATTCCTTGTGGCTTGGGGCTCTCTTGGTAGCTTTGATGTTCTGGAAAGGAACGATTCTTTACAAGTCATGCAGAGAAGTGATACTGCACCTCTTGGAAATGTACCTCTTACTATTTCCATCTATTTTATAAATTGCTGGGAAAGAGTCTTTTTTAACCCTGGAAAGAATTGGCTCAAGAACTGTTATTTAGTGTTTTCAGAGTTTTCTGTGTGAAGCAGAATCCTCTGCAATTTCTCGTATTTGACATAGTTGTTTAACCTGAGTGTCTGTTTTCCATTCACTAGATAAAGATCTGGGCCTTGAGTGTCCCTTGATATTGAACACTCAGTCTTCTTCACCCATCATGTCTGAAAAGGCCAAGGTGGACAGTCTCCTGGTGGCTGAAGGGCAGTTTGAGAAGGTGCAGCAGGCGGAGCTGACACTCAAAGACTCCTCTGCATGTTACGAACACACAGCCAGCAGCTCCCCCTCGGTGTCAGAGGGGCAGTGGGCACGGGATGCATTAAGGAACTGTGAGTATCCCTGGGCACTGTCCAGTGGGGTGTCATTTGGAGGTGGAAATTGTTAGGTCAACCATCAATGATCTAAATTAGAATCAAAAGCCCGTTTCTATTAATTATCAGTTCTCCCTGTGCTGTAGTTCACAGCAAAATGGATCTGACAGCCAGGAATTCTAAGTTCTGAATTCATACTCTGAGCCTTCCTTTGGCTGTAGGCATCTCATTGTTTTTCCCTTGTATAAAATGGTGTTAGCGAATCGTTCCTGTCCATGGAGTGCTTTGATGGCAAAATTACATTGCAGAACTCAGTGCAGTGCTGGACAGTGCCATTGCCAGGCAGCAGTTAATTTTTAGGACAAGGCAGTCACCTCTGGGCTCACTTCCATAGCACTGGAGCAGGATAGAAGAGGTTGCATGTATTGCAGGATATGATTTTCCATTTTTTTTTGTAAAATCCTGCAAATGAGATTGGATATATGTGAACTTGTCAAAGTCCGGGTCTGACTTCCTGAGGACTTGGGAGGTGGTTGGGTATAATTAGATCGACACTTGTGTGTGTCGAAGAGAAGTTTTCCTGCTGGGCAGATTTTTCTGTAACATTGTTCAGAGAAGATTTTGAATCACTTCCTCTGTTCTCCAGTCTACCTCCTTGCAGAGGAATAATGCAGGGCTCTGCGACCTACTTGATCAGATCTAGCAGTGCAATTCCTAAATATAACTTCCTAAAATTTGAATGAATTCATTAATCCATGTATCTCTTCTTGGCAACTCTGAAAGGGACACTAAGTCCCTCTGTTCTACTTGGAGGGAAGAGTCTGCATTGCTGCTCTGTGGGCTCTTTGCCTCTCCCAAAGTGCAGAGCACTCATAACTTGGGCCCCAATTCCCTCTTCCATCTCTCTCTACAGGTAATGACAGTTCTCTACAATCTTGGAGTTATTTTGGATCTTTTAATCCATTTATTATGATTCTTACAGGATTCAAAGTCCCTTTGTAATTCAGAATGCTGTACAAAAACGTTCTTGGTGTTTGTTTTCAGAGACCAGTTCTTAGATAATCTTAGTCTGGGGCTGTGTAAGGACAGTATTGGTGACCTTGCAGCATCCCCTGACTGTTCAGAGTTAAAACAGCAGCTCTCCAACAACAGCAGTGGGTCACTGACATTGTGAGATGAGTGACTGTTCCTTTGCATGGCATTGGAGCCTTTTGGGGGTAACAGGAGCACTCCGTGGTGAGGATGAACACTGGTGTCACATTGACAGCATCACGTTTTTCTTTTGGACAATATGTCCTTATTATGGAGTGTTTGTTTGGGATAATTTGAGAACTAAAGGAATGTGGGTTGAAGCTCAAACAAGCATAAATTTGCATGGCATTTTAGGGAAAAGGTTTCTTCAATCTCTTTTTTTTGATCTCTCCTTTCAAAATTGAGCGGAATATTCTGCATTTGCTCCTTTCTCAGGTGGGAATCCCCTGCCACAGCCACAGCTTAGATCCTTTGCAGGGTAAAACCCAGGCACTCCAGCTAATTCCAGTAGACAATTCCTTTGTTTTCCTCCAAAAAGATGGAACTCACACTGACATGTTTGCTCTCGCTTCTCAGGTGAAACGTGGAGTAAGGCTTGAGCCCTCAATACATTTATTTTTATCCCAGTTTTTCCTACCAAGAGCAGTGAGAGGAGATGCACCTTTGTGAAGGGGTGACCTTTGTGTCAGGTTTGATCACTGAGGACGTTGTCTCTCCTTGCAGTGGACTTGCTGAGGCAGCTGTTGGCACAGCAGCTCGGCCTGGCCGACAAGGGCACCCTGGAGGAGCGGCAGCGCTTCCCAAGGTTCAGGACTGTGTCCCAGGAAGCCCAGACGGAGAGTGGGAACGAGCCTGGGCTCCAGCACTCGGACAAATTCCAGCCTGGATCAGACAGAACACTCCCCAGAACTGAGAAGCCCACAGCCAGCTATGGCCTCCGGACTTCAGCGGAGTCTCCAGCCTCAGGGGAGGCCGTGAGGCTGCTGGGGAGAGACCCCAGGCCCAGTGGGGCTTTGGGACTGGACCGCGGGAGCGTGAGCCTGGAGGTGTCTGCCTCGGAGCTGGAAGGGGCGGGTGCTGAGGAGAGCGGGGAGCACTTTTTTGACGCTCGGGAGGCTCACAGTGACGAAAACCCGTCGGAAAGTGAACTGATGGAAAGGAAGGAGGAAGAGGATGTGCAAATACGGATCTCAGGTGAGATTCATTGCCCCACCTCATTCCCTCGGGTGCAGTGTTGGAGCCTCTCCCTTGCTTAGCTGTTACAGGGCAGTTGAGGTGAACTCTCCACCTTGGCGAGCCATTTCAGTGCAAACGTGTACCTCATTACTTGTGTATTTCATGGCAGGAGAGGCTGCGGGGTTAACACGCTGTGACACACGGTGATTGCAGGGGCACCAGGCACAATCCAAGCTCCTGATTGCAGGTTCCCTGGACCACTTTATCTCTCAGCTCACTGATGGGACCTGTAGGGAAAAGGTTTTCCTTGAAGACAAAGCCCTTTTTTAGCCCCCACGGCTCATGATGCCATTTTGTGTTGGCTTCTCCTGGTCAAGCTTCACAAAAGAATTCAGCTTTGCACTGTCATAGTCTCCCGTGACCTTACCCCAGTCTGAAGCTCTTAAAAGCTGATTATTTTTTTTACTTCTATTATTATTATTGCATGTGGCGTATTTGACAGCTTTCTGAGCACACTAAACTTACTGTGGAAGCTGATGTTTGTCTCGTGTGTGTTGTAGTAGAAGTAGCTCCAATTAGGTAGATTGAAGACTAATAGTCATGTAGAAATTTCTTATCCAAAAATATGCTTTTATTTAAAAATTGGATTATATCCATGTGAATAAGCCAATTTGTGACTGCCCAAATGCTGCCTTCCAACTGCATATTGCAAATAATTCTTCTTGCTGAGACATTTTAAATTATTAAAACTGAGCCAACAACTTGAAGCATCTAATTTATTTGTCACCTCTTACACTCTTTACTTTTTTAACTGTACAGGGCCATCAGAATTAGATTGATCTGGTTTTAGTCAATTCTGGCTGTAGAGAAATTATTTGATAGAATCCTACTGTGTGCAGGTTGTGAAAGCATTTCTATCTGTAATTGCTTTATCTTTTAACATACACAAGTTCAATTTTAAAGGTAACTCATCTAAAAGCATCCTCAGTACAGTAAGTGGGGTTAGAAATCCAGAAGTTGGGTTAGTGGAAGTGCAGGGTTTTCAGTCATTATAATAAAAACAGATTTTGGAAGAACAGGAAGGTGTGTGAGTAGCTCATGGACTATCCTGAGTTGGAATAGATCCACAAGGATCATCCCGAGTCCAACTCCTGTCCATCGAATCATATAGTTTTCAACCAAGTATAATAGAAACAAAAGTTTTAGAAAAACAGGAGGGTGGGTGATTAGTTCCTAGAATATCCTGAGGTGGGAGGGATCCACGAGGGTCGTAGAGTCCAACTCCTGTCCATCTAACCATCTACAGTGCAGAACCCATCCCTAGTCTCTGAACCACTTCAGAACCAACCCCAGCTGCTTCAGTACAAGCACTGCTCTGTGTAGTTCTCCCAAAAGCTTTTTCTCCAGCCACTTTACAACATCTCAGGAGCTGGGTCTCTGTTAAAGCTCCTCCAGCGCGGTGCGGGCTGAGCTGGAGGTGTGAGTGAAGAGCTGCTCCCTCTCTCTCTCCGCAGGAAATTATTTGATCCTCGATGGATATGGAACAGTGCAGGAGAGCTCCACGGACGAGGAGGTGTCCTCCCTGGTCCTGCAGTGCACGGGGGGCGGCCGGGGCCCCTTGGACTCTGCCCAGCAGCACCCGCTGTGCCCCCGGGACACGCAGTCGGACGGAGGGGGCTCCCCGTTCCCCGAGGAGATGTTGGCCTCACGCTGGGGAGGGTTGGAAGAGCCCTGCTCCTTCATGGCAAGCCCTCCCCTCCCCCTGGAGATCCGTGTGCAGCTCATGCAGTACATCCAGAACATTGAGGATGCCCTTGAAAAGCTAAAGGTTTGCTGTGTTCCTATTCACGCCATCAGAGTTCTCACATCCCTTAGGGTTTGGGTTAAAAAAGAGCTTGAAAATGGTTTTGAGGGGGAAGAAAAGCAGCCAGGCTTTTTCTTATCTCTGGCTCGCTCTTCTGCTTCAAAAGCTTCCAGAAATTTGGGGCTCTTTTGCTTGCATTAAGTTGTGGATCATGAGAGGCAAATATCTCTGCTAGAGCTGGTGGGCACATATTGGTTTGAATCTGGAGAGATTCCTGAGGGATGGGACAAGTCTGCAGCATTGGAGTTTTGAAGGGGCCACTGACCTAAGGAATATGAATTCCTGGAAGAAAAAGACTTATCAAATCTGTTGCTGGCTGCTGCTGCCAGTGTCAAATGAAGATGCTGAGTTGCAGCAGACCAGTAATAAGGTTTTCAAGCTAAATATATTCAAAATGATTTCTTTTTGTAAGTGCTGGGGATTCTCTATACAAGATAGTCATTGCTGCAGAAGGCTTATAGCATTTTGCTGCATGAAACATTCCGTATCCAGCCTGCAGTTTAACTGAAATCTGCAGGGGAAAAAATAGAATATTGCATGCCAGTGGAAGGTCAGGTAAAGATGCTGCTGAAGGAGTTGAGAGCCATGGGTGATTGCAGTCCACTCACCTGTAATGAAACTTCTCTTGGCCCATTTGAAGCCCTCTTGGTCAATAAGGAGCCACTTGAGCCTTGGGCTTGGTTTTGTTTTTCAGGAGGTGGAGGAGGACTACACCATTCTCCGACGCCAAGGGCTGGCTGGCTCAGCCTCCACAGGAGAGCACTCAGGTAGGAACCAGCCTGCCTGTAATTGGGAGCATGTTCCACCCTGGCCTCAGACATTAAACAAAGAACACAAAGTCAATTATTCATGTTTCTCACACACACAAAAGAAGGCTTCATCCCCTTGAGCAGCTCTCAGAGCTGAGCCCATGCTGATTCCAGGAAAGGTCAGCTGAATCCACTGAGACTCAGAAGTGCAGAGGAGCTTGTTCCTCTTCTGAAAAGGTTGTTTTCAAGCTGTCTCACCCCACCTGCCAAAGACCTTCATCTCAGGATGTACAGCTTCTCTTTCAAGGAAGGCCAGATTGATGTGAAGTCCCCAAGAGAGATTTCTGAACATGTGAAATGATTAGTTTGGCTCTTCTTCCTCTGGGATGTCTCTGATGGTGTGTAATGGTTCCATGGGTCTCTTTAAATTGGCCTTAGACATCCTCCAGATGTAATTGCCGGAATTACTAACAAGGGTTTTAAGGTTAAATGGGTGTGATGTGTCTCAGGTCACAGTTCTGTGCCTGTAGGAGTGTTCAGAAGTGTCACTCTCATTGCACTCCCCTCTCTCTCACCACCTGTTTTCCTTTGTTTTCCCCTCTTCTTCCCTCCTTCAGACAAAAGCTAGTCGTGTTTTCAGGAGTGGCTGAAGACTGGATGAAGAGTATCAGGACACAGCACCCGCTGTCTTCCTTGTGGACTCTGAGACAAGAGGGTTTGGACCATCCAAACACGAACCAGACTTTAGCAAAGTGGGCGTGGGGTGCTTTTCCTGTGGGGCATCTGCACTATCTTGTCAGTGAGGGAGTCTATTCTATTCTGCTCCTCTCCTTGCTACCAGAAATTCATTTTTCAGAACAGAAAAAACCAAACCAAATGTACAGAGCTTTGGGTGTAGGATATAAAAATGTATTTAGACATTTAAAAGAAAAAAAATCAATGTATTTATTTGACTTCATTCCATGTATCAAAAGCACATTTTAATTTTTTAATCTGCCTTTTTTTTTTGTTGTTCTATTCTAATTGGGTAGTGACAGTTCTAGCCCCCTGCATATGGTCCATCCTGCTGCCACTGCTCCTGCCCCCAGGGCAGGTGAGGGCCAGGCTGTACCTGTGTGCAGGTGTAGCTTTACTTCACTGGACTGGACTCTGCACTCCCTGCTGGCACTCACATTGCCATGCCAAGAGCTACTCATGAAGGTGTTAGGATGACTTGTGGCTGGAACTATCTGTGTTCAACAAACTGCATGGGAATTGCTCATGTCACCACGTGTGTAACAAGAATCTTCCATGCACTAAAAATCCAGGCACTTGAGATGGGCGAGTTTTCCTTTTCCCCTTTCCCATTCCTCTGTTGACATGCAAGATTAGACTGGGAGAGGAGAAAGAGAGGTTTAATCTTTTTTTCTTGACTTTGTTGGCTCTGATCATTGTCTCCTTTGTAAAGTGATAAAAATACTTGGACCTGCAGCACTTTTGTAACTCTTCTCTGGATCAAAAAAAAAAAAAAAAAAAAAGAAAAAAAATGCAAACCCAGAAGTGTTTCAAAGATGTGGGGCAGCTCTGCCCCTGCTTCACTACTGAATGAATAAGGGCTGCCATTGGAGTTAGCCACAGGTACTGCTGATTATAGGGCCAGTAAGTTTTAGTACCTGAAAGTATGTCTTGCTGAGGGCTTGGGGTGGGCTTTGGGGTTTTGTTTGGGGTGGGGGTTGGTTTGGGTTTTCTTTGTTTTGTTTTTTAAACTAATCTGTGCCAATGTGTTCTCACTGAAACAGAGATTTGCAAATCAAAGAAGGCTGAAGTAGCTCTCTAGTACTTCCTTAGGCCTGTTGGAATGGGGTTTGCTGGTGGTATTCCTTCCAGTCTGGGAACAGGATGGTAAAAGGTTAACACTGGCCAGCCCAAGCTGTCTGTGCCTCTGCTCTGAGGTTGGTCCCAGGGCAGCAGCTCCTGCCTTGCCACAGGGTGGTTCAAGCTGTCCCTGATACCACAGACACCATGAGCAGGGCTGTTGGGGGAAGGTGTGCAAAGCAGTCTCTTTCGCACCCTCTCTCCAAGTTTTAAACTGTTTAAGGAACCCAAACTGAGCAAGCCAAGCCTGTCCATCCCACTGATAGGCAGAGCACTATTTGCATCATGAAGTGCTGAGACTCTGCCTTTGGTCAGCATCAAGATCCCCCTCCCTGCTCCTCTAAACCAAACATTTTCTCTTTAGCTGCTGGCAAGAAAGCAGATCTGTCCTTTGTAAGAAAAACATCAGCTCTTGTTCTTCCCGTAGAAACCTGCAAGGGGTGAGTTCAGGTAATGATGGGCAGAGGCAGCAGAGATGATTCGGGGCCCAGTGTGAAAGGTTAGAGAGTAGGGAGGAATTTCTCTTGTTTTCAGAGCCAGTTGCATAAAGCATCGTTACATTGCCAACACAAACCAAAGTGTTCTCCTCCAGGCTGGCAGGAGCTTCCTCTTCCTTGGGATGTGCCCTGGCCTGTCCTGGTGCAGGTGTGTGAGATTCACTGTCAGTATTAGCCCAGCACTGCCCTCCTCACCTCAGCCACACGGTTCCTTTGGTTAGGAGCATCTAAACTTCCTCTGAGAATCCCCCAGCCCAGAACACTGCCATGGATCCTGCCAGAAAGGGGGCTGGGCTACAGCCAGGCTTGGTGTTTAAGGCCCACTTGCCCCCCAGTTCCCCTCCATCAGGTGCATGATGCTTGCCTGGGTCTCCACACTCCAGAAACAGGAGGAGTTTTGGCGACCTTAGGTGGTCTAAAAGCTTTCCAGAAGCTTCCATGGTTGATTGAAGGTTATCCCTGAACTCTAGGGTAGAGAGAGCTTAGTCTGGCTTTAGAAGAATGTCCTGGAAGACCAGCAAAGATGGGACCTGTGAAGGCCTGGCGACTTCATCCTCATTCCTTGGGACTGAAGGCAAAATCCTTGGTTGTCTGGTTTTCCCCAAGCTGCATGAATTTCAAGGTTCATGGTGGTCCCTGGTTCCACCACTGCTTGGTTTCTTCTCCCATATATTTAGCAGCAGTGAAAAAGCTGGGAATGCAGAGTATTTGTGTGGCCTCATCCTTAACACTTCTGCCTCGGAGCTGCTGGAGCGGGTTTTTCCCCCCCATCCCTCGATTTGGGATACAGGGGTGCAGTTCTGTCCCTGTCACATCTCCAGATGTACAAGGGGAACACCCACACTCGGTGCTTTGTCCCAGCTGGCATGGCCAGTCTCCAGAGCAGGAGGATGCAGAGAGCTTTGAGGAATGCTGGAGAAGCCCAGCTCATGGGAACCCAGTTTTTTGGGCAACATAAATGACACTTGGGTGCTCACTCCTGGTTGGGTTTTGTTTCAGCTGGGCCACATCCTCCCAAGCAGGGCATTCCTTCTGTAGGAAGATGATGGTGGGCTTAGGGATCCCTTGTTCTGTGAGAGCAGTCACGTGGAATGACAGGGAATTTCTCCTCTCTAGCACATCCCAGACCTCAGGCCATGCCCCACTGCATGGAAGGAGCTGCAGCTCAAATGCACTAGTCAGGATTCTCATGTTTTTTCCTCCTTGAAGCCATAAGATTTCCTTCTTTAAATTCCAGTTTTGAGTGTAAGGAAGCATTTTGGTTTGCCCCTGGTTGGTGATGGACTGTACATTCCCTTATCCAAACTGGATAGTAAAGCAGGACACTGTTCTCTGGGATTTTTTGCCCCAACCTCTCTTCCCAAATAAGTTGAGAGGTTTTTTTCCCTTCCCCAAATAGAAGAATAACAAGGTTTTCTTATTTTGGGCACAAATTTTTAGTGTAGCCACCATCTACTGAGAGGTCATTTTTCTTCTGCTGTTACATAATTCATGGACAAGCAAAAAGGTCGGATGGATCCTTGGGAATGGGAACTTCCTTCTCCTGTAGAAGAGCAAATTAAAGCTGGTGTTGGATCATTCTGGTTTCCTGAACACGCCTTGTCTGTAGGGAGGGGAGATTCCTTTAGCATCCTGTAGGTGGGATCAGACTGAAGGCTGAGGAATGCCAGCCCTGCGGAGTGAAGAAGTCTGGATGATTCGGGTCAGCTTCCACACAGCACCCAGCCCGTTCCCGGGGCTTTCAGAAAACCTGGATACTCTGATTTACAGATCCTGCCACTGGAAGGCTGATGCTTCAGCAGGTGACCCTTGATTATAATCTCGTGGTATCTGGTGTTGATTTCTCCCCCTGTTTCCCAAAGAAATGCCTCAATTCCCTCCCCTTCCCCGAGGTGCCAACTGACAAGCAGATGTACTGCAAAAGGGATACTGCAGCCAAAACACTGCTGTTTTATTTTGAATTAAGTCTTGTGGAGCTCTCTTCATACTAGAATATTTTTATTTTCTTTGTACAACATACAATCATGTACTCTTAACAGAGATTTACTTTAAAGAGAAGAAGAAAAAAATCTGGAAGTATTCTTTAAAAAAATACACAAAAATCTTTATTAATAATCTTGTATTTTTACTGATCATGTTTGAATGTCTAAAAAGACTTTATTGTTCTAATTATCCAGATGTATGTTTGTAAAATAGCTCTTTTATGACTTTAGCTGATCAGGTTGTATGTTTCTGGAATTAAATATTGGTCACCTAAAAAAAAAAATTATCTGTTTTCAGGATCTGGGAAATAGAAAATTTAAGCGTTTCAAATATCATTAAATAAGCTTAAAGGAAATGCATTTTGTCTGGTGGATTTTTTGGGGGCTGTTTGGCTGTAATTGCCTGCAGTGTTTGGCAGGACAAACCCTCTTGATGGCAAAGGAAATTTTCCTTGGGGACAAAGAACTTTTGCAGAGGTTCAGGTACTGAATTTCTGCTGCTCGGAGTGGTTAGTGAATCAATGAATGGATTTAGCCTCGTTCTAAAGCCAGATGTGCCTCCTGGAAGAATCGAAGTCCCAGAGCAGCGAGTCATCCATCAGGGGGTTTGTGGCCAGTTCCACGAGGGCTGGAACCTCCGAGGTGTGCAAATACCCCCCTGCCAAGCCAGGCCCTGGAGGAGCTCACGACATGCAGTGGCAGAGGAGTGGGAGCTGCTTTTAAAGGTGGTTGGTTCTTGCCACACAGTCTTTGTTTTACAGGGTCCCTCTGTTGTCCCTGTAGTGCTGAGGGAGCACAAACAGCAGCTCCAAGAAAGCAAACGTTCACCACTTGATCCAAAACAGCAGCTCCAAGGAAAGAGACAAATCCACCGCTTGCTCCGGGCTCAGAGTGATCCTGCAGGACATTCCCCCTGAGCGATGCCCTGGGCGTGTCCTGCTCTCTTTGATGCTGCAGTTGCTAAATGGGGCTTGGAGATGGAATTTTGCCCTTTCCAGCGAATTTCTGCTTGGGTGCAACGTGGTTTTTGTGCACTGATGTTTCACTCCCTGGTCACTGACAGCAATTTAATGAACACTTTGAAAAGCCCAGCAGAGCTGTCACTGTAAGGCTTTGGCTCATCTGATCCTGTTGGACAGTTAAATCTGAGCAGTGAGTTTTGCTTTCCATTTTAAGGCAGTTTTGTGTTATTTTCCTGCTCTAGGGGTTGCTTTCAAGTTTCCACCACTGTCATTTTAAATCCAACCAGAAACGTTATTCAATTAAATTACTGATTTTATTAATTTATAAGCTTATTGTTATTTTTAAAACCGAATTTGTTTTGATGGTTGGGAACTGTTGCTGTAGCTCTTCAACATGATATTACACCTTAATATGTTTCAAATATTTATATTTAAGTGTTTTTGGACTAATTTTTTTTCCCTGAAATGAGCAAGTGTTTGCTGTTCAACTAAAGGCTGCAGCTTCCTATCAAATGTTAACCAGAGTCTGTTGGGCTTAAATGATGGTCTGCTTGTGTTTTGTAAAGTGATTAATCTTCCTTATATATGTCTAGATTGCTCTGTTTGCCCAAATTCAGAGTTTCCAGGTGATGAGACTCCAGCCCCTGCCTGCCCTCGGAACGGTGGGGACAGGAGTTGTGTGACACCACTTTGCCTGTCACTGGAGGCTTTTGCATTTCCATTCTTTTGCTGGATATTTTCCCCTGCACTGGGATCAAACAGAAAGTTAAAAGAGAAGTGAAATTAAAACTCGCTGTTGAGGGAACTTGCAAATTTTTTAATAGGGAACATCTGGGCTGAGAGTTCTGTGCCAAGACCTGTGTTTTGCTGATTTATCTGCAGAGGATGCTTTACCTGAATCCCTGTCATCAGTGACATTCCTCTTTTAGCTTCTGACTTCCCTGGGAAGTGATGCAGTCACGTTTCTGAGAGACAAGCTGACAAAAATAAATTAGGAACACCAAGATAGAGCACAAACAAAATCAAGTATATTTCTGAGAATTTAGAGTTTTTTCTTTTCCTTCCCCTTCTGCAGTATGTACATGAAGCTCCTTGAGAGATTACTTTATTACTTTATTATAATTGGTAATCTGAGCTCTATTACACTTTCCTAATGACGCTCTTCGTGTTTTGCCTATTTAAATGTTATTTTATATATTCCCTTTACTGTGTTGCTGTAAATAAATGATGCGAAATGAACAGCTTGGAAAAACCTGAGCTTTGTGTCTTCTGCAGCCTCTGCCCTCAAATCCCAGCTGGGGGTGGGAGGGAACAGAGCTGCATCTTTCAGGGCTCTTTCACATCCACCATCGTGGAATTAATCTCTCCTTGCTGCCTGCCACAGATAGGGAAGAAGACACGAGGGGATTCAAGGAGTCTGACTTATTGCAGATGGGTTCGTGTCAGTTTTGGCTTATGGTGTTTAAAGCATTATGGACATGCATTTTGTTCCAGAAAACATCTTTTCAGCAAGGATGGCCATGTTTTTTTGCTGAAAAATATCTATGATTTCCCCTTTGTTTTTATCAATTAGCCAATGGATTTTAGTTTGTTGTTGTTGTTCTTTCAAAATATTTACGAAGGTTGGTGTGAAATGGAAGTTGTCCAGTCCCTGGCGTGTGTTCTTTGCCAGTTGGTCTGGTTATTGTGGGGGTAAATTTACCACCAGAGAGATGGACCCAGGCAGGGCACAGCACCCACAAACTGGAAACTTGGAAATAGTTCCTTCAAGTGTGATCCAAAATTCAGATGGTAAAGAGATGAGCATGGGAATGCTACAGAGCATATGTCTGTGTTAAGATGTTGGCTTAACAAACCTTCCAAACTTCTTAGACACCTGTTATTTAAGCAGGAGGGTTGGGGAGCTGCTGAGGGAGAGGCTTTGGCAGCCAAAAGCTTTGGTGCCACTTTCAGCTGTGCCCTGGGAAGGTTTGGGCAGTGCTGCCCACGCAGAGAGAGAGCAGGCTGCGCTCAGAGGGATTCGGGAGCCGTTCTGCAGGGCTGGGAGTGCTGCAGTTTGGTGTCCAGCCCCAGTAACTGACCTCACCACTTCCTGGAAAACAGTCCGGGGAGAAGGAAAGGAGGAATGAGAGGAAATGGCCTGAAGTTGTTCAGTGGGAGGTTTAGGTTGGGTATTAGGGAAAACTTCACAGAAGGGTTGTCCAGTGGTGGAGTCTCCATCCCTGGAATTGTCAAAAACGTGTGGATGTGGCACTTGAGGGCAAGGTTTAGTGGTGAACATGGGACTGGTGCTGCTTGATGGTTGTCCTTGATGCTCCTAAAGTGCTTTTCCAGCCTTAACAATTCCTTGATTCCAAGTGTGTTCCTTGCTCAGCGTGACAGTGCAGATCCCTCCTGCTCTTCTCCATGTCCCAGACTGAATCCAGCAGGGTTTCTTCAGTGCAGAAGCTGAATTTTCTCCCTTCCTCCCCAGATGGCAGTTTACAGCTGCAAATCAGCACTTGGGCTTGTGGCAGAATAAAAGGCCCAAAATATATCTCTGCTGCTTTCTTGCCCCACTTTGTTTGAGTCCAGATGTCTGAGGCTCATTCAGCATGAAGTATTTTCCCCGATCAATGTTTTAACCTTCTTGTTGATATTTACTCAGTGCTGCTGAATAAACTGTACCAAGTGGAGCTCCATGGATGGGAGAGTAAATCTACATTTCTATCAGCTCTCTGGAGGTTTTGCAATAATTCGTATTATCTGAGGTTATTGTTATACTGGGATATTAATGAGCACATCTTGCTTCCTTCTTCTTGAAGCTTCAATTCAGATCCCACTTCTGGTGCTAAAACATCATCTCAGCTCTGAATTAGCATGGAAAGGAGAGGGCTTTGTGCTCTCCTTCTGTCAGCTGGGTTTGAGAGAACTCTTTCTCTGTAGTTTCATAAAGATGTATTTGATGTAACTCCATCTGGTTCCCTCTGACCTTTGCGAAGAGGAGGAGATTAAACCCTTCTCTGTGGGTCTTAATGGCGTTTTTCAATCTTGCTGCAGGTTTCTGCTCCTTCTCCCATCTCCTTCCAAAACTGAAGTTTAGTGAGCTCTGAGCATCTCCGTCCTCCCTTTCCTCTGGCAGTTCTGGTGTTTGCTGTTCCCCACAGAAACCTGGTGATAGAACTGCCTGTTCCATGTTCTCCTGTGCCTCCCCTTAACCCACTATTTCACCTCCAAATACTGACTTTTTTGGCTTGTTTGTTTTTACTTAACTTTTGTCCTGGAAGAAGGCGGCTCACAATGTTTCAAAAGCCCCTCTGACCCATTCATCATCATCATTTCAGTGTGTCCATGCAGCAGGAGTCAAATAGCCTCAATTGTAGCTTCTATTGAACTCATCTTTTCTCCTCTGCAATTTCTTTATTGTGCCATAATAAAGCTGCCCCTGTCACTGCTGAGCTGTGGCTCATCTGTCTCCCTCTGCACGATGGGAGCTGCTTCTGGGCTGGTTCACATCAGCTTAGACCTGAGTCTGATCTTCTCTGCTTTCCTATCTTAACTCTCCATGGAATTATTAGGGGTGGAAAATGCACTGTGCTGGTGAGAAAAGTCAGAGCTCGACCCAAAGAAGCATTTTCTGGCTGGAGACAGGTCGGTGCAGGGGCTGGCCAGCCCTGCAGAGCTGAAAGGTGGCTCTGCATCTCTGATTCTCCTTGCCTGCAGAATGAAGGGTTTATAAATTGGTGGAGATTTAAGGGCAGATGGATTTGCCCCAGAGTGAGTTACAGCCAGAGCAGAGGCTCCAGGGCTGAGGTTCCCTGGACCCGCTCCAAAGGTGGGAGGTGTCCTCAGCCCTTGGACCAACCTGCTCATGAGATCTGATGTAATTTCATTCTTTGTTCCTCCTCCCTTTTCTTAATCATTTCTCACCTGAAGGTCTCTTCATCTTTCACATTTCAGTGAGAGGTGGGTTTTGTGGGGTTGGTGGCCTTGGTGGGTTGTTTTGGTTTTCCTTTTTTTGCCTTTTCCTCTGGGCTGGGAATGGAACACACAGAGGAGGAAACATCCTTTGATGGCAGTAATTACAAGAGAACACAAAAAAAATAGGCAAGGAAAACTGGGATGCAAGTGAAGATAAACTGCAAGTGACGAGTCCAGTATTTATTACTGTCTGAGAGGATGGATCTCCTCGTGAAAACTCAGGCTGTGACTAGAGGTGGTCTGGGTTCAGTTCTGAGATGTGTGACCTTCCTGAAATCCTGGCACTGCTCCAGGCCTCTCTTTCCCGTCTCTGAAATGGCAAAATGCTTTTTGGAACCTTATTTAAGTGCTCTTGTCTCCCAGGATCCTCTCACTGCGTGAGCAGCACCTGAGAGGGGGTGTGATCCATCTCTCCTTGGGAAGCTTCAGGCACTAACCACAAATGTATTTATGAGAAATGGTTTGGTTTCAGCTCTGGGAATAAGGGTGTGGAGCAGCCTCTTCAGATGGGACTACGAGTATCCTCCCAAATTTTACATCAGGATGGCAGATGCCATTTCTGACTTGAGCTCGTTTAAATTCACACACATTTTCTTTTGCATAAAAAGGAAGGCAAACAAACTGTTCCACAAAATGTTCCTTATTTATCTAACTCATCCTACTAACTTCTTTGAGCTATCTAAATATATAATTAGATGGGCTTTTTTATGTAACTACCACAAGATACTTACTCCTCTAACCACTTCCTTCAAAGCTGTTCTTACCTATAAAATTATCTAATTTGGACGTGTTCTATTACCAATAGAAATTTGTTATGAACCTTGAAGAAAAGACCTGGTGCACACATAATAGGTTTATTTTTTTGTATTTCAGTGAAAAGAGAAATCTTGCCTTTTGCAGCATCTTTTATCCCCAGAAATCTCTCAGTACTTCATGCATTTGACTGACTCCTTCTTACAGTGGGACTGTTATTTACTGTGCTGCTGAAATACAGCCACCTATGAAGATAAATGTAGCAGTTGTTTCAATGATTCACAGCTCAACTTCACGTCAATTTGAGATCAGAGCCCCTCTTAGTGCAACTGAGAGGGAAAAGATAATTTAATTGCTTGGATATCTAATACGCCATGAGGTAAGCAGTGTCATTACTGGTGGTGGCTATTTCCCCCAGATGTTTGGAGCTGTAGGTGTTGGATTATCCCATGGAACAAACAGCCTGTTGTTTGTGGAAATTGGGGCAGACTCATCCATATGCATCACCACAGGCTTTCCTACACCCTGCATGGGCTCAGCTGGCAAAGCTGCTGCTGGGGACAGTGAGTTTGGGGCTGGATTGAGACCCCAAAGCATCTTTGAGGCTGGATTGAGACCCCAAAGCGTGTTTGGGTTTGGGTTGAGCTGCACCTGCAATAGTACCATAGATTTGAGCTTCTGTTTTGGGCAATTAACTCAGTTTCCAAGAGCTTCTGATCTTCCCCCTGTACCTTGCTGACCTCAGGGAGCACCTTGGCAGCAGCTCCCAGGGAAGGAGCTCTCAGTGCTGTCTGGTGGGGACCAATGTTTTGCTCTGAGAGCTGAGGGAGGGCTTTTCGAAGTATCAGCATCTCCTCCCTGTCTTTCTGTGCCCCTGAGTGTGAGCAGGATCCCAAACACTCCGTAATACTTGGATTTATAGTCTTACAACAACAACACTTCCATCCCCAGGAACAGGATTTTCTAGGTCACCCAGCTCCCTTGCTTTGGCAGAGAAGTGTGTCAGATCACCTCATTCATAAAATGACCAAATTCTATTTTAAAACTAGTTGGGTGGCTTCCCTCCCCCTCCTCTCCCCACGTAACACTTCCTAGCAGAAGGCAGTTTGGAAACATCTCTCTTGTGTTTAGATTTCCTTTTTTTCCTCAAACGAAACCAGGTTTATTTGCAGGCAGTTTCCCTGTAGCTCTTTCCCCTGGATTCCTTCCTTTCAGGTCACTCTCACCTGCTGTTGCCTGACAAGGTGCTTTAATAACTGTTGTGATTCTGCTCTGATTATACCATGCCATGGGAGTTCTGAGGTGAAGGCTTTGGATTAGCTTTCCAGGTCTTAAATTGCCTTCCAAGTGTACAACAGCAAGGCTGAGGCCCCAGTAATTGTGTGAGGGGCAGAGATGTACCTGAACTGTGCAAAAGGTGCCTGACAGAGGGCGGTGGGGTTGCACAAGGCAGGAGCTGTGAGGAGGATGCAGGATCCATCTGGATGACGCCTGCAAAGGTGTGAGTAGGATCTGTCCATCTCCCACTCCTGGGGTTTTCCCAGAGGCTGCTCTGGGTTTGGGAGCAATCCCAGCTCTCCCAGCCAAGCCTGTGTTCGTGTCCCTCCCACTGCTCCTGCAGCCCAGGCGGGTGGGAACCTGGACCCTGAGGGCCACGATCGTAAATTAAAAGCAAACATAGCCCAGACACAGGGAAATGCTCTTCTACTCCGAGAATAATAAGTGCTTGGAATGGGCTGCTGGGCAGGGGCGCTGGGGCAAAGGCCTGGGGATCACTCACAGAGTAAGTGACTTGTAGCTGTTGTCCTGAGGGAAATGATGTGTAAAAGGGATGAGCTCGAAGCACCCTGTGCCTGTTACCTGTGTATCTTACGAGTAATTTGTCTCTGAAGCAGAGGCGTTTTATTTTTCTCCTGTGAAGCTGATTCTTTTCCTCCAGCTTATTTCTTCTCAGCAGGAGAGGAAGATGAATTTCTGTCAAATAATAGTTCATTGCTCTTAATGCAAGAGTCCAATTAATTGATGGTTTAAAAGCTTTGCTTTTCTCACCACTAAAATCAAATAAACAGAAAAACAAAACTGCAGCGTTGCAGAGGAGGCTGGAGCATCACAGGGAACCACAACTCAGGATCCTGCCTGGCTGGTGCAGCATTTCCCAGCCTCTCACCCTGGGATGGGTCTGTTTGTCCCACTCCTGCCAGTCCCCCAGTGCTGGGTGATGTCTTTTCCCAGTCTGCTTTGCTGTTCAGGGCACAAGGAGGAGATTAACATCTAATACGAAGATTTCAGCAGCTTGGGGCAAAAGTGTCTCACTCTGTGTCCTTCTCAAGGAGTGCAGAGGGAGAGAACATAGGGGTAGAGTTGGGGCCCTGGAGAGTCCCGAAGGAGTTAAAGATTTGGGATGTGAGGAAGAAAGCACAGCTCGCCCATCCTCTGTTCGCTGTCCTCCCTGTATCCCTCCATCCTGCCCAGTCCTCCTTCCATCCTTAGAGTCACAGAATCACAGAATGTCCTGAGCTGGAAGGGACCCACAAGGACCATCCAGTCCAAGCCCTGGCCCTGCACACACACCCCAGCAATCCCACCCTGTCCCTGAGAGCATTGTCCAAACCCTCCTGGAGCTCTGGCAGCCTTGGGGCTGTGCCCACTGCCCTGGGGAGCCTGCTCAGTGCCCACCACCCTCTGGGGCAAGAACCTTACCCAGAGATCCAACCTAATCCTCAGCTTAGTCCCCTGTCCTCCCTGCATGCCTCCATCCTGCCCTGTGCTCTTTCTATGCTCAGTCCCGTCTTCCCTCTATCACTCCCCATCCTGTCCTGTCCTCCTTCCCTCCCCTGTCCCTCCTGCATGCCCCTCTCCCTGCATCCCTCCTTCCTGCCCTGTCCTCCTTTCCTCCCCTGTCCTCCCTGCATCCCTCCATCCTGCTCTGTCCTCCTTTCCTCCCCTGTCCTCCTCGCATCCCTCTCTTCTGCCCTGCACTTTCGACGCTCAATCCCCTGTCCCCCTCCATCCCTGCATCCCGCCCTGTCCTCTTTCCCTCCCTGCATCTCTGCATCCCGCCGTGCCCTCCCGCCCCGCGTGCCCGCCCTGCGCCCCCGGCCCGTGCTTTGGGGGTCCCCTCGGCCCCCCCGCGGTGCCGGGCCCGGGGCCGCCGCCCCCCGCCCCCGGCAGTTCCCCCTCCCGCCGCCGGGGACCCGTGGCCGCCGCGGCCGGAGCGGGGCCGGAGCGGCCGCGGGCAGAGCCCAGCCCAGGTACGAGGGATGCGGGGACAGAGGGACGCGCCGAGGGACGGAGGGATGCAGGGAGGGATGGAGGGGCGGGCAGCGCTGCCCCGGGGGTGGCGGGGGCGGCGGCGCGGCCGGGGGTCCCCCCCGAGGGATGCTCGCCCCGGCCCCCCGGGAGCCGCCGCTGCGGAGCGGCGGGGCCGGGAGCGCTCGGAGCCCGCTCGCTGCGCCCCCCGGCCACACTCACTCCCTCCCCGGTCTCATTCAGTGCCTCCTCAGTAACGTTCGTGTCCCCCTCACCCACAGCCGGTGCCCCCCGACCGCCCCCGACTCGCTGAAGGACTTGGGGACCAGCCCTTTGCGGCGTTTTTAGCGCACCAAGAGTTGAAAAATGCCACCCTCCGGCTTTTTAGCGGAGCCGAAGTTCACGGGGCGAGGGGAGGGGGGACAGTCCGTGTGGCTCCAACTCGTGGGGATCACCTGGGAGTGATCCCCGGGGTGCGGTGGCAGCGGGCAGGGATGCGCCCCGCGGGCTCGGGGGATGCTGCGCTCGCAGCCCTGCGTGCCACAGGCAGAGGCAGCGAGGAAAATGCTCTCTTTAACTAATATTTTTCTCAGGTTCATTATTTTTTTCTTTTTCTGGGGATGGGAAAGAAAAGGTTCATTGTTCTGGAATGCGCTTCTGTGGAGTTGTGCTCGGGAATAATTTGCCTTAGAATGTGCGAGGTGCTCGTTGTGTGCGCAGACGTGCGGGTTTGACGCTGCCAGACTCCTTTTAATGAACGAGCAGCGCTGAGCCCGGGCAGCGGGGGGAAAACTCCACGCAGAAACCTCTTCCTAGGCCCAACTTTATCCCGCGTGATTTATGCCTAAACTCTGGCATAGCTGCGGCTCGGGCCGGGGCTCTGCGTAGGTGAGGGATGCTGCAAGTGCCGTTCGGCTCTCACCGCCCATCGGGCTGGATTCTTTCCCTTCACAGGGTTGAGACCTCACGATTGTGACCCTGGGGGAGGTTCATTGAACACCCCCGGGGTTTGCTTCGTCTCCCACTCGCCTTTGTGGGGAGGTGCTGGCTGGAGGATCCAGCGCTGTTCCTGCCTCCCTGGGGACCTCCCGCTAGCGGGGGATGCTGAGGGGCAGCTCTGCCACCGCATCCTGACGGAGCCCTGGTGGGCTCCAGCAGCCCCCCAGCCACGGGAGATCCCCCCAGCCACGGGAGATCCCCCTGCAGGAGCCAGCCCTTGCGCTCAGCCCTTTCTCCGGGAAGCCGCTCAGCAGCCACATCCCGGCTGGATGTGACCGCTGCATCGAGCACAGAGCAGAGCCTTTCCTGCTTTTCCCCGGGCTGGGAGTCGGGAGTCTACGGCGTCGGAGGGCGAGGAGCATCCCCCTGGAGCCGCTGGCTCTGCTGGAGAGCTGACAGCACCCATCGGCTGCTCCCTCAGCCCGCGCCGGGGCGCTCAGACGTGTGTGCTCGCAGGTAGGAGGTGGATGTGACTGTGCTGGGTGCTTTCCTGCCGTGCTTTGCTTTAGTCTTGTTTCACATAAGGGTAGGAGCCATCTGCAGCGAGGCTCCCACCGTGCCAAGGCATTTTTAATGTGTCTTGGTGCAAGTCTGCTTTAGTATTTATGTATATTAAGCTGTGTATTTGAAGGGAACCATCTGGGTAGAGAAATAGATGGTGAGTGGCAGAACCTTTCCCTCTCGGTTTCCATTTCAGGGTTGGGCCTGATTAGCAAAGGCAGAAGTTGGGAAAGTTGCTGTGTGGCTCTTTCTGGTTTGCAGGTGGTGCTTTACCCACACCTGATGTGAATTCATACCCTGAGATGAGACAGCTGGAGCTGGGATGGGGGAAGAGGGAGCTGACAGGCTGTGCCGAGCAGAGAGTCAGCACAGGGAAGGAGAATGCTCTTTTCTTTCTTTAAATGGCCATTTCTCTTAACCCTTTGTGGTCTGGCTCCTGTGGGGATGAGGAGAGGGTGCCTAGGAAAGATGAACCCTGAAATGAAGGGCTGTGGATGGGGACAGACCAGAGTCTTGGGGATAAAGACATGAACATCTCTCTCAAAAGAATAACCTGTGCAGGGTTGGTTGTAAATGGGGGATTGCATGCCTGCAGCTCTGAGAGGGACAGAGAGAGAGCTGGAGCTGCTGCAAGTTTCTTGCTGGAGGTTTCTTTTGCAAGCTGTGCAAGGAAAATAAGCCAAGGAGTCATGTGGGCTGGCAAAGCCCTGAATGCCTCAATGCCAAGGAGCACTCAGCAATCTGGGGGGTAATGGAGAGTGATTTGAGGGACCTGCTCTTCAGGGAGCGCGTCAAAGGAGCAGCAAGGCAGGAATGGGCAGTGCTGCCTCCAGAGTGTGTGCTCTGAGAGCTTAAATGTGCCAGGAAATCACGTCTCCTGTGTGTGTGTGCTCATGGTAGTGTCTTTGCTTGATGGAAAAGCAGAGAGGGAACTTAAAACTTACCCAGGAGTTGGGGAAATCCTCAGCTAAACCCCATTTGATTGAAGGAGTTCTGGTGGGAAAGAACCTGTGATAGAGGATCTTTGTGTTCTGCTTTGGCCACGAGGGTTTAGGTTCCTCTTGGGAGGAACTGCTGGTTTTCCAGAGGAAATAGGGACAGAGGAGACGATGAGAGGCCTTGGGCTCCTTTGGCTGGAGGAGAAGCTCTGTGTTGTTACTGGGTGATGTGGCTGGAAGGAAAGGTGGGCTTTGGTGTCAGCAGAGGGAGGAGGAGTGGGGGGTGACACAAGTGATGAAGGAGCAGATCCGTGCTTAGAATCATCAGACAGGCTGGGCCATACAAGTGGAGAAAAACTCTCCCCTCCAAGAAACTCCGTTTTCTTTAAGGCAGTTTAAGCTTTATTCTGGTTTTGGTCAGCACTAAGTATGTGCAGGCAGTTGCTGTCTTGCCCTTTTTGAAATCTTGCTGATGTGCCTGGGGTGTGAATATTGATTGTCAGTGACTTGTGGGGGAGTTCTTCAGGGGCAGCAGTTGTTAGAGTCAGGTTTGATTTGGGTTTTGTGCTCCTAGGCAGGCACAAGGAAAGACAAAAATTTTGCAAG
Organism: Acropternis orthonyx; assembly: GCA_035583155.1. Lineage (NCBI taxonomy): Eukaryota > Metazoa > Chordata > Aves > Passeriformes > Rhinocryptidae > Acropternis > Acropternis orthonyx. The sequence goes on along the minus strand of JAWWEU010000068.1, from coordinate 4,421,233 downwards.
TCTTCTTGGAAATGTTTTCTGTTCTGGGCAAGAGGTTTCTAAGGCAGCACATAAAGGCTGAGGAGTCTGTTAAAACAAGGAGCCTCTTGCTGTGTGTGAACAGGAGGAACACCGGGGTTGTGGTTGAACAAGATGAGAACAGCTTGGAGGGTGTTGCTTAGACTCGAGTGAATGATGCAGAGGAATCAGTGGGGCATCAGGAACTCCAGGAGGAAAGCTTTGTACAGGAGTGGAAAACTTGGGTTTGAGCTTTGTCCAGAAAGGAGACTGTGGTGGGAATGCTGCAGAGCTGTTCCTGTGCACAGGAGACTGAGAACCCCAGTTTGTCTGGCTGTACCCCCAGGGGAGCTTCTGAGACACTGTCAGGGCTTCTCCGACAACAAAAATGGGGGACTTGGAGAGGTTAAAGAAAGTTACAAAACCTGTGAGGAGGTAACGGAGCAGTCTTAAGGACCGCAGAATAACTTTTCATCTGCTCTGTGGCTGTGGCTGGAAGGACTGTTTGTGGTGTTAATGCACAGTGATTTTGTGTTTGTCCTGGTGCCTGTGCAAGACTTGGTGTGTGGGCTGCTTGTGGGAGTTACTTGTGCTGAAGGTGGAGCAAAACGTAGTGAGAACCAGATTAGAAAATTACAGACTGGTTTGGGTTGGAAGGAACCTTAAAGTTCCTCTTGTTCCAACCCCTGCCGTGGGCAGGGGCACCTTCCAGTGGCTGGAACAGGAACATTTCCATGCTGGTCACAGTGAGTGGCTGATGGGCAGAGCAGAGCTGGCAATCCCCACCTGCAGTGAATTAGCAGTGATTGGATTGTTTCAAGAGAAGGAGATGGAGCAAAGGGGTTGTAAATCAGGAGGTCTGGGGGTGGTTGGCTTGAGGGCCCTGAGGTAAATCAAGTGTAAACGAGCAGCAGGTGTTACCCTGGACTCTTCCCCCATAAAAGGAGAGTCTCCTCTCCCTCCTGGGCAGTTACCAAGCCAGGAATCCCCCTGGGTAGAGGGGTCCGATGGATACAGTGGGAATTTTGCCACGTGCTGCCGTTACAGAAATCCATCCTGAGGAAGAGCTGGGATATCAGGCAGGTGAGTTTTGCTTCTGTGCCTGCTGGGAGGGCCTAATTATCACTCAAATACTTGGATGGGTCTAAGCTTGAGGGTCAAATCACCTCAGCTTCCATGCAGAGGATGGTTGCCCAGTAGGGGAGGCTTCCTTCCTAATGCTGCTTGGAAGGCTGAGAAAACTGGAGCTCAGCATGTTCTAGTGGACCTAATTTATTTGGATTTTTCATTAAATCCACCCAAAAGGGACTATTTTAGGAAATAAATAGCAGAATGTGGGCAATAAATAGCTGTGGGATAAGGGGCAGAGTTCAGTGCTGGCTTTCCTAGTTAAGCTGTAGAAAATAGAAGTGTGATGGCCGAGTGCTGATGGGAGCATAGATAGGTGATTATGTGAAGGTTCCTCACACTGAGGCTGGGCTTATTTATTACCTTTAATGATTTGGAGGTGGAAATGGATCAGAGCTGGGCTAGGGAGAGCCAGTGTGCTAAAGGAAAGGGTTTACTTTCGCAAGAATTAAGAGAGAAGTCTGCTGGATTTGAGCGTGGCGATGATTTGGGAGCAGCAGTCGGTGTAAATCAGACTTTGGGATTACAAGCACGTGAAAACAGAAAAACCTGAGTGAATCCTTCCCTCATAATGGATCCGGGGGGGGTGGGGTGTGTTCTGTGGGATTCTGGCATGAGAACAAGCAGGGGCACGAGGAGCTGATGAGATCCCCAGGGCTGTGTTAACAAGCTGCAGGTGATGGGGAGCCACGGGAGAGGCTCTGAGCTGGCAAACAGTGCTGGGCTCTGCGGGGAGAGGTGTCTGCCCTGACCCTCTGCCCTTCCCAAAGCCTTTAAGGTCAGGGATTTGCTGCTGGAGCAGGGGCTGTGGCGCCCTGACTGTGCCAGCATCCTGCTGGACTGGCTGCTTGGAAATTAAGGGAGGGGAGCTTTGCTGAGTCCCAGTGAGCTCCTCCCTGACCTTCCCCTGGGTTTTCCAGGGGGATGGATGATAGATAGGGTGTTACTGACTTACCTGGATGAAGGAGCTGAGATATGAGCTGTCCATCTCTGAACGTTCCCGGCACTTGGGAATCTTCCTGCGAAGTGTTTGGAGAGTCTGTGGTCTCACAGTGCCAGGGTTAGAGAGCCCAGAGGGTTCTGTTTCTGCCTGACTGCAAGTCCTGGGTCTCAGCCCAGGTGGCAGGGTGTGTTTATCCTGCCCATCCTTTGCCTGGCAGTGCCAACACCCAAAATGCCGGGGCTGAGCCCCCACTGAGCCAGCCAGCACAGGGGGATTTTCATCTCTGCTGAGATCTCCTGACTTCAAAGCCTGCAGAATTTATTTGCATCCTTCATGAGGAGGGAGAGAGCCAGGCATTTGTGGTTTTTTTTTTTCCCCCTTAGCCTCTCTGTTCCTCCTCCCCCTTTCCCCGTTCGCTCTTCAGTTTGTTTATTTGGTTAGCTCAGCGTCAGCACAATGATGTGGAAATAAAGCAAAGGAGCTTCCTCTTGGCCTTATTGAATATGCATAAATGGGAGAAATAGATCATGCTGGCAATCCCTAGCTGGGCTGCAGTTAATGGGAATTCTTCCTCGACCTTACAAACCCTGCTTTTCAAGGGTTCATAATGAGTGCAAAAATTCATCCCGGGCACAAACAAGTCACCTGAGGTCCCAGACCCTGTGAGCACAAAGTCATAATAACAATACTAATTTCCCACCCACTCAGGCATGTGCTCAGCTCCTTACAGATTTTGCTATTTTTAAAAAGCAGGGATTTTTTACCTTTTTGGGACTGTTACAATGTGTGTGTTGGGGGGAGGAGGGTGACTGGTGGGGAACGGCTCTCCCTGTGCTGTGTGACACCAATTCCCTGCGGTGGGTCCCTTCCCTGGCTCTCCCAGGAGCCGGGAATCGCAGCCTGATGGGCTGTGTGATCACCCCTTGGCTGGATCAGCTACCTGGCAGTGGCTCTGCACCTTCTCTCCCCTGCTTGAATCTGAGAGCAGAGATGGGATGGGCTGCTAAAAACCTCTGCAACCTCTTGTTCACCCATAACCTTTTTATAAACTTTTCACTGGAAAACACAGAGTTTTTGGTTCAGTGTCAGAAGTTGATGTTTTTTCTAAAGAAATGTGTGGCATTTTGATGCTGAAGGGTTGGTTTGATGGCTCTCTGGCCCTGCTCAGAGACAGAGGGACTGCAAGGCTTGTTGCCACTGATGTTTGAGCCTGTAGTGGAATTCACGCTGGGCACCAGCCCGGTGCTTTCTCCTTGTAGGCTGTGATGAAGCAGCAAATTGCTGTGTCTGATGGAGCTGCTCGAAGTGTGGCTTGTTGTGGGTCAAGTGACTGAGCCAGGGGCAGAGCCTGCCTGCAAATTCCAGTTCACTGAAGGCAGTGAAACCGTCTACAAACATGGGCCAAAACTGGTTTTTTCATCCTGCCAAAGAAAGTTGATCAAAATCTGTTTGCCCTCCCTGTTTTCTTGCTTGGCCTGTGGTGATTTCCCATTTTTTAACTCCGCCTCGTGTGTGATGTGGTGTTAAAAGACTCTGTGTGTGCACGGGCAGCTCCGAGAGCAGGCTATCACATCTCTTTTTAGACTGAAAAATGTTTGGGGCAGGGACTGTGCTAATGCTCACGGAGCATCTGGTCCTCTCCAGGTCCAATTCATCACTGTCTTGCAGTTTGCATTATTGTTCACACCGAGGGAAAGTGGGTGTGAAGCTGGAATAATAATGTTTCACACTTGGCTTTGCATTGGTTTTGATATCCAAGAGCATTTTCACCTATCAGAGAAGGCATAAAGAAAATTGAGTGGTTGGAATCTGAAAGCACAGTTGACAAATAACATGTTAATTACCTTTAGTGAGGAAATGACCGCTGTGCTTGATATTATATCCATGGCAGATGGAAAATCAAGATGGGACTTGTAAATTCCAGGTTAAAGGCTGGAAGGAATCAGTAGGTGAGAGCAGCAACAGAGCATGGTCCCCCCAGCTTTAGCCTCCTGCTGTACAGTTCTTTCACGTGTAATTCCAGAATGGATGTTTTCCTCAATCTGCAGAGAACCCTGAAAGATATCTCTGTAATATAACATGGTTTGCTCTGTTCCAAAGGGCTTGGTGGGAATATTAGTGGTTAAATTATGGACATCAATGTTGTAGTTGCTTTAAGGAAGCCTAATGGCACAAACACATGAAGAATTTAATGCTGTGTGGTGTATCAGGAGCTTTGTGTTTGGGAAACGGGGTCTTTTGATAGTTGGACCTCCCAAGGGTCTTTCAGGAGACGTGTCTGAGTGATTTGGGCTGACATGCCTTTTGTTCTGTTCCTGCTGAGTGTTAAATAAGATTTAAGTCTCCTCAGTCACTATTTAGTTATTGAAGAACATCACAGTCAACACAAATGCAAACAAAACTGTCTGGATGTTTGTTTATACAACAGATCATTAGGAAGTATGTAGGAAAAAAAGTATTCTGGTCTGTTAGATAATTAATCTGCATTTTAAGAATTGTCTAAAGACATATTAGCAAGCTAGTCCACTGAGCTTCTGCTCATCTAGTCAATAATCCCCATATTTAATAGTCCCTAAGAATGTATTTCCATAATGTGCTGGGAACAGTCGAGAAATCTGCGTCTTTTTTTGTCTTAAGATTGTCAGTGCTCACACATTTCCTATGAGAAATTTTTTTTTCTCACTGTGGATGAAAAATCCAGATGCCTTTAGCTTCCAACTGGTGGGGCTGGGGACAGGAAGGGAGAGTGGAAGGTGCTGGAAGCAAACCCCTGGGTCCAGATCCTGGGATGAATTTGCAGTTTCCATCGGATGCCAGTGGTGTGAGAGCTGGCAGAGCTGCCCCAAGCCCACCCAAAATCCACCTGTCTCAGCTCCCAAAGCCCCAACTCCTTGTCCTGTTGGTGTTGGAGAAGCAGGAGAGTGTAGTGGGGAGGAGGATCCGAGGCACGTCATGAGCAGTGCCCGACCCAGGGCTGTGTTGTAGGAGATGCCCTGGTGGGAATGCCGGAGCCCTGCTGTGGTGGGATCGTTGTGGCAGCGCTGGGATCTGAGGGGTGCAGCCTGTGTGACCCCTGGGAACTGGCTTTGCTCTGGTGAAGCTGCTGGGACGGGCAGGGACTCCCCTGCTCCTGGCCTGGGATCCCAACAGCAAGGAGTTCCCTCAGGGACCCTGGTCCTGGCTCTGGGTTTGGGGTGTCTGCAGCACAACCAGCTCCTCGTGTCCTCTGAGCCAACAGGGAGGGTGTGAGACAGGGCATGGAGTTTAGTCACTTATCCTGGTTTGTGGTGGGAAAGGGGAAGTGCACGGGCAGCTGTGGTAACTTACTAATCCACAGCAACCAGGCAGGGAGGGAAACCCACACTTGGAGAGAGGGACCCCCTGGGAGTCGCCACATCAAGGTGAGAAGCTGGAGCTTAATTTCATTATCTTATCAATAACTAGCTGGTCTTTTGCTGTGTTGTAAATTCTCAGGAGTGTTAATGCAATCTCTGGCTGTCTAAGCAAGGAAATAATGAATACAAGCAGGAAGAGCATTGTGTGCAGTCAGGGTATCTATACCTTAAAAATGATGTTGGCAAACTGGAGAGAGATAAGGGCAGAGCTACAGGAATGATGTGAGGGCGTGTAAAACAAACTGGAGAGAGAGACTGAAGCTCAATCTATTTCTTTTAACGAAAGGAGTGATTTGTTTATTGTCTGTAAATACTTAGCCAGGGGAAGAGACTTGTGCTGGCCAAAGGTATGAAGGCAGGATGTGGTTCTGTGGCTGGGTGTTCAGATAAATCCAGACAAGAAAAAGGCATGTTTTATTTTTGTTCAGGTTATATTTTTAAGTACGGGAGCAAATTACCCAGAGCTTGGGACATTTGCTGCTTTTAAATTGAAATTATACATCTTGCCGTGTTCTTTTAGGTCAACTGCAGGTTTGGTGTGGGAAAAACTCAGCATGAGTCAGTCACAACTAAAACAAGATTTTCAAAATGGTCATTATTGTCCTTCAGATATTTCAGTCATGCCATGAATCTTTTTTTGTGTGTGTGTGTGTGTGGAGAGAGCAGGGATGCAAAATGCTGCAGGATTTCAGGCTGTAGTTTAGAAGGGATTGGCTTGGTGTCAGCTGAGCCCATGTCTAGGTCTTAGCTTAAAGAATGTCCTCTTCCCACTGCTGATAGGACAGGACCAGCCTGTTTGGACGTGCCCAGGGCGGCTTAAAGGGTTATGCTTTCATCAGACCCACATTCCTTTGGCTCTTCCAGGAGACACTCCAAGCTTCCTGCACAGAAACGAGGGATGCTGCACCACGAACCCTTTCTGCCACCACCCGAGAGACGTTCAGCACCAGGGAGAGAGATTAGGAGGCATCATTAGCACTCGGTGGGTGGTTGGCATGTTAATTAGGGCACGGGGCATGCTCAGGGAGGTTACTTTCACCTAATACTCAGCTCCTCACCAACCTCTCAGAACTGGAGAGGGAGGTAGGAGTGGAAAAGGAGCAGTGGCAAAAAATGCAGCATGAAACAAGTCACGTTTCCCAAGGGCTGGGTCAGGGAGGCTGTTCAGCCACTGCTCCCAGGTGCCGTCCCAGAGCCTCGTCTTGTCCCCATCCACCCCTTGGCAGAATTGAAGGATCTCCCCTTTCAGATGGTGGCATCGCAATTATTTTCCCCTCTGCATTGAAGAAAATTAAATTAGTGCTGTATCAGTGCAAGCTAGAGATTACCATGTGCAAAACCACCTTTTGCTTAAGTTAGTAATATTGCAAGTGTTAATTGAGTGTTCATTGATTGCCTGTCGCTACCTTGATGCGTTGTTCTCCTCTCAGGCAGGCACCCTACCCCTATTAAATAGCAGAGCTGCTCCTGCACCAGTTAAACTGTCTTGGCTGTTCATTTCCCCACCGGGGGGGGG